>PISX010000831.1:0-234675 GCA_004024625.1 Mellivora capensis | reverse complement strand
CCTGGATTGGAAGAACAAATATTGTGAAAATGTCTATGCTACCTAAAGCAATCTACACATTTAATGCAATCCCTATCAAAATCCCACCCATTTTTTTCAAAGAAATGGAACAAATAATCCTAAAATTTATATGGAACCAGAAAAGACCTCGAAGAGCCAAAGGAATATTGAAAAAGAAAGCCAAAGTTGGTGGCATCACAATTCCGGACTTCAAGCTCTATTACAAAGCTGTCATCATCAAGACAGTATGGTACTGGTACAAAAACAGACACATAGATCAATGGAACAGAATAGAGAGCCCAGAAATAGACAACCAGCAATCTTTTTAAACTGATTCAAATCACACCTTGCCCCTCCTGGCTTTCCCTACATCACCAACCCCTGCACTCCATTGGGTCCGGCCAGGCTTTTGCTATTCCCTGAACAAGTCCACTTGTTCCCACCTCAGGATGCTTGCAGTTCCTTACATCTGGGAAACTCTTTTCTTAGAGCCACACATGATTTCCTCTCTTGATGCATGTAGATTCTTTACTCAAATGTCTCCACTTCCAAGAAGCCCTCTTGGATAACGGTCTTTAAAGTACCATCTCCCTCAGTCCCTGCTTCCTTACCCTGCTTTATTTTTCTACACTTGTTTGATGCCTCTATTACATATGCATTTGGTCACTGGTTTATTTCCCATAACGCTAGAAGAGAAACCTGAGAACAAGGACCCCAGTGCCACACTGACCATTGCATGTGTAATGTTAAAAACCAACCAAACACGCAGCAATGGCTCAGGAAAGAGCTGAGAACTGAAAACATGAATGATTTGATTTTAACCCCTCAGGGATGTTTGGGATATACCAAGTCCTGTGTTTTAGAACTCCCGGTAGGCCTGTGTGACTAGGGAAGTTTTCTGTATCTAAAAGCACGTTACCAGTAATAAATGAATGAAATCAAATTTAAAAGTCGTTTTTCTTTTCTATGGTATTATAGTCATTTTGATGTGACACTGACATAGTTCTTTTTAAGTTGTTTCCTTTTTATAACACACTTTGCATAATTTAAGGACAACTCTGGAAGACTTGCACAACTGAAGGCAATACTAGAAAATGTATTTCAAGAGTCTTATGATTTGCAGCCCTCATCAGCTCTACATTATGTTGATGACATGTCTTATGGTAAAGGCATGAGATGGAACGTGGACACCATATGCAGTCCACTCTGGGAAGAGGAATGGGAACAAAGGTTTAAATGTCCAGACACAGAAAAAAGTACTAGCTGTCCCCTTTACTACCATCAACAAGAGCTGGCTGCCCCAAGGTTCAGTAATACTCAGGAAACAAACAGAATTAAAAGGTAGCCCAGCCTTTTTCTAGGTATATCTTATTTAAACTAACCATTTAAAGATTTAAAATCCTTTATTATGGCTTTTTTAGAACCAAAATATGCAAATGTTCATCTCTCTGAAACAAAGACTGCCTACCTAAATGAGGCTGAAATGAGTTTAGCTCAAATAAAACAATCAAATTTAATCCCAAACAACAAATAAATGACAACGAAAGTGGGGCTTGGGGAACAGAGCTGTTTAGAAATTTGTTTCCCTACTAGCTGTGAACTAAGCCCAGTCCTAACAGCATGTTCCACATACAAATCATGTCATTGTTTATGGTCTTTTTTCAACATTGCATGAATAATTTGAAAAACAAGAATAGAAAATTTATATTAAATAAAAATATAGTTAACCACAGTCAAATGTTCCCTACTTAAAAGTAGAACTCACTTATGTTGTAATAAAAGAACGATAATTTATCTTAACATTAAGAAAACATCATTTTACAGAATTATAAAGCATCATTTAATCGTTCCATATGTGTAATAGCAACATTTTTAAAATTATATGATGAAAGATTATTCCTAAATCTTTCCATTCATACAGAGCCCTCCATTCAAACTAAGATGTTCAGCTTGTACAGGAAAGACATTGCTCTGCAGATGTACTCAGATGGGGGGGAAGCCGGAAGGGGGAAGCATATATAGCACCTCTTTATACACACTTCCCTTTACTTTCTCTGTGAGTCAAGATCATAGTAAAGGAATATTTGCTTTATTGTTGGGTATTAAAATGGTCTGGATTTAACAAAAAGAATTGGTCCAACACCACAAAAAGCAGCCAGATCTTAAGATAAAGAAGGCCCAGGGGCATGGAAGGATCTAGGCTTAGTGGACAGAAAGGCTCCACAATCTCAAGGACCCTCTTTAAGAAAAAAAGAATGCACAATAAAAAATACAGAATTTCTATGGAAGTTTATGTAATATATAGTTGAGAAAAGAAATATCAACAAATTGTATAATTTAAAATGACAAATATAAGATTGGATAAAAATCCAACAAAACCATATTTTTTTTAATAACTAACATAGCTCTACAATACTTTTTTTTTTCCTTTTTGGGGGGGAGGGCTGGATGCTCCTTGAGTACCTTTTCATAAAACAAGAAGGTTATATATATATATATATACACACATACATACACACATATATATATACACACACATATATATATACACACATATACACACACAGAGTTTTTTATATATGTATTAGAGAATATGTGTGTGTATGTGTGTGTGTGTATTCTACACAGAGATAAATAGTTCAGTCTTTACTCTGCACAGTTGATAGAACATTAACAGATATATTCCTGCCAAGAGAGAACGTCCATCTGACTAGGTGTTAATAAGAACCAAGTCTTCAACTTACAATGTCCTACATCTGATGAAATTTCCACAAGCTGGCCCCGGACTCTGTACGTTTCAAATCGTGCTTCTCTCCCACCAGCCATACCTTCTGGGAATAGAGGAGGAGAACACACTCCTTTGGCAGGATGGGTCCCACCCAGTACATCTGGGCCATGGTTCTAGGGGACCTGGTGCGGTGAGTGGTACAAGTATTTGAGGGAGCTATTCCTGTACCCAGAGAGCTAGCAGTACTTGATGATATATAGAAGTGACTGCAAATCATAGATGTGAATCCCACCAAACCCATGCTAAATTTACTCCTATGTCCTTTCCTAGAAGTTATCTCAGAATTGCCCAGGGCTTTATAACAATTTTATTCATAATTGCCCAAACTTGGAAGCAATCAACATGCCCTCAACTGGTGACTAGATAAACTATGGCATCTCCAGATGTTAGAATATTACTCGATTTGAAAAAGAAATGAGCTATCAAGCCATGAAAGACATAGAGAAACACTTTTAAATGCATATTATTAAGTGAAAGAAGCCAATCTGAAAAGACTACATACTGTGTAACACCAACAAAATGACATTCTGGGAAAGGCAAAACTATGGGAAAAGTAAAAATGTCTGTGGTTGCCAATACTGGGAGAAGGGACGGAAGAATAGGTAGAACATAGAGAATTGTTAGGGCAGAATTATTCTGCATGATACTACAATGATGGATACATGTCATTATCCATTTGTCCAAACCCATAGAATGTACAACACCAAAAGTGAACTCTAATAGAAACTATGGGCTTTGGGTAATTATGATGTGTCGTCGTAAGATCACTGGTTATAACAAGGGTCCCACTCGGGAGGGAGAGGTGGGAGGCTGTGCACATGCAAGGGCAGTGGGTATACAGGAAATCTCTGTACTTGTGGCTCAATTTTACTGTGAACCTAAAACTTAAGTTTATTTTAAAAAATTGTTCAGGGCCATACCAGTGCTACCCAAGATGAGGGAATGCATGACAGAAGAGAAGTTGGAGAACAAAGAGATAGTGATCTTAATCTGACTGGGGTTATATATGGTATTTCTGCAAATTTTATAAAAATATGTCCAAGGGGACGCCCGGGTGGCTCAGTTGGTTAAGCGGCTGCCTTCGGCTCAGGTCATGATCCCAGCGTCCTGGGATCGAGTCCCACATCAGGCTCCTTGCTCAGCAGGGAGCCTTCTCCCTCTGCCTCTGCCTGCCACTCTGTCTGCCTGTGCTCGCTCGCTCTCTCTCTCCCTCTCTCTCTGACAAATAAATAAATTTAAAAAAAAATATGTCCAAGGACTACAGGTCAGGTAACCTCTCCCAGAGCCTTAGAATAGTCCCTTACAAGTGAGTGGCCTGACAGATAAGCTTGAGTAGTTTTGCAGGAAATCTACTGCATTTAG
The DNA here is from genome assembly GCA_004024625.1 of Mellivora capensis. Lineage (NCBI taxonomy): Eukaryota > Metazoa > Chordata > Mammalia > Carnivora > Mustelidae > Mellivora > Mellivora capensis. Next base: position 230,525 of record PISX010000831.1, on the reverse strand, counting down.
GAGATGAAGATTAGGGAAGAAATTCCAGACCTGAGACAGATGAATCCTTCAGGATACAAGTGGCAAAGGGAGTCAGTCCAGCAGCCTCTCCTTCTGCCATTAGCACCGCCTGCCTTGTGCACGTTGCCCAAAGCATGGAACTGTGTCAGGGACAGAGCATCCAGCTGGAGACCTCTGGAAATAAAGCAAAGGGGAAAAAGTGTTAAATTGTATTATATTTGCATTTTTGTAGGTAAAAATGGTCAAATATCAGCAGTTTCATATGGATTAAAAATAATAATTATCCAAATTTAATGAATATTTACCATGTGTTAGGTTATTAACACATCCTAGGCATTGTTATGGGTTGACTTATAATCCTCCCAAAAGATATTTTGGCCTCTGAACCCTCAGTGTCTCAGATTATGACCTGATTTGGAGATAGAGTTTTCACAGGGGGTAATCAAGCTAAGACAGGGTCATTGGCGTGAGTCCTAATCCAGTATGAATGGTGTCCTTCTAAAAGGGAAAATTTGGACACAGAGAAGCAGGTGCACAGAAAGAAGATGGTATTAAAGGGACAGGGAGAACACCGTCTATAAGCCAAGGCTATCAGAAGCTGAGAGAGAAGCCTGGAGCTGATTCTCTCCATATCCCTCGGAAGGGGCCAACCCTGCTGACATTTTGATTTCAGACTTCTAGTCACTAGAACTGGGAGAAAACAATTTCTGCTGTCTTAGCCGCTTGGTTTGTGGCAGCTCTAGGAAATCAGTGCAGGTGACTCCTTAAATCTTCACTATGCTCCCATAAGGTGAGTGCTTTTCTGTTCCATCTATCTCACAAAACTGAGGTGCATAGAAGCTATGAATAGGACCCAAGGTCACAGAAACATCAGGGGATGAAATTGGGCCTTGAACGCCACCTTTTGACTCCAAGCCAATCCTCATAATCACCATGTAGAGCTACCTCTGGATTCAATAATACCCATTTTAAATTACCAACACCCACAGGTTATAGAAGGAATGGCTTAAAGTCCTTGTTCTCTGAAGTACTATTTTTCAGGACAGGACAGGAAGTTCTCCTCACCTGAGGATAGTTAATACCAGAAAAAAAGAGCATTTAAAATAAATGCAGAAGGGCGCCTGGGTGGCTTAGTGGGTTAAAGCCTCTGCCTTTAGCTCAGGTCATGATCCCAGGATCCTGGGATCGAGCCCCACATCGGGGAGCCTGCTTCCTCCCCTCTCTCTCTGCCTACCTCTCTGCCTACTTGTGATGTCTGTCTGTCAAATAAATAAAGAAAATCTTTAAAAATAAATAAATAAAATAAAATAAGTGCAGAGACTGAAACTCAGTCGTAAATAACGATGAAGGGGATAGCTTTGAAGACTTCATAACTTTGAAGCATGCATGAATTCTTAGATAAACAGAAAAAACATTTGAACAGCCCAATTGTACTAAAATTTCTGTTAAAATTATCTGATACCCTTTATTTCATGTTTGATTTTCAAAGTATGAAGATGAAGAAGGTCACTGGAGATTCAGAACTTTTTTGTTGGGAGGATCTTTCTAGTCTTCATTCTTACTGGGTTTTTCTGCTTTGGCTATTACATAGGTTAACTCTTCCAGAATCTCCTTTGTATGTGGCTTTGGGTAATCTTTGAACTGTTTTCCAACATCACTTTCATACTTCATGAAATCATGGCTTTTTTGCAGGAATTGCAGTTTCATTTTGTAGTTAAAATACATTGTTCTGCCAAATGTGTATAAGTTGGTACCATCAGAGAGATTATGAACCAGAAAAATATCGAGCCCTCCAAGTACCCGGGTGAAATGGATGCAGATAGGTGTTCTATTATGTGCAGAAGGATGTGAAATGTGGACTGATACCATGTAATATGACAAAATACGGTTTTCCAGATAACCACATAGTGTCAGGGGCTCTGAGAGTCCCCCCATGTCGTTGACTGAAATGTATTTTCCCAAACTGTTCCAGGGAATCACAACTTCCAGAATGCTACTAGTTGATATATATATGGAGGGGTGGAAGGCAGGATAGAGAGGAAGGAGAAGAAGTTATGGTTAAGCACATTTGGGAAACCCTGAGTTACATAAACTTGAACTCTCCAAGATTTCTCTGTGACTATACAAGTACCAATAATGTACATTTTTAATCTCTTAGGAGCTAGACACAATAGGGAGTGGTTTCCAAACATAGCTATGTTTTCCAGCATTTTTTTTTAAGATTTTTTAATTTATTTGTTTGACAGAGAGAGAGAGAGCACAAGCAGGCAGATAGGCAGGTGGAGGGGAGGGAGAAGCAGGCTCTCCGCCAAGCAGGGAGCCCGATGTGGGGCTCGATCCCAGGACGCTGGGATCACGACCCGAGCCAAAGGCAGCCGCTTAACCGACTAAGCCACCCAAGCGCCCCTGTTTTCCACCATTTAATGGTATCAGTATTAAGAAGAGCAAATATTGGGACACGCTGACAAAAAAAAAAAAAATTTCTGTATCTCTGATACAAGATTATACTTTAGTTAACTGAAGGTGAGTGACCATAAATTCTGAGTCTTGGACACCCGAATTAGTAGGACTGAGCACTATGAAATAACAATGGCCAGACCTGTTTCAAATAGTTTGGGAGTTAGTCCCATGGAGTATTATAGGAAAAGTACCAGACTACAAGGAGAATTTACACTGGTCCTCATCCTTTGGGGGTCTTAATTCCATTTCCAGTGGGGTAGGATGGAACCAGACAAAACCAGAGGTAATGGAAATAGAAGCCTCAGCACAGAAGAAGGTGCTAAGGACAGAAAGGAAAGGATCCAGTTATCTCTTTGGGATGCCTGGGTGGCTCAACTGTTAAGTGTCCAACTCTTGATTTCAGCTCAGATCATGATCTCAGGGTTGTGAGATGGACACCCCCCCCCCCCATTATCAGGCTCTATGTCTGGCATGGAACCTGCTCAAGTTTCTCTTTTCCCCTCTCTTTTTGCCCCTCCCCCTCCTCTCTCTCTAAAAAATCTCTCAGAAATTGAAGAACTGAACAGAGGTTTCTTGCCCTCCTGCAATGCCCTTTATAACAAGAACAGGGATAACCAATAGGCATTCTTCTTTGCAAGGAATTAAACTATTTCAAAGGTCTTGTGGTTTTAAAAAACCACATCTCAAAAAAAAACAAAACAAAACACAATCTTAAAAGATTATTGAGCCTTGGGCCAGGGTACAAGTAGAACTGGAGAAGGGAGAAGAACACTAGGAATGGTAGAGGTTATCAAGTCCATGACAGATGACAAAAGCAAATAAGAAAATAATGCTGGATAAGATCTTCACATCTATGGGAACAACCAGCACCCTAAAAATTATGCAAATGATTCATGATTTACTTACTCATACCACAGTTAGCAAAATTTCCAGGTTAGTATCACATTACTAAAAAGGCATTAACTTTAGTACTTCCTATCTTTTTTTTTACCTGATATTTATTTATCCTTTCTACCCTGCTAACATTCCCAAGTAGTTGTCTTATGTTATTAAACCATGTAGAAAAATTCAAGGTAAAAAGAAAAAAAAAAGATCAAAACCAATTAAAAGGCAGACATCTGAGTTTAATTAGTTGCTTCAACTACATTCCAACTGGCTTTCTGTGAGCTAACAAGAGTTCCCTAGTAGAAGGAAGTATCCAAGTTCACTGAAAAGAGATTAATTGATCTTCCAGGCATGGTATTCCAGGACCACTGGCATGCTTATATAAAAAGCTATATGTAAGGGAAGTCTTCACCTGTAATGTTGGTCCCATCCCATACCATTCCTCACCACCTCAGCCCAAACTCTGCATGAAGTCTCTCAGAGAGGTTGCTGTAGCCTAATGTTCACTTAACCCATCCCACAGAATCACCAAAAATCAGCTACAGATTAAAGAACCTTCCAGCCTCCTTTGCCATCTCTCTGGAAGGCAAAACTTGGGAATTGGGGTGCCAATCCTTTATGTGGAGCTTTGGGCTTGTTATTAAGCCAGGACAGCATCTGGGGATGAAAAGTAAAGGGCTAAATCTTCATGCTGGATCTGGTCCAGGTTATGAAGGTGACTGAGGTTTCTGTGTCACCTGGAGAGATTCACTAAGCAAGGAAAGCAGGCTTGGGTTTAGGCTTGATATCCTCCTTATGTGTATCTCTCAGGCTCTTAATGCTGTTAGGTTATAAGATACATACAGTTGTACATGCAGGATGTATAAAGTCACAGAAATCCTCATCAGATGAAGGCTTCTTAAATAACACAACAGAAAAAGCTGTAAGAAAATCTTCACTCATCATCACTATCATAACACTTAGAACTCTACAGTTTTCTTCCATTAACTGAACCCATTCAGGAAGCTTATCACCTCATCCCCTCAACAGGAAACATTTGGAAAACTAATATAATAAAATGTGTATAGGTTGAGCTTGTTTCCTTGTTTTTTTCTCAACATCTACTCAATGTAGGGAAAGATTTGAGAGACTCTAGTAGAATGAATAGGCAAAATTTTCCTTGGACTATTCCATACCACTCAAATCAAAACTCAGTTGACCTTTTGGCAAATTCTGAATTGTTTTTAGAGCTGGGATCCATGACAAGGGTCTCAGTATCAGTAAGTCTGAGTCTTTCATACCAGATTCACTAAAAAGACAGAGAAGCCAGTTTCTCACGGTTAGGGAATGCCAGCCCAGAACCACACCTAATGTTGTCCTAGGACAGCCTAGGACTTTCTAGAACTAGAAAGGCTAGAAAATCTTTATCCACTACATGTCAATAATACCGAGGATTCTTCATCTCGGTATTATTGACATGTAGTGGATAAACTCTTTGGAATGGGGAGTGGGGGGCAGAGAGGAGGCTGTCCCCTGAACTACGTCATGTTTAGTAGCCTACTAGATGACCACTAGATGTCAGTAGTACCTCTGCTCAGGTGACAAGCAAAATGTCAACTGTCCCTGGGGGTAGGGAGGGGAATAACCAGGGTTGAGAACCACTGGACTAGATGTTGGGCCAAAGCCTTTCACAAGAACTGGAATTTAAATTCACCAAGTGCCCAGATTTTGGGTTGCAACTCCCACATTTCCATGTCAAAAAAGAAAAGAAAGAATTCGAGAATGAAACTTTAAGGTTAAGTCTTACTGGTTGGCTACCCCAATTTTAAAATCCCAACACGGCCCCAGGAGAATTTCCAATTTTTGATGACCCTAAATTCTGATGAGCCCACCAGGATATTAGCTGCCATAGGGAGACCCAAGGACACAAAAGCACTCTTTAATATAACAAGAGCTTCATTCCTGATTATTATTTAACCCCAAATGATTGTTTGTTCATTTAGAATTGCCCAATTAGGACAAAGGCCAGCCCAACCCTTGAGAAATCTTGGCCAACCACAGTAATTTTAGTTTTCATATAGCTGATAATGTTGCTTTCTGATAATAATCAGGTAATGGGCTCATCAGTGTTTTATGGCCATTCTAACAAGTGATACTAAGATTATGTCATCAAAATAAAAGTGGATGTGTATCTTCTCAGTTCCCATGACAGCCTGAGAAGCATCCAAATTATCTAATTTCTGCCCCATTAGTTAAATACATGTTTAACAGCAGAATGGCCTTGTTTTATATCACTTAAATTGGATTTTGAGTTGACAAAAAACATGTCTTTCTCACTTAGATTTTTACAATAGTATTTATTATAAATTAGGCTTTGAGAAACACTCATGGCCTGAGATATGTGGTAAGGTTTTATAGACTGGCCTATAAAAAAAAAATTCCTGTCTTTGTATGAAATACCAATGAAACAGCAAGAAATCTTAAGAAAACTTTCTATTTCTCTTACATTACTTTATCAGCGGCCCGAAGAGGAGTATAGCAGTGATCAGTACTAAACTCATTTTGCATAAACTCTAAACCATTTTAGAATTACGTTAAACACAGGGCTACAGATTACATAAATGTCCCACAGAGTGCTAACTCTGTCATTTGTGAGCAATTGAGATGCCCCCTTTTTGAGGAATAATACCCGAAGAGCTAATTTAACAAAGATTGAGGCCCGTTCCTCAGGAGAATTTCTAAACTCTGTGGGACAGAAAAAAATAAGCTCCTGAGACACTCTTGAAGTGAACGAAGGGCTTTTAGTAGGCCTTTGGTTTAATGCATTACAAATAAGAGACCAGAAATATGTGTTAATACCAGAAGGACCCTTACAGGAAGTCCAATGTAATTGTCACCTGATCATCAAAAAGATCTGTGCTCCTACAATTACAGAATCCATTGCTTGGGTGGCAATGTCTCCATATCTACACTTGGTATTGTTTCTGACAAGCAAACCCAAAGACTCCCTCCAAAATCTATTATAACATCATTTTTGGAAAGGACGAGTTGCTTATTAAAACATTTGAACTTAATAAAGTTTAAGTATGACTCATCGGTGTTCTGTTTGCAGTATTATCTCAATAACACAGCCAGGCGGCATGGTTTACTGGCAGGCCTTCTGCAGGAAAGAGATAGCCAGCCCCACCCTCTGCCCAGAACTGGGAGCTTCTAGGCCAGTGGTTCCCAAGCTAGGTCTGAAGACTCACTATATGGAAATTACCTGAGCACCCACCAAAAGTGCAGATTCAAATCACCCACCCCAGATGGCGTGAATCCAAGTCTTGGGGAGAAGAGTACCTGGAATCTGTGTTTTAACAAGCATCCAAAGGTGATTCTCCAGCACAATGGAGTCTGACCTCAAAAGACTGATACATGAACCTTGACTTGTGTTTTCACTTCCTTATGTCCAGAGATTGTCTGCTTTAGGATTGTATTTGGTCAGTCATGGGGACCACACGTTGAGGGCTAGATGCAGTGTAAGAGGGGGTGCCAACTTTCAAACCCGGATGCCCACAAACCCTTCCCAGTTCCCACTCTCCACCACAACCACCCCTCCTTGGGGCAGTATTTCTCATTAAATCCATACACATATATGCAGACACACACTTATAAAAGATTATGAAAGTAATTACCTGACTCTTTTCTCTGGATGAACCTGGGCTGTGACTTTTCTAGAGATGTTAGCTTGCCCCAAGAGTAAGTATTGCATTTACCAGAGAAAAATAGGAGCCTTGCCTCTTCTTCTCTCCCCTTCCAATTGCAATGATTATTTTGTTTTTAAGAGACTCTCCATTCCTCCATGAAAGTCTTACAAAAATTACTTACCATATGTACTTGACATTAGCACCACTCTTAACCATCAGTTTATGTATTCTGATAAATAAATAGCACCTTCTCTTTTATCTTTCTCACTGGCCATCCTACAGTCTAGCTCTTGTTATCAAATGGTGGAATCTAGAACAAAAAATAGAAGCCTTTGTGAAAAGAAAATGTCCAAGAGGAAGGAAAAGTGTTTGACATCTCCTTCTCACTAACCCTTTACATTATGTCATAGGACACAGGTTGTTTGACCAAAAAAGAGACAGTAACCTCCAGAAGGATAGATAACACATTCGTCAAAGAAAAGAGAGAGGCTTTAGAAACTTCTCAAAGTGACAATTTTAATCCAGATCTTTGGGGAGAAGAAATATAATGCATGCTTATCTAAATCTTCCTCCTAATTTCAGTCAGTTAGCAAATTGTTAGGTGTCTACTTTATATCACACATATTAAATATAACCTCTGACTCCCAGGGACTCCCAACTAAGCTTGTGTGGTTGTAGAAATCATAGTCTTCCATAGCTTATGAAGTTCAAAACTAGGACGCACCACATTCTACAGCTTATCAGAACACTTTGGAGCTCTGTGTCTCGATATAGGGCACAGCACATGGCAAGGGCCAGTCTGTCCCTGGGAGGCCCCTATCATGCCTAGCAGGGCCAGCAACCACTGTAGCCCAAGGAATGACATCAGATGCTCATCTTAGTAAATTTTGTTGGAAAAGAGGGACTGTATGGTCAAGTTCATTTGAAAAACACACTAAATACAAGCCTGCATTTGTTTGCCAGGACTGCCATAACAAAGTACTACAGACTGGGGGGCTTCAACAATAGAAATTCCTTTTCTCACAACTGGAGAGACTAGAAGTTCAAGGTCAAGGTGTAGGCAGGGTTGGTGTCTTCTGAGGCCTCTCCCCTTGGTTTGTAGGCCATATTCTCCCCATGTCTTCACATGGTCTTTCCTCTGTGCATGTCTGTATCCTAAGCTCTTCTTCTTATAAAGATACCAGTCATTTGGGATTAGGGCCTTCCATCTGACCCTAATTGTGTCTTTAAAGACCCTATACAATGAATTCTGGAACACTGAAAAGAAAGAAAATAAAATGGAAAAAAAATAAAGACCTTATCTCCAAGTGCAGTCACATTCAGTAGTGGGTTAGGACTTTAACATATGAATGGGGGGGTATGTAGTTTCATAAAAACTACTTTGGGGCACATTCACAAGTATATTACATTATCAAGGATCTGAAAACTCATATAGTAAGAAAAATGCTAACCTTATTTGAGATGGCATTCCTCCAATGTACCTGACCTTAAAATATTTTCTATATCATATCTCTTCATATGGCCCAAAGCTCCACAGTGTACATCTCTGGGAAGCTCTATGAGGACTTGGGCTTACCCAGAGTCCATGCTGACTGCAGAGAATCCTACTCCAGCACACCTGGGGTCTGGTCTGAACAGAAACTTTGAGTCTCCATACCACAGAGAGCTTGTGCCAGGTGGTTTGGAAAGACTCAGGGGAATATCAGATATGCTTCTGAGGCATTCCAAATCCAGCTAGGTAGTAGAAGTAAGAGAGGAAGTAAGGTGGTGTTAAATAACAATATATAACAGAATAGAATAAGAAATGCATGAATACTGTGGACATTCTTATTGCAAGAGTTGGGTAGATGAATTTGGTATGGCCCCAGTGCCCACAGAACATTGCACAGAGCAAATGGGGCTTGCACTGAACTGGACCAATCAGTGGGGCATCAACATCAAAGTGGGAGTGTATTCCAGGATCCATGAAGTGGAACACAAGTGATGTCATAAAAAAGGGAAGAGCAAATTTGTATAGTGAGCATTTGAAATTATGGGATCATGGGATAATGGTAATTGTCCCAATAAAATTAGTAAAGCCAGAACAGAAGAATTAAGTACATTCTTGGTTATGTTTTGATGAACTTTAGAAAAAGCAATACATTTGCAGTGAATACCTATTGTTTTGCCCATCAGCATCCATTCCCTATTCTTAGCATAAAGTAGTGCCCAGATGTGAAGCTGTGTACTGTGGCAGAACTGATTCCCATCTGAAGCAAGGAACAGAGGTTCTCTCTTTTCTATCAGTAGTGTGATGGGTAAAGAAGCAGCATGAGCACTTTGCTGATTTTGCTAAGCTCCTGGCTGTCAGAGGATGAGTCCAATCCCAAGGAAGGCACAGCAAACAGATGAGAAAATCCAGGGCTTTGATTATATCATGAGAGCTCCTGGGTCACACAATACCTGAAGTCATTTATCCTGGATTTTTCAGCTAATTACTGACAGAATATCCAAGTGTTATGTGCTGATAAGGTGGGCTGGTGATATAAATTTGGGAAACCAGGTCAAATAGGTCAAATAGGTGATAAATGAATTGAGAGAAGCAAAGGTGGTCCGGGTTGAGAGGAATGAGGGTATAAAGGTGACAACTAAGAAAGAGGTTGCATAAATCATCATGTGTGAGGACCGTCTGAGGCATGGAGTAGGAAGAAAGGAAGGAAGGAAGGAAGGACGGAAGGACGGAAGGAAGGAAACAGAGAGGTCGGGAAGAGGAAAACCAAGAGAATGGAATATTGAAATCCCCAGGGCACAGGTAAAGAGAATATTCCGGCTTTCTAATCTTCTCTGAAGAAAGGTCCTCCGTCAAAATAACAATTACTATTATCTGTTGAGCACTTGCTTTGTGACAGACAGTGTTCTGGGTACCAGACATTTAATAAGACATTCAGTCCTCTCACCGTTAGTTTGAGGTGGGTGCATTCATTGTCATTTCACAGACGAGGACACGGAAGCAAGGAGAGTTTAGTGAACTTTCCCCGCAGTCACACTGCACTAGTAAATGAGAGAACTAGAACTGGACCCTGGTATTCTGTCTCTCGAGTTTATTCTCTTACCCAGTATACTCAATACCTCTCAAATTTTAGCGTCCATCTCACCTGATGCTTTCATAAGGCTCAGAATACAGGTAGGTATTCATTTAACCGAAACTTTATCTCCTACATCCAGTCTGACCTGGAGGTCTGAAATTCTCCCATTTTTGTATAAGCGTGGTTTTCTCTCTCTCTCTTTCTCTCTCTTTTTGGGGGGGAGGAACCTTCTGTTAAATGTAAATAGACTAAGGGCAGACAGCTTATTCAGCCATTCACATGTTAGCATGAATTAGATCAATAGAAAACTTTCTTATACCGAGAGAGCAACCCAGGGCCATATAGATCTGTTAAAAGCCCGAGGTGCCACAAATCAAGTAGTTCAGACAAAAGAGAGTTAAAAACAAACTCTCCTCTTCTGAGTTTTCCTGTGAATCACATTTTCCTCCTCTCCAACTTCCGTCACCTCTGAGCACAGGTTTTAAAGGTTAGTCTTACTGCTCATGAGCCCAGCCAGACAAGATACGTCTGGAAGTACAATCTTGGGTGTTCATTTTAAACATGCACCTGTCTCACTTAGGATGAAGGGTTCTAGAAGTATCAAAAATGTAAAAGAAAAACCTCATTGGGTATACTTTACAAGCAAAACACCAAAGGTGGAAAATATACATGAATATTAACATTTATAAATTTTACTAATTTTAAAACCTTGAGATTTCAACATAGACCATGAGCCAAGTTTAAAAAAAAAAAAAAAAAAAAGCAAAGAACCAACTAAGGAAAATGTTCCTCCATACCTGAAACCCCATCTTAACCTAGCCAAGTCCTCTTTCTCCTGCTTCTCTTCACTCATCACCACCTCTAGGAAGTCTGCTAGGATAGCTCTGTCATCCCTCTTTATTGCAGGTTTTAACTATTTCTTTAATATCCATTTCCCTCCTTGAAGCTTACATGCATGAGGCCAAGGCCCAGGACTGCTGTGTTCACCATTAGCACCTACCCCAGTACCTGACTATGGAGCTCACATTCATGAATTAATAAATGAAAACAAAGGACTGCTACGCTAAATGCATGAACATCCTCACAAGTCATCAATGAAGAGGCAAACTCTACAGCAGAAAAGTGGGCCGAGTGTTTTTATAAAAATAAATGCAAAATAAAAGGACATCATTTTCACCCATTTTTTTCTTCCCTTTAAATTCAAAAAAATAAAATAAAACTCAAGGACAACTAATGCATCCCTTAGATGTGGGGGATGGTCATTCTCATAGCCTGCTACAACCTTCTGCAGGGCACTTGGGCTCTGCATATCGACATCTTTTAAAGTACATGTCCTTTAGCCCAGCAATTCTGTTTCAGAGGTATGCCACCAGAATATATACAAATATTTATCTATGAAACAACCAGTGCAGCATGGTGTATAATAGCAAAGGAAAATCAAAACAAGGGATAATAGGGGATTGGTTAAATTATGCACATTAACAAAATGAAATGATATGCAGCATTTTTAGTTACCGTTTATGGGGCCCTTGCTATGGGCACTTACTAGGCCCTGCACTAAGGACTTAGCATGACCTGCCTGATTTAATCCTCAGAACACTTTATGAAGTGGGCATTATTATTATGGCCATTTTCCATGGGAGGAAATTCAGATTTAGAGAGGTGAAGTAATTTGCTCAAGGTTACACAGCTAGTGAAGAGCAGAGCCAGTGAATGTCTCCAAGGCCAGGCTCTCGATCACTAAGCTATCTGCCCCCATGTTAAAGGTGTCAAATGTGCATTTAGTGGCATGGGAAAGTATTCCCATGTTCTTGTTATATTAACTCAAAAGACAGATTATAAGGTAGTTCACAAGACGGTCACCTTTTTTATAAAATACTAGCATATTAAAATATATGTATTTTTATGTTTATGTGCACACTTTCATAGATCTGTGTTTATCTTTGCACAAGGGCTAAAAGAAATTTATATTTAAAGATCATCACAGGGTGGTGGGGTCATGGGATAATGAAGTTTTTCTTTCCTTTTTTGCTTACCCCAACATTTTATGGCTTTCTGCAAAAGTAGGTCACGTGTGTAATACTTTAAATTGTTGTTTGGTTTTTTTTTAAGTTGAACTCAAAGTAGCCTAGAACTTCAGAGGACCTTACACATCACTTAATCTAATCTTCTTACTGACAAGAAGACCAAAGCCCAGAGACATCGAGTGAGCTAATTAAAAATAGAGCTGGAAGTGGAATCAGTCTGCTTATCACCGGCCATGACTCTAAGCCCAACCCTTCTCCCATGAAGACACCTGAGTATATTCTTTTCCACTGTGAAGAATGACAGAATTCGCTGAATGCTCTTTTTCCTGAGCACCAACCAGTCTGCCCTCCAGCACTACATCCTGCATGCTGAGTGATGAATACCTTGATGCCCTATGAAACAGTACATGTGACGAGGGATGAAAGCAAGAAGGAATGAGCACCACAGCCTGGATATCCAATGGCCTCCAAAGAACTTGGGGTAAGTTTTTCTAAACCAGTGGCTCTTCAAAGTGAGGCATGCCAGCATCCCCTGACAACTTTTTTCCACAGATGAGGCCCCCATGGAGACTCTCAGTGGAAGGAAAGATGGGTCCTAGCTAGAATATTCCAAAACACCTCTGCATGTGATACACTTGTGTACACCCCCCAGTGAAGAAACACCAGCCTTCAAATGTCCATGTCTTAACTGGGAACCAGACACTGTTGGTTGCATCTTAATTTAAAATTCTTCCTATCTGCAACCCAGTCCACTGGGAGCTTTCTAACAGATCTGCATTCCCTTTTATGTCTCCTTCTGAATTTGAAAAAGAAGAATGTTATGAAGAACAAAGCAAATGTTGGCACCATCTACCATATTGCTCAGATAGACCTGACCAAACCCCTGATCAGAGAACTCAGAACCCAAGGCAGGTTAGTAGTGAATGAGCAAAAGGCTGAAAGCTACCTGAGGGTGCAGGGTGTTGGCGACCAAAGCACTATCATTGAAGGAGGACGGCATCCATGACCAAGATGGCTCAGCCCTAGATGCTGAAACACAAGATGAGGTGTCATATACAAACCAAGGCCCTTTACACTGAAGGAGGTAGGCCTAAGGTAGACAGGAAGCAAGGACAAAAATACAGAAAGATGGATCCATTCAGAAAAGAACAGAAAACTTCTATAACGGTCTTGGAACACTGAAAAGTTAAAATTAAATTAAAACAATAATAATAAAAAAATAAAATTATATTGGAAATTTAAAAAAAAAAAACTTCTGTAACGAAATGGGATGCAAAGCTGAGAAGCCAAAGGAAAGAAACACAAGAGAAATTAAGATGCACCTGGAAAATTGTGACATATATCATGCTGTATTATCAGTAATTTTAGTGACTACTCAGAAAAGCTGTTCTTTAAAAAGAAAAATAGAACAGCTTTTTCTTAGTTGAATAATAGAAATTTAAATACTGATTGTGTTTCTTGCTTTTGACATTGTTTATATTTTTTGTTATTTGTATATATTAATACATAAGTAGATTTTAAATAAATCCTACCCAGGAACCATTTTTAGAAATTTTAACTTTTTTTTTTACATTCTTTCTTTCTTTCTTTTTTTTTAACTGGACTATTTAACACTGTAAAAGCTGGCTAGGGATACATTACGATTATAAAGAATATTATAGCTAACAACAAAAATCAAAATAATGAGTGTTTCCTTTTAAATTATATCAGATTCCCCTCATACAGGAAGTGCTCATGGTTCCTTTCCTTAAAAGGATTCGCTGCCCTTGTCATGAACATGCACAAGTCAGGGTATTTGCAAGTCCTTACTTACGGTGTAATACCCAGGGGTCACAGCTAGGAATACCCAAATCCACAGGAGTCTAATGCAAGTGATGTCACCCGCAAGCCCAGGTGTGGGTCTCAGCTACCTACATCTGTCCAGATTCCAGTCCACGTTATTGAATGTCCCCTGGTCTACCCAACTCCCACAAAACAGCCTGAGCCAATCCCGTGGACAAAAGCCTAAACCCGCCTCCTCTTCTCTCTCTGTTATAATTTCTGTTGACGTCAAGAATGTTCAAACCCAGCTTTCTCAGCCTTTCTCTGACTCAAGCCTTTGATTGCCCCAGGGACTGGACTGAGCCACCAAAATGCTGTGGAAAGAGCACTCAACACAGAGTCATAAAACAAATGTTCAAGACACAGTGACGTCTGACTTCATTTGTGATACAAAACTTCTCTGAGCCTATAAACAGGAATCTCTCTCCTGTACACAGAAATCACACCAACTCTGCATCTTTCCTAAGGCTGGAGGGAAGCAACTGTATGTTCAGGCATCTGGTACAGCACCTACAAATACAGGTGATGGAGAGAGAAATGAATGTGGATATCTTGTCTACACAGTACCAATTTCCCTGCAGGTCCAGAGCCGTACCTGCCATACAAAGTATCTCTCTCCCTGCACAGGCAGGCTCTGAGACCTGTACAAGGAACCCCAAGACTGGTTCTGACTGCCCACCTGCAGCAGTGGTGAGATGCCCTTCTCTGCCAAAGACGCTGTGTGCTGACCCCAGACGGGGGACACGGAGTTTTCTCCGTCAACGATCTGGCAGTTAGCAGGGCTCCCAGTTTATGGATTTTCATTCATTGTAATCTTTGCTTTCTGCAGCTGGGATTGGTTTAGTAAAAAAAAAAAAAAAAAAAGAGCTCTGCAATAATGGTGTTAAACAAATAGTGCTAGGTCTGGTATTTTTAGATATGTTAAAATTCTCTTAAGCATGATGTGAGGGCCTGAAGACTCAGGCTGTTTCCTATGGCTGAGTGAATATGATAAGAGTTTTATCCAATTTATAAGGCAAGAGAAGGAAATAATCATGTGTGATGGAATTGGACAAATAATCCAGCTCCAAACAATTATGAAATATAATGCAATTACAGAATCCTGTGCCAGGGTTCTGGTAGTACCAGATTCTTCTCTTTCATGAAGCAACGATAATGTAGGATTTTAATGCTCACAGGCCTCATGAGTAACCAAAAACCATAGGCAACTAAAACTCAAGACAAAACCAGTATAATGGTGTGTATGTGTGTGTGTGGCAGACATGTCCTTTCTTTCACATGATTGTGAGCTGATTTCACACTGCCCCACAGACACACCCTGCACTCCCCATCAAGCCGGCAAAAGCATCTTAACTCATAAAAGCCAAAAAAAAAAAAAAAAAAGTCCAGTTCTGTAGATCAGGGGGAAAGTCATACTCAACTGATGTTTTCTTGGAGAAATAGAGACGAAGTCTCATTATAGAATCCCCCCAATAGAAACAGATACAATTTCCAAATGGCTTTTCTCCCCTTCTAAGTTCCTTCTCTCCCACCACTAACTTCCCCTCTCCCCTGTCCTCTTCTTCCACTTGGACTCAGAGAAGGTTGGTTCTCCTCAACTGCAGAAGTCAGGTGACTACCAACAAGAGCTCTTTCCTCCTGTGATGTCAGCTTGTGGGGAGAGGCCCTACCAGCAGAGAGGTTCAAGGATAAAGGAATGCATGACCTGAATCCTTTATGCGCTGTGGTTTGGGTACAATTAAGGAAGGACTGGAGGGAGTCGAGAACAATAGGAAGGAAATGGGGGAGGGGCTTAGGGAAGGAACACTCCCTTGAGACTGGGGTGAGGAAAAAAACCTACCCTACCTCTTCACTATCTTGATCTTCACATAAGTTTTGAGAAAGCCCAGTAAGCCAGATTGAAAACATGAGGGTTATGGGTACAGACTGAATGAAGCCAGTCTGGTCTCCATTCACCCGGCATTTCTTCCTGGTGTCTCCCATCTATGACCCAGGAATATATAACCCATCTATAACCCACATATGCACCTGTCATCATTTCCAGGTCCTCCTCTAAAGAGAGCCGCCCTTCCCTCCGGAGTACCCAGGACCCTAGTGTCAGGTGGCTTTCTAGGTCCCTAGGAAAGAACAAGACAGTGGAGGGAACTGACCAATAGCCCTGGATCTGAAGTGTTGGCTCTTTACCATGCTTGCATGAGCATCCTCCGAACAAGCCCCACCGGGTGGGCGGACACACCCAGAGCTCTAATGGAACAGGCATGCTCACCACCCACTCCATGGCTCCCATCTCAGGGCCAGACACCCAGATCCTTCTTCACACTGCACCAAGGGATCTTTCTGAACCTGAAACTCCTCTCTCTCTCCCTCCCTCTCTCCCTCCAGCAGGAAGTGTTCATATGTGTGCACGCACATGTGTACATGTGCACATGTGCACATGCACACACTTGTGTTTTAATACCTTCAGAATAGAACTTCCCTTTGCTTTTAGGAACAAGTTCAAATCTTCAAATGGCTTGCAAAGCTCTTCCAGATCTGGCCCCTGCCTTTAACACTCTCTCCACAGCCCAGCCCCTAGTTGCTTCTTTAAGTTCCTTGAGCGCCGCTCCCAATGGCTGCACAGGCAGCTGTCTCCACCTCCTCCGCTTCTTCCCCTCCTCCCTCCTCTCCCCCCTCCTCCTTCTCTTTCCCCTCTCCTCCTCTTCCTCCAGTCTTCACAGAGCCAGCTTCTCACTATCCTGCATGCATCACTTCAATACTGTCTCCCCAGAGAGGTCTTATGACAATGCTATCTAAATGGGGTTTCCTCCACACAAAACTAGACAAGACATAATTCTCTGGCACAGCACCCCATGGCTGTTAGTGAAATTTACAATCACTAATCTCTTTGTTCTCTCTTTTTTTCTTTTTTAAACCATCCATCTAAGAAGCTTACTGTTAGCCCCAGGATGGCAGAGACTACGATCTATTCATCCAGCATTAGCATTCCACACATGGTAGGATCCTGAAATCATGAGGTTAGTACATTGTCACAACTTAGATTTCTCTTGTTTCTTTCAGACAGACCAATAAGAGAATTATCATTTCTGTATGGAGGGAACAGTGAGGAGTCAGCCGGAGGTGGGGGATTTGAACTGGGGAGGCCTGGAATAAGGGTAGATAGATACAGTAGACGGTGTGGCAGGGCAACTCCTGAAAGCTTATAAAGGTGGGCTTGATCTGGCCACACATTTTGAGAGGAACAATGGTGAACAAAACTGTACCCACAGGTTGTTCTAGTCTTGACACCAGACACATGGAATAGAGAAAAGACTGAGCTCACATTGGTGAATAACAAGACAGAGTAAGGTCTTCAAACAGCATATCCTAAAGAAAGCAGAAGTTGTGGTAGTCGTTGCTCTCATGGGCAAAATTGGGTCCAACTGGTGCAAGCCTCAAGGAACTGATTTCACCTCAATACAAAAATCAAGCGTCTTACTACCTTGGACTGCCTAATAATGAAATCAATTACTTCATGTGGTAGTGAAGTCCCTTGTGCTGGAAGTCAGTCAGAGACAGAAAAAAATTATTGGGGAGATAATTTCCACCTTCTATGGTCCCTTTCATTCCAAGATTCAAAGGGCCACAGAGAGCCATCACAAGTTTTGAGACAAGGCGATGTGATAAAGTGCTGTATTGGAAAGACCTATGAAAGTTTTGAAAACAGGAAAGTTTTCAGTACCAAATGAAAGAGTGAGTGGTACCTTAAGATATTGTAAGACCAGGATGGAGAATTATTACTCCAAATGAAATTTGATTTGACATAAAGAGTCTAAGGAAATAGTGCTTTCAAGATTTGTAACAGCTATCAAAGTCCCCAAGATAAGATCTTTCTTCATGACTAACATCTTTAATAAGTAGATAAAGGCTTCTGCATCAGAGATTTTTGAATATATTTCAATAAGAATGACCCCTCACCTTAACGTTCTATGTGAGATACTCAATTACAGCAGCGTTCAAGATCAAAAACTTGTGGGATGTCTGATCTGTTTATATATATTCCACCCAGCAGCTGAAGGGCTTTCCTCACCATAAGTAATTAAAGTAAGGCTCTCTTATAGCGTACCGTTCCAAAGGGGGCTTCCGCTACCTGGGCCACATGTAATGCTCTCAGTGCAAAGCCCTTATTTAAAAATTTCAAATATGGGGATGCCTGGGTGGCTCAGTTGGTTAAGCGGCTGCCTTCGGCTCAGGGTATGATCCCGGCATCCTGGGATCGAGTCCCACATCGGGCTCCTTGCTCGGCGGGAAGCCTGCTTCTCCCTCGGCCTCTGCCTGCCACTCTGCCTGCCTGTGCTCGCTCGCTCTCTCTCTCTCTCCCTCTCTCTCTGGCAAATAAATAAATTTTAAAAAAATTTTCAAATATGCCAGACTTCTCTTTGGTCTCTCATCACCTGATTGTTCTTTACCTGTTTGGGTCATGGAGGAAAAGGCCATCTTTCCGCAAACTCGGTAACCGCCAGTTCTCCAAGTGCTCCCTCTTGGACAATGAGCAATGCATCTGCTTTGTCGTCTCCCCTTTCTTCTTCCTCTCCTTTGCTTTTTCTACATGATGAAGAGAAGGGTCTCTGCAGCTGAGATGCATCTGGGAAACCCTGGGTTGTGGTTCAAACATTTGCCAAATGATCCAACTGCCGGAACTAAATGGGCTTTGCTCAGGGGTGGTAATGGTTACAATTTCGGCTTGCCCTAGATCCACAGGCACAGGCTCACGTCACCTGGCGCCTCCTGCCCCAGAACAGGCACCTGTTGCCAACTGACTTAATTCTCTTTTACCATTTAATGAAAAAGCAACAAACATGTTTTTCACCACTTGCTATTAGATTCCTTTGCATTTCCCCTGGAAGACAAAATGAGGGTGGGGAAAGGTGGGGACAGATGCGGTGAAGAGTGGCTTCCTTTGGTCTCACTGTGACCAAGTCAATCAACCCTAAAGTCAAGGGTCAATTCAAGTCTATGATGCCAACCAGGGCCATCATTAATAAAAAACACAGCCTCACTGGCTGAACACTGAAATACGTATTTCAACCCTCTGCAACGATCGAAAAGAGAGAATGAACAAAAGAAAAGCCCCAGCTTTTTGCCTTTTCTTTTTGTATCTCAGTTGGCAGAAAGATATTTATTCAACTTAATAGAGGGTGACACCAGCTTTATTTAGTCTGGAGGAACAGCCAGCCCCTGAGTCCATGAAGCAGTAAGGTCCAAACTACAGCCCAGGTGCCTCAGTTGGCCCAGGCAACAGACTTTTGGCAACTGCAAGATGGCTTCAGTTTAAACACGGGAAAATATTCTTATTCCTAAGACATCATAGCCACTGAAACAGGGTGGAGCTAAAACTTTGTGGAGAAGCCAATATGCAAATCCACACCAGTGCTTTCCGCTAAGAGCTTTGTGTTGCAAGGTTTCCCAGCTTCATCTCCAAAACCCTGATTTGAAACCACAAAGTTCAGCAAGTGAGTGAGATTTCATGCTTTCATCTGAAACCCATGCCAGCAAATGCATCTCTTGATGCAACTGGGGGTCTTAGAATCTTCTCTAAAGAACCGAATGAAACCATGGAACTCTATTTCAAAGCCCTCCTCCTACCCCAAAGCACAAGCTCCACTTAAAGACTCAATAAAAAGATGGGGGGGGGGCAATGCTTGCTGGAACAGCACATTAACTGCAACATTTAAGCCCCCACCGCAGCATCCAAATGTCATTGAGGTTTCAGAGAGAAACCTACTCAGTGTGAAATGTAGCAATTACTGGTCTGTTAATAAAGGATGTTAGTCGCTGTCAACTAGTCTCTAAAAGAGAGGTGGGGGATTCGTGTACTGCAAAGGTAAACTGCAATTTTTTTTTTTTTTCACCTAGGAAAGAATAAATAAGAAATCTTGCTGGGGCACCATTTAGTCTCAGATGCAGAAACTTTCTGCTGGACCCAAAACAAAAGCTGGAAAAACAAGTGTGAAGTCACCGTCTCTCGCCTACCACTGCAAGCCTGGAAATCAAAGAATTTTTCAAATCCCAGGATTAGCGAGGAACCAAGAGCGAAAATGTGAAGGAGGAAAAAAGATTTTTAGAAGGTTTTAGCTAATGACCTTAAGGAGGAGAAGGGAGTAGGTGGCTGTAATCCCCTCATCCTTGCAGCCACCTGGGGAGTGCATCCACATGACCTGGATGAGAGGGGGAGGGCTGCCAGGAGGTGGTGCCCACAAGCCAAGTGTGCTCTTCCACCAGTGATGCTGACCCAGTTTTCTCTGCACAGCCCAGAGCCGGCACCTGTCCTTAGTGGGTAATTCATCCCCCTGCGCATCAGCTTGTTAAGCTTTAGGCCTTTTTTAATGGCCTCAGGTGTGAACAGTAGAGAGCCCCATGGAGCAGCATTGGCTCCGCCGAGCTCACCCGGAGCCAGGTGCGGATGGTCCCTGCGCAGCCGGTGCCCAAGGTGCTAGCGGCGCCCCAGTCCCTCCCCCCCACCTCCAGCTGGCAGGGAGGCCAGGAAGAGGTCCCCTCCAGGGAGCCTTCCTGTTTGAAAAGAAGGGAACACAAAGGTTGGGGTTGGGGGGATCCAGCTTAAAAGAAGGCAGTCCAGACATTCACTTGTGGTTAAGCAAGGACCTGTTAGATAAACGATTAATTCCTCAGATCCCGCAAATCACAGCAGAGCTGGAGGAGGAACAGCTTGAAGGAGAGAGGAAGGGAACAGGGTGTTGAGCAGGAAGGATTTCTGCAGACCCTGCGGTTGGGGCTTAGGTACTAACCTGGAAAGGTAATTCTGCAAAACTGGAACACACAGGCACCATATCTGTAGGCAACTCCGACAAAGGGCACAATCTAGGAAATTGAATAGAGATTTGTCCCCTGTCTATCAGCCTACTGACCCACTTTCCTTGGGCTACATCTCCCCAGATCCCTGCCCCTTACTGAGTCTTCCTGTTAGCCAATAGGGAGAAAAGAGTAGGTTTGGGGATCACAATGGAGGTGGAGTAACAACACAGGCCTGTTTGACTTTTTTCCCCAGAAAATCCTTTTTGAGCCATCCCCCATTCCCACTCTGCAGGCACACATACACACCAGATCTCTCCTTCCGCTCCCTATCCATGGCCTGAAATTCTACGTTTAGCCATATATTTTGTTAAAACATGAAAACATCTGCAGCTAAAAAGAAAAAAAAAAAAGGTGTGTGTTATTTTGGAAGGAGAATCCTTTGCTACATTCTTAGTTGTTAAAGTTGTGGCACGAAGAATTTTCTCAGAGTATCCAGCCAGTTACTCGAATGAGGCAAAGGATAAGTGAATTAAGCGGATAGCAGCGACCGCAAGTCCTGGGTGTGAGATACTGCCCAGCTGGATTACCACAGAAAAAAGCAACACACACACACACTCAGATTGTCTACGATTTTGTCTAAGATTGGGCTTAATCAGTTGTCAGAAGTCCAACATGACCACTAATAATTGTGTTACATCCACTGGTGTGGTTATAAAGAAATATAATTCCATGGTCATTGGCACCATCTCCTTGGTGCTCCGAGGGTGAATGGAAGCTGAGCTGCTGTGATTGAGCATCAAGCACCCTTGGGTCTGATGCCTAATTCTCCCACCTTCTGATACAGCTGCTTGGATTGGAGTTCTGCTCTCCCTCTTAGCAGCTGTATGACCTCAGGCCAATTATCTGCCATCCCTGAGTCTCCCCAGCCTCATCTATAATCTGAGTACAGTCACATCGGACAACCCATGGAAAGCACTTAGCAGAGTGGCCTGGTACATAGTGTATGTAGTACGTGCTCAATAAAAGTGAGCTCTTTTTACTTTACTATTAATTGTGAAATTCTAGCCAAATGATTTTCCTTCTTTTAGCTTCAGATTCCTTATCTGTAAAATGGAGATAGTCATATCTACTTTCACAGGAGCATTGAGAGGTCTGAAAAAGTATGTAAAGTGCCTAGCACTGTGCCTGACAGAGCATGGAAGCATTCAACAAAGGGAAAGCAGCCAAGTGGCTGAGGAATATGAGGGTGATGAGGAAGAGGAGAATTTTAATGTTAGTGATGTTGGAGCCAAACCAGGAAATTCACAAGTATCAGCTCTACCCACCCATTTCCAGAAAAGGCAGACCTCCCCTGTAAGTACCCATTCACCCCCCGCTATGCCTAGATGGAGATGCTGTCTTACCAGATTGCTTCTCCTTTGCCAAATCGGTTTTAAGCCATAGTAACAAACATCAAGTCATCTAGTCTGAAACGACATACAATAGAACCCAAATTCAAGGACTCTCCCCATATTTAATTGTTGCCTCCTTTCCCCCTCTTTTCTAAGCTCTGATGCGAGGTAGTGTCTTAGAGAATTGACTCATCTGCCCGTATTCATTCATTACAGCTGTTGCTAGGAAGTTATTATGTAAATGGCTCTGCTTCTCACTCTCTATTATGCTTTTTTCTTGTTATTGTGAGATGGAATTAAGTGCTAGCCCTGTACTGAGTTTTCATTAGACTCTTTCCATACTCTTCCCTATTTTTCTCTCCAGCTTTATCAGTCACTTTAGAAGTTAATCCTTTTATATTTTAAGGACTTTAAAGAAGATGTAAAAATTCCCGAGTATCTTGGGGGAGGAGCTGGATTTCAGAGTGGATTGAGCTCTCCCTCTTCGTTGTGTCAATATTTAGTGCCTGGCTTTTTTAATTTTTAAAATTCAAATTAAAATATCATCATGCTCCTATAAGCTTCACTACCTCTAATAATCAAAGAACAAGTTTCAACTTGACACATGAATAAGGCAGTGCTGAGCCACATTCATTACCATCCCTTCCACTGGATTAGGTAATCAAGTTTAATAAAGATGAAAATCTTTCAAGATAAAAGGCAAAAATTAACACTCATAGTAAAAGTTCTCAAAAATTAAGGAAAGACTACAAAGTCCATTTGGGAAATGTAGGACTAGGTGGTTATTCTATTTTTGCCACATTCCAAGAAAGATATTTGTTCCATGTTCTAAAGTGCAGACTCAATATAATTTTTACCCCCCAAAGGCATACCAAGCATGTATGAAGATTTCAAAAACAGCCCAGCAGGCTTTCCAACAGATGGAAAGTGAGGTTGCACATTTCATTTCAGTTACCTGCTTCTAAATCATTGATTTTTGTAGAAATGTCACACCGTGCTTGAAGAGAAGTCTCTCTTTCTCTATAAACATACAGCAAACTTCGCAGAAAATGCCAACACTTTTAGTTAAGAGAGAAAGCTTCAAAAAAGCCCATGAAATTCAACTCACTCTCCCATCTTATGCACACAATACCCAGTGACTTCAATTACATACCCCCTTTCATCCCCACATGTCAGGAGCAATTTTAAGCCTAAAACAAGCAGTGAATTGGCCTTACCCTGCTGAAAATTTGTGGGAAGAACAGTGGGAATCAACTACTTACTCTTTAGTTTCAATACACTGAGGAAAAAGGGTCAGACTTATTGCTTGAGGTAATAAGGCCAAAACTGTAAGGGGTAAAGAGACTCCAGGTTACACATGTAGTTTTACTTTTCACAACGTTTTAAACTTCAGGCCAAATCTTCAAAGACGACAACCAGCACTCCCACGTTAAAACACATGTTCAAACTCAGTATCCCACCCAGACTATCTACATTTAACCTAATTCTCTGCTATGTAAAAAGGGCAAAAAGAAAGAGGAAGCGGAGAAGGAGAAAAATTGTCAGAGAAGAAGGATGGGCATAAGTCTAGATGTCCCCAACAGAAATAAGGGCAAATCACAGAGAACACTGTGTTCCCAGAGGGGAAATTTAGGAGCACAAAAAGCACAACAAGCAAATGACATAGATGGATCTCATTTAATTCCTGATTCAGACGAAAGAAAGAAAGAGAAAGAGAAAGAAAGAAGAAAGGAAAAAGAAAGATAGATGATAGATTCAGGGAAATCTAAGTGTGGTATAGACTGGGCATTAGATGATACCAAGGAATAATGATTAATTTTGTTAGGTGTGCCCATGCATTGTGGAAACATGAGGAAATGGCCATATTTTTAAGGGATGCACACTCATGTGTACAGGTGAAGTGAGATCTGGCTGGGGTTTATGTTAAAACACTTAAGCAAAAATGAAAAGAGAGGAAGCAGGGGAGGGAAAATTTAGGCAACTGAATCTGAGTAAAGGGTATATGAAGAGTCACTATTACTCTTCTCATTATTAATACATTTGCATATGCTTGGAAATCTTTACAATGAATACTTCATGGAGTACCTCTTACTCAAAAAAGGTTGAGAAACCCTAAACCAGGGGTACAAGAGTTTCTTGGGTGTTTATCTGGTGGAGGGTGAAAGAGACAGCTCCACTAACTGGTGAGTAAATAGCCCTGAGGTCTCAAGCATCAGGGTAAAGATGATCAATGGTCTTTGGTCAGGAAGATGACCCCTCTCAGGAAGCATGCTGACTGATTATGACTTCTCTCACCCTAAAGGCTGGATTCAATGTTTTTATTAACCTAGTGACACATGTAGGGGGAAAAAATGGAGGGAAGCCCATTAATTATGGCTAACTGTAGCATGAAGCTCAATGCAGAGGTGAGTAAGGCACCTGAGGGTGGAGACAGATAGTATTTAATAGGCGCACTAAAATGATAGAGGCACCGTATTAGAAGGAAGAGTGGGATGCAGAGCAGTGCTGTCTACCTGAAGGATCAAGGAGGTTTCATAAAGTGACTTTTAAGGCAACTTTTCAGCACCTCCCTGTCGTCACTGCTGCATTTGTTCACTATTTGTCACATATGTTGGGAATCAACAAGTATTTATTGAATGTTGTTGAACACTCTTGCCACCTCAATGTTTTTGAACACTCTTGTCACCTCAAAGACTGTCAGTGGCTCAACTTGATACAAAATGAAATCCTAGTCCTTCAGCCAGTCATTCAGGATCCATCATGACAAGACCCTTCCTCCTCTGCAGCCTGTCTAGATTACATCCTCCAAACCCATCCCAGTGAGTCCCATCTCTCCAGACCTCCGCCAACCCTGATCACTCAACATGCCCAGCATGCACGTGTGCCCAGACCAAAGGTAGGAGGAAAAGAGATGAATGTAGGTGCTTGAGGTGGGGGCAGGGAGGCATTGTCAGCAGCTGAAGGAGGTCGGGAGAAAGATCAGTGGCATCTGCTACTGGCCCTGATTAATAAGTAGGGAAATCTGTCATTAGTTAAGAGAATTATTATTCATTATTGGCTCTTTGCACCCAAATAAAATCTTCCAGAATTGGTTTTGCAGAGGTGCTGTTACCTGACTTGGAGAAGGGCTTTCAACAGCATCTCTTAACAAGGAGTTTCCAGTAATCACGTGGAGAGTTTAGTTTATGTCCTTCAGGCCCCAGTATTTTCCAGGTTTGCATTCCTCCAGAGACAAATGTTAATGCACAGGTTTGAGTACAAGTCAGTGCTTTGGGAGGTGAGCATGGACTTGTAGGTTGGGGGTGGAGGGTTGTATGTGAGACAGGGAAGGTAAGAAGCCAGTGAGAGTATGTTGTGAAGCAAGATACAACAGTGAGCCATTGGACATAATGCCACTAGGGAATCCAGAGACAGTCCATAGAGCCCACGCTGAGAGGGACCCCTCTAGGGAGAAGTAATCCAGATGCTTATCACCAGCTGTAGTCAATCACTGGCGGAGAACCTAGAGGAAAGGAGTCACACCTGCCCTGCTTCCCGTGCACAGCCTCATAGCTCTGGTGTACAGTGAGTCATGGGTGTGGGAGATGGAAGCTGAACTACCATTCGTGGAAACTGTAAATGCTATAAGCATTTGAGCAGTTGTCTGTTGCACGTGCCCACATTGAGACACACACCATATAGAAATCTGTGATGGCATGTTCATTAATCCTCCAAAGATGGAAAAAACATTACAATGGGTTACTCTTAGTATTTGATGAAATTCATCTTTGCACATCATCTTTCTATAGCAGGAGTCAACAAACTAAAGACTACAAGCCAAAGAGGACCTGTCTCAGAAAATAAAGTTTTATTGGAATGTAGTCATGCACATTTGCTTACCACTGCTGCTTGTGTGCTACATTCTCAGAGTAGAGTGGTTGCCACAGGAATCACGTGGCCTGCAAAGCCAAAAATATTTACATCTGACCCTTTATATGAAACACCTTTGTTTCCCTGGTAGCCTCTTTTTCTGAACCATCATGTAAGAAATCCAAAAGCAATCTCTAACTTCCTCTGCACCTACATTCATCTCTTCTTCTACCCTTAAAGAAATGGCTTCCTAACGTGTGTGTCTGTTGTACCATATCCATTCTTCAGCATGTCTCCTACTACACTGCACTATACATAGTCATCTATGTATCTAGCTCACCACTGCCACAAGAACTGAGCCTTATTCACATTTATATGCCTAATGTCTAGACATCCAACAAATGCATATTTAAATAAAATAAATTCAGTTGGGAGATTTGCGTTCCATGGTCATCAATCCAGCTCAGGTCGAGTTCCAGAAAATGTGGACCACTTGCTCAAGATCACATACATGGCCAGCATCAGACCCAGGTAGGTCCCCTTGTTCCTAGTCCAGGGTTGTCTGTTATTTAGGGAACCAATCAGGCCACATGACTGCCCTCAAAATGCATGTGCTATATTTAACATGTGGCATACTTGGAAGAAAAACTCAAGGTGATGATTTTAATCTACACGTTCTCTGAATGGCCTGGACCGCTCTACCTGGGGAGCCCCTTGTCTGTCTTTGCCTCACAGCAGCCATGGCCATGATCTACATCTTTGAAATCCCTCCTCTGTCTACTAACCATTATTCCCAAGATCAAACCTCAAAAGTCTCTCACAGGGCTCCAATGACCCCGTTATCTTTCAAAACCACCTTAGGTGTCAGTAATAAATCTTTCACCTTCTCAGGAGGTAACTCAAAGCTTTGGACATAACTAGCAAAAAAATGGCTTTTCATTATTTCTGCCGATTATAACAAGTGTTCAGATGGCACCTTTCAGAGCTGCTTGAAACAGTAAACAAGAACACAACATCTTTACTGCCTGATAACGAGAAGCAACTTACCTTCATCAAAATAAATCTCAGCAGACTTCAACACCCTTGGAAAAAGCTAGAGAAAATAAAAAAGAAAAATGTTAGTGAAATGATATTTTATTTATAGCTTTTATTTACATTCTGCTTTTTTTTTTTTAATAGCATCTCGTACCCTAACTACAGGCAAAAGCTGCATCCAAACAGTTAAGGAAATTTGTTACCTGCTTAGCAATTTTTTTTTATGTAATTCAGAAAAAGTTAAGCCACACTACAGACAAAAGCCTTTGCCACAAACTGCCTATCAGCCCTAGCCTGTCTGAGGCCCATTTAAAAACCAAATGAGGAATTTTTTTTTTTAATATCCATGTCCAGATAAATTTAAGAGCTATTTTTCTCTCTTCGGGAAAGATAGAGCTTAATTTTTCAGGACTTCCAAAAATAGCTGCCTCAACCCTCTTCTTGTCAGAATCCTACCTCGAAATCCTACCTTTTTTTTAAGGTGGCAACAATCTACATCAAATCTACTCAAAGTAGTGCTTTGCATTCAGAAGATATTTTAAAGACTCCTTTACACTTGTTTCATATCTTTAAAATAAGCCTGTGTGATAGGACACAATGGGGAGGAAACCGTAGGAAAAGTGATCCGGCTC
Organism: Mellivora capensis; assembly: GCA_004024625.1. Classification (NCBI taxonomy): domain Eukaryota; kingdom Metazoa; phylum Chordata; class Mammalia; order Carnivora; family Mustelidae; genus Mellivora; species Mellivora capensis. The sequence continues at coordinate 202,906 of PISX010000831.1, read as the reverse complement.
AGTGAAGGAGTGAGGAGACCAAATCCATAAGGGGCGCCATCAGTAATATCATCTTCACTTTGCAAACAAGGATGACCCCTGGAAATGTGAAGGGACTCCCCAAATTCACAGTGAGCACAGAGAAATGACTGAAGTGTAGTCCTTCTACCTTCTGGTGTGAGGTCTTCCTCTGGCACGGGGCTGACATCTGTGTCCAACAGTGCTAACTTCTCTTAGTTATAGTCTTTATGCATTTTGTAATTTTTAATTAAGATGAAAAAAATGAGACTAGACTGTTAAACTAGTACATGTCAGGCTGCTTACGGTTATCACAAAAGCAACAAAATGACATGACTGACTGACATTTCTGTGGGAAGTCTTCTGTTTTGCTGCAGCTTCTCCACTCAGCCATAAGTCTCTTGGTCTGGACTTTGCAAGAGAACAATCTGAACAGGACTGCATAAAGTCTGAGAGGTTAACATTATCAAGTTCAGACTCCTGCCCAATGTGATGGCTTAAATACGTTCCCCCACCCCTCACTGTGAACAACATTTGTAAACATTTGAGGAACCACCAGATTATTCAGATTAACCTGAAACAAAATGTTTACAGAAAAAATTATAATCTCAAAATGCACTTAAACTCATTCAATTTAGAGCCACTCCATGAACAATGGGTAAGCTAATACTTCAAGATAAGTGTATGGAGAAATTTATCTGTCCTAGGAGAAAATTACAATATCCCCAGGGGAATTTTTCTCTATATATAGATCTATCTTTGGAAAAAAAAAATTTTATCTGTGGGATTGAAAACAAAAGAAGATATCCATGCATTAAGGAGAGGCAGAATCCACTGTTATTCACTTAGCTACAAATAGTAGCCCCTGAGAAAATGATCCATTCAAATAATAATCTCTTAAAATGATATTTGACTATTATATACCCAATGTGATTTGTGTTGAATTTAATTATCTAAATTTAAAATACAAGAGACATCTAAAGCCATTATTTCATTTGGAGTTGAATGAAGTAAGTCATTTGGAAGTACAGTTTAATTTTTTAAAGTCGTAGCATAACTAAGGGAGATTTCTTCTGTCTATTTCAACTCTGGAAACACACAAGAACAGCCTGGGATGCTTAATTGTAAAGTGCTATATTATAAAAGGAAGCAAAATTAAGTAGTCAGATGTATTTGCTACATTAAGGCAAAATGAAAACGACTATGATTAGAGCAGTTTGAGAAAAATGGATGTAAAATACTTTCTGTCTAAATTACAGCAACAGCTACAATTAAAAGAGCACTTTGCTACTTGCTGGATAGCAGGGAGACTGTTTTCTTAGGCTGTTCGGCATTTTGGCGTGTTTTTGTTTTTGTTTTTGTTTTCATGTAGCCCTGCTCCGGCCCATCTCCAGGCTTCCTGGATGGCTCTCCTGAGAAGCAGAGACTTCTGCAAAGCTCCTTGAAAAGGCCACAGGAAAGAAGAGGTTCAGGAAATCTAATCACGACCAAAAAGAACCAGACACAGGAATGAGAGCATCAGTCAAATTCAGTTCACAGAGGGGCGGCCTCGGCTCCCTCTGCTATCAGTTGCAAAGAGCTCCGGTGGCCTCTTGAAGGTGGAGAAAAGTTAACAGGCAGATACTGAGAAAAATGCAGATACGGGTGTTTTTTTTTTTTAAATTCTTATTAGTTTTAACTTTTTAAAGATTTTATTTATTTGACAGAGAGAGACAGTGAGAGAGGGTACACAAGCATGAGGAGTGGGAGAGGGAGAAGCAGGTTTCCCAATGAACAGGCAGCCTGATGAGGGGGCTTGATCCCAGGACCCTGGGATCATGACCTGAGCCGAAGGTAGACCCTTAATGACTGAGCCATCCAGGCGCCCCTCATATTAGTTTTAAAAAATAAAGACAGTACTTTTTTTTTTTGGTAACATATCAATATAAGTCAATCAAGAGTGAACTACGGAGACCAAAACCCAAACCCATTCTGCATCCCATTAAGAGTGGGTTGTGTTCTCACAGAGGTTTCTATGAATTTTCACACATGCAAGAGATCACAGCAGGCATGTTCTTCTACATGGCACCTACCCTGATGCTCTTTTTCCTTACCCTTTTGCTGACCGATAGCCTCAGCAACACACACTTTTAGTCTCTAGAAATTCTGAGGAAGGTTGCAAGCTGTGAGCAAATATATGAGTAGAAATAATGAGCCTAGCATTTTCTCTGGGCCAGAAATCAACCTTATCTGCATTCTTGTGCAACCTTATCTTCATCACACTCTGTAAGGCCCAGCAGTAGATAGAAAAGTTGGAGGGGTTTTTACTTGGTGCTATAGGTAGTTCTCTAGAGTGTTTTCCAAGTTTCTCTGATAATATAGATTACCTGAGCAATTATTTAAAACACAGAAAATTGGGGTCTCTCCCCTGAAGAGGTTGGCTTTTTTACATCATGAATGGGGCTGTTTGATCCGTGTTTTTGCCAAGAGCCTCAGTTATTTCCTATAATTGGGTGGTGTGGTAAATTGTGTTCTGTGCAATTGGGAAGAATCAGGATTCACCTAATCCTGAAGAAAAGAAGAAAGGGGTATGGACAGAGGTAACTTGCAAGAGAAGAAACACATCAGAAAGCAATAAACAAGTGCTAGGAAATATCCTGCCTCACTCTTCATTTCTATGTAGACCAGGGGATGAAAAGCAAACATCACTCCACTTTTTTAGATTTCTTGTGAGTTCCCTGTTTGTCATTTCATATTATACCTCGCTCTTTCCCTGTAGTTACTTTTATATACTCAAAGCTGAGATAATTAGGAGGAGCAGACAATGTATCCTCTTTTATTGGAGGGCCCAAAATGAAGAGGTCACCTGGGTTCTAAGGTCAGCAGAGAGAGAGAGAGAGAGAGAGAGAGGAACTGTAGGTAAGGGGCCCAAAGGTAATTCCAGGAATATGTACTCTGACAGAAATTCTGGAAAGTTGTGGTGACTGGGATGTAGGGAGAGGAAAATCGTGAAGGAACCTGTTCTCATTGCTGTTGACTTTGATATAAAATGAAGTGAAGCCCCAGGAATCCCCCAGCCAATCTCCCTGTCTTGGGGACTCTCCTGGGGCAAGCTGAAAGCACACTTATGATCACAACTTGTGAGCTGACTGTGGCAACACAGTGTTTCTGAAGAACTTGACCATCTCTATCCTGCAAGATACCAAGCATCTATGTTTCCAACAACCTAAATACTTCTAACTTGCTGGATGTTTCAGGTAAACTTATAAATGAGGATCTCCCTTCCCTTTGTTATTTATGTACGCGACTCCACACACCCCCTTTTCAAGCCCGGGGGTCTAGGATATAACTCATTTTATGATAAAAAGGAATATCTGTTCATTTTAGCAGTTGCTGCTGCAAAGATATATTTCAAACACATTTGTAGTGAATGATCACACTATATGGCACAGTCAAATTGATATGTGAGGTTCCCAGAATAGTGAGCAATTAATACGGAATGTACTACAAATCACTGGGGCTCAGGCTGAAGAGGGAGCGCTGCTTCCATACACTGAGAAATGAATTTGTATGCCAGATGCGTAAGAGAAATGCACTAATGGTCCTGGGCTGTGGCTGTATGACTTGGCCATGTAGAACTGAATGCATTAATACTGCGGCCCAGAACACAACATTCATGCACTGAGAGGCAGACAAAACCCACAGTACAATCCCCTTTTACTCCCTGAAGCGTGGTGTTGGAGGAACATGAACTGGCCAAGGCCTCCCACAGGCTGCCTGAGAATCCAAGCTGCAATCAGGCTCAACTTCAGAGAAGAGACTTTGGGCTTTTATTAAAGTCCCATTGGATTGTTCATTTACCATTCACCTGTTCCATGTTTTTAAATTTGTAAATAGGTCACCTTTTAAATAGAGTTTATTGTTTATCTAGAACCTCTCTTCCTTCAGCATCTCTTCTGTCTACACCACTTCCCAAGACTAGCAGGATTACACACACAGCTAAAGGAAAATGGCACTATTTTATATTAAATAATGATTGCTTAAAATGATTATTCGGAAGTTAATCAGGACGGGCTTATGACCTCAGTTCACATAAGAGTGATTTAATAAATGTCCTGAAGGAAAAAATACTCACTTCTCATGAGCTTAACCTACTCCCATGACATAACTCATACCTTTAAATAATCTGGTTAGATACTTGTGGTTAACTGTAATGAATAATCAAATAACTATCTCTTCTCAATGACAAGACATAATTATTGTGAATTCCAACACAGAAAAATGAATGTAATAGGCTAATAATGCACATAAATATCACAAAGTATTTATAATTATACTATTCATATAAATTTTCATTTCTAAAAAGTAATGGTTTTTCTTTTTTTTTTAAGATTTTATTTATTTATTTGACAGAGATCACAAGTAGGCAGAGAGGCAGGCAGAGAGAGAGGAAGGGAAGCAGGCTCCCCGCCGAGCAGAGAGCCCCATGCGGAGCTCCATCCCAAGACCTGGGATCATGACCTGAGCCGAAGGCAGAGGCTTTAACCCACTGAGCCACCCAGGTGCCCCCAAAAGTAATGGTTTTTCTATATATGGAATACATTTATAATAGAATATGAAATATGTTAAAATGGAGAAAACAGTTACAATAGATATTGATATGATACCTAATCATATTGTTTTCTTGTTTTTCATCTGAAGAAAAATGACCATTTTAATATAACTGTTTAATCATTTTACCTTAAATAGAATATAATAATGAATTCATTATACAGTATATTTTTAATTCACATAATATTATTGAAAAGAATATTACATTGTATTTACATGCCACTTGTATTAATATTTTTAGATTACATTTAGTCTTTATAATTACCAAGTAATACATGCTCATTGAAGAAATCTTAGGGGAAAAAAAAAAAACAAAATAACAAAGAAGAAAATAAGAATCTCCCACAATCATCACCAAAAGTACTAATATTCTGGGACCTAGTTGACCCATGAATTTGGATAGGAAGAAGTACATCAAAGTATCCTTACTAAAATTTTGCATTTCCTTTAACCATCAAAGTAGAAAACTATCACATTAAAAGGTAGGCAATCTTAATAAAAACAGAGAGGAGGTAGTGCTTGGGTGGCTCAGTCAGTTGAGCGTCTGACTCTTATTTTCTGCTCAGGTCATGATCTCAGGGTTGTGAGATTGTGAGGTTGTGAGATTGAACCCCACAGGCTCTGTGCTCTACTGGAGATTCTCTTCTCCTCTCTCTGCCCCTCCTCCCTGCTCAAGTGCATGCACCCTCTCTCAAATAAATAAATGAATAAAATCTTTTTTAAAAATGAAAACAGAGAGTGGAAAAAAATGACTGAAATTTCTAAAATTGAAAAATACAATAACTGAAATGAAAAAAAATACACTGGACAGCCTTAACAGCAAATTGGACACTGGAGAAGAAAAGACAAATGAGGGGCACTTGGTTAGCTCAGTTAACTAAGCATCTGCCTTTGGCTCAGGTCATGATCCCAGGGTCCTGGAATCAAGCCCCACATCAGGCTCTCTGCTCAGCAGGGAGCTGCTTCTCCCTCTTCCTCTGCCTGCTGCTCTGCCTACTTGTGATCCCTCTCTCTCTGTGTCAAATAAATACATAAATAAATAAATAAACAAATAAATAAAATCTTCCCAAAAAATCAATGAACTTGAAGCTAGGTCAAATAGGAATTATAAATCAAATAATATTAGCAGTGTCTGTGACCTTATCATCCCTAAGAACCACATTATAGTTACTACAGATGTCTAAATTTTACGCTCATCCACACTTTGAAATTATACAATTAGACCCATCACTAAATCATATATGATAAGAGTATCTGTGATATAAAACATAACTGGCCTACTATTAGTCAAATCTTCACTCTGCAGTGGTTTAGCCACCAAGCAGGGAAGTAGCATGTTTTCATAAATGGAATTAAACTCAAATAGCTTTGATGATGGACTTCCAGTTTGGGCCATGATAGAGTAATGAGTGTCAGACTGTAGACAACCACTAAACTTAACAGATTGTATGAAGCAGCTATTTTCAACAATTGATGATACAAATCACAAGGCTGTGATCCATGAGAAAAGGGAAACACATGAGAGAAGCTTCACATCCACCCCGGTTTTCTGCCTGGAAGAACTTCCAAAAGTGCAGCACGTGAAAGTGAAACCAAAGCAGAGATTGGTGGTCTCACTGGGAAAAGGAAACAAGTATCTGTTTGGGGCTACAGCTAGAATTTTCAGGTAAAGAAAAACTGAAAAGTCAAGGATCCCCAGAAATCTGGATGGGGTCACTGTGAGTCTTGGAATAAAACTACATGGTGCATGCTCAGGGAAAGACCCCAAAAAGCCTAGAGTAAATGAATCATGGGGAGGTCTAACTAAGTTTCTGGAGATTTCATCATTATAGGAGATGGGACATTGACCAAGCAAAGTGGAGATCCCAAAATGGACATTCTGGTCATTCACATAAGACTAAAAAAGTTTACACTTTAAGGGTGGTTCCACTCTGTATTAAGCTGAGCCTCTTAACTGCTTGTCAGAACAAAAGTCAATACTCCTTAAAAGTAAAAGACATGATCTAAACTATCACCAGGTTAGCATCTACAAGCCTAGCATATAATCAAAAAGTACTAGATACATGAAAAAGCAAGAAAATGTGATTCATAATCCTTGGCAGGAAAACAAAAACAAAAACAAAAAACAATATAAACCGTCCCAGAGATGATATAGCTATTAGAATTATCAGACAAAAATTTTAAAACAAATTTATAAATATGTTCAGATATTTAAAAGAAAATGTGAATAAAGGACTCCACAAATAAGGAATCTACAAAATGGAAAATTTTGAAACAACTGAATGAAATTTCTAGAGTTTAAAAACAAAATATATGAAGTAAAATATTCATTGCATGGATTTAAAATCAGATTTGACACTGCAGAATATATTGGTGAACCTGAACAAATAGGAACTAAAAAAACTGAAGCACAAAAGCTTTTGTTAGCCTATGAAGCACACAGACTAAATACAAATGAACAGATCCTTAAAATATGTGGAATAACATCAAATAGTCTAACATATATGTAAATGGAACTTAAGAAAGCAATGGAGGAAAAATTGTGTTAGAAAAAAAATTAAGAAAAACAACAATTTTTTCCAAATTATAAATGCACAAAACAAAAAAATTCAATGAAACCCAATAACACACACACAAAAATTCCACACATAGATGCATAATATTCAAATTGCTAAAAACCAAAAATAAGAGAAAATACCAAATGAAAAGGAAAAAAGACAACTAATACACAAAAGAACATCAAAAGGAATGAACAGTCTTCTCATCAGACATGCAAGCAAGAAGACAATATAATGGTATCTTTAAAGTGATAAAGGGAAAAAAAATTCTTAAACTGGAATTTAACATTCAGCACAAATATTCTTCAAAAATGAAAATGAAATAAAGACATTTTCAGGTAAACAAAACCTGAAAGAATTACTTAACAGGAGACCTTCATAACAGGATTAAAGGAATTTATTCAGGCTACAGGAAAAATATGTAAAACACAAACTCAGATTTACCTGATGGAATGATGAATGCCAGCAATTGTAAGCATAAGTTCAAGTATAAAAGACTCTTCTTCTTAATTTCTTTAAATGAAAATTGACTGTTTAAAGAAAAAATAACAATGTACCTGAGATGCACAGCATACATAAAAGTACAATGTATGACAACAGTATCACAAAGGATTGGAGGGTATAAAAGAGCTATGCGTTGTTACATTCTTACATACACATAATTACACATAAAGTGATTAAATATTAATTCTAAGCTAGACTATGATGAAGTAAAGATGCTATTGTAATCCCTTCAGCAAATACTAAAAGAAAAAACAAAGTGATTGTGATAAAACAACTTCCTAAAAGATGTCCAGATCCTAATCCCCAGAACTCGTGGATATGTTATCTCTTATTGAAAAGGGGGTTTGCAGATATTATTAAAGATATTGAGATCAGACAATTATCGTGTTTTATCTAGGTGAACCCAATATAATTACAAAGGTTCTTACAAGTGAAAGAGGGTCAAAAAGTGAGATGTGACAATGGAAGCTGAAGTTAGAGTGACATAATAGCTGGTTTTGAAGAGAGAAGGGGGCAATGATCCACAGAGTATGGGCAGACTCAAAGAGCTAGAAAATGCAATAAAGTGGATTCTCCTCTCGAGCCTTTAAAAGAACTATAGCCATCCTGCTGACATCTTGATTTTAGCCCTGTGAGACTCATTTTAGACTTTTGCCTTCTAGAACCATAAAATAATAAACTTACATTATTTTAAACCACTAAACATTTATGGTAATTTCTTATATCAGTGATAGGAAACAATATAGTAATTACATTCAAATACTAAAAGAAGAGATAAATGGAATATGAAAAATATTAACTTTCAAAGATCAAGAAAGAGAAAATGGAACAAAGAATAGATGGGGAAAACAAATATCAATGACTTGCAAAGGATTTAAATCATACAAAGTATGTTCTCTAACCACAAAGTAATTAATTTTAAATCAAATTTTAAAATCTAGAAATGCCCCAAATGTTTGAAAATTGTTCATTATACTTCTAATTACCAATGAGCCAAAGAAGAAATCACAAGGGAATTAGAAAATGTTTCAAATTGAATAATAATATAAATCTAAAATACCATGTTAGATTATATGAGGTGTATGAGATTCAGCTAAAGCAGTGCTTAGAGGAAAAATATGGCTTTATATGCTTCTATGATAAAAGAAGAAATGTTTGAAATTAGTAATTTAGATTTTAAGAATCTAAAAAGCATTAAGAATCTAGAAATTAAGAATCTAGAAAGCAATAAGAAATTTAAACCCAAGGTAAGCAGAAGGAAAAAAATCATAAAGATCAAACCAAAAATAAATAAAATAAAAAACAGTAGAAAAAAATTAACAAAATCAAAAGCTTTTTTTCTTTAAAAAGTTACTAAAATCTATTTGTCTCTAGCATGACTAAACAGTAGACAGGAAAAAAACACAAACTGCCAAATTGATAATTTCTTTTAGCTAAACATAAACTTACCCTGTGACCTAGAAATTCTACTTCTAGATATTTACCCAAGTAAAATTAAAATATATTTCCACAAAAAAACTTATACAAGAATGATAATAGCAGTGTTATTCATAATAGCCAAGACCTGAAAAAGACCCCAAATGTCCATTAACAGGAGAATGAATTGACAATATGTGTAAAAAGAAATATTACTTGGTAATAAATAAGAATGAACAACTATACACAAAATAACATAGAGACACCTGGGTGGCTCAGTCAGTTAATTGTCCAACTCTTGGTTTCAGCTCAGGTCATGCATGATCTCATGGGTAATGAGATTGAGCCCTGCATCAGGATCGGTGCTCAGTGGGGAGTCTGCTGGAAGATTCTCTCCTTCTGCCCCTCTCCCACTCACACTCACTCTCTCTCAAATAAATAAGTAAATCCTTTAAAAAAAATAACATAGAGCTCAAAAATAATAAGCAAAGCAAAATAAACCAGATACAAAACAGTGTATACTACCTGACTCTATTTGTAGAAAGTACAAAAATAGGCAAAAAATAAGCTATGTGCAAATCATATATCCAATAAGGGGTTAATATCCAAAGTATATAAGAAACTCTTGCAACTCAAAAGATAGATATAGATATAGGTATAGATATAGAAATCAAAAGATAAATATATGTATTTTATATATTATAAATATTATATAAAAATATTAAAAATGGACCAAGGGCCTGAATAGACATTATTTCCAGACAAGACATACAAATGGCCAATAGGTACGTGAAAAGATGCTCAACATCACTAATCATCAGGGAAATGCAAATCAAAACCACAATGAGATATCACCTCATAGTCATTAGAATGACTATTAACAACAACAACAAAAAAGCTAACAAGTATTGTCAAGGAAGCGGAGAAAAGCTAACTCATTTACACTGCTGGTTGGAAGGCAAATCGGTACAGCTATTATAGAAAACAGTATGGAGGTTCCTCAAAAAATTAAAAATAGAACAATACCACTTCTAGGTATATATCCAAAGGAATTGAAATCATTACCTCAAAGAGATATCTGAATCCCCATGTTTATTGCACCATTGTTCAAAATCACCAAGATATGCAAACCACCTGTCTATCCACAGATGAATAGGTAAAGAAAATGTGATATTTACATTTGTCACACACACACACACACACACACACACACACACACAAATGGAATATTATTTAGCCTTAAAGAGAAGGAAATCCTGCCCTTTGGAACAACATGGGTGAAACTGGAGGGAATTATGCTAAGTGAAATAAGCTAGTCAGAGAAAAATAAATACTGAATCATATCATTTACACGTAGCATCTAAAAAAAAAGTTAAGTTAAACTCATGGAAGCAGAGTAGAATGGTAGTTCTCAGGGGCTGGGAAAGTAGTGGAGTCAGGGAGGGGAGATGCTGTCAAAGGGCATAAACTTTCAGTTTAAGATTAATAAGTTCTTAGCATCTAATGTACAGCATGGTAACCATAGTTAATAATAATTTATTGAATACTTGAAACTTGCTAAGAGACCAGATCTTGAAAGTTCTCCCACAAAAAAAAAAACCTGAAAAAAGTATGTAAGGTGATAAATTAATTGACTTGATTGTTGTGGTCATTTCAATATATATATATGTATTTCAAATCATCAATCGTACCTTTAAATGTGTTACAATTTTATCAATTATACATCAGTAAAGCATGGGGGGAGGGGAATGCTGTGGCACTATTCCACTTTGCTAACATCTGCTTCTTCTCTAGATTGTAAACTCTGAGAAGGCAAGAGTCCTGTTTATCTCATCTTAATATCCTTCAGTGGATATGAGTCAAAATGAGTTGACTCTTCTGGAAGGATCTAGAGGCATCTATCATTAGAGGTGGACGTGATCCTATAATGCGATGGAAAAAAATACACACTTTGAGATAAGACAGACCCTAGGTCAAAGCTGCCCTGCTTTTTACCAAGTTGCTTACCCTTTCTGAAATTCAGTTGCCTCATTTGTGAAATGGGTGATGCACCTTATTCATAGAGCTTTGCTGGATTAATGAAACAGTGACAGCGCAGTGCTTGCAATAGGACCCAGACCATGAGAATGTCTAGTAAACCTCTACAGATATTGGTTTCTTCATGTTTTGAGTAAGATGGTCTCTGAGGTCCCCCTTAGAGTCCTTGACTCTATGAGCATTCAGTTAGTCAAATAAATATATTCATTTCTGTGCAGAAACCTGAAGATACAAAAGGAGTAAAACATATTTTCTGACTCTCAAAGAAATTATGGTCCAATGGAAAGGGCAAAATAGTAAATGCTGGCATAGAGGTAGAGAAAAGGTGGCAATGAGAGACAACAAAGACAACGAGAAGTGTGGTGTTCCACGCTTGTGTCAACAGACTCGTTTTACAGGTTAACCAGAACAAGCCTATGACACAGCTAGTGGAAGGGCAAGACTGGGTCCAGTCCTGACTAACTTCTGGCTCTAATAGGTCCTGAGATCCAACCCACTCAATGGCTCAGGCATCCACTTGACATTTGCTTCAACATACCACCCTTGGTTGCATTTGCAAAGGCAACCCAAACTTGTAGAAGCCAATTATTGGCCCAAAGGACCTGCACAGTTTTATATGGATGGATGTACTGCAAACAGCACTGTCTGTCCAAACACATTTACACACAAAAAGTAGGGGAAAGGTCATTATGGGAAAGATTAATGTTGATTTTCCTCACTTTCCTTGGGTTTAAAAGCAGAAGCTTAACTCTTCATTTACACAGGTGATTAAGCTGATTACACCATTATAACCAGTAATCGGTCAGATGTCTTGATTAGACTAATTTATTGTCATTATTCTGACATGCATTTCTTACACACAGCACCCAAAAGAGGAGAGTTTGTGTTAAGGCCACAATCCCTCATCAGAAATGCTCAGTGTCAGATAGTTTTGAGAGTCAGAAATTTTTGGCCTTCAGAAAGACACTTTGGTACATATACCTTTCAGTGGGTAACACTCCTAGCAGGGTCTGGGCAGGCACTCTGCAGTCAAATAGCAAGACACAGGAATTGTCACGTTAAGCAGGATAAATAAAGATGATGAAGAGCCTATGTCCACTCAGGCCAGGTTTTGCTGCCAAATGAGTTCGGGTCAGCTCAGGGTTTGCCATCTGAAACAAAACACTTTGGATTCCCAGAGCTTTTAGGGTTTTAGAATTATGAGTGAGGAATTATGGACTGTATTAAATTTTGTAGAGAGCAACTGGCTCATTCTTACCTAAAACCTCCATTGATATATCTAGGTTATGCACATGATCAACAGCCAGAATTAGGATCAGAACTCTTTTTTGCTGAACGCTGTGGCCACTAGCACAGAAGGAAAGAAGGATATCTGTACCACTGCTTGCTCTCCTGCCCATACCACACAAAGCTTATTAGCCACTGCCTTTTCTGAGTCAAGAGAAGGGGGTTTGACAAATTATGGCAGGTGGGCCAAATCCAGCTACTACTCATTTTTGTAAATAAAGTTCTATTGGAACATAGCCATGCCCTTTGGTTTACCTATTACTTTCATGCTACAACAACAAATTTTAGTAGGGCAACAGAGACTATGTGGCTTTAAAAGTCTAAAATATTTACCATACAGTCATTTAAAAAAATTTTTGCTGGCTCCTGGTCTTGAGGTAATCTCACGATCCTTACCCGAGTGCTCTACTTAACCACCAATAGATTAGAGGGGACACTTGAGAAGAAACCTATTTCCATCCCTAGCATGTGGGTCAAAATTATTCACAGCAGCCTCCATTAGTATATTATGTGCAATTTCCCTGTTTAAAGGGATGAAATGGGGTGCCTGGGTGGCTCAGTCGGTTAAGCATCTGACTTCAATGATCGCAGGGTCCTGGGATTGAGGCCCACGTCAGGCTTTGTGCTCAATACAGAGTCACCTTCTCCCTTCCCCCTTGCTCCCCCCCCTACTCATGCACTCGCACACACTCTCTCTCTCTCTTTCTCTCAAATAAATAAAATCTTTAAAAAAATAAATAAAAATAAAGAGATGCAATGATTTCAACTATATTAAGATTCATTAATACTAATCATTATACTATATAATTCTGTGGCATAATATATACAAATCTCAAGTCCCCATAGCCATATTTAGGATTATTTCCATTTTAAACAAGAAGAGAAATATAGGACAAGAAAGGGTTAGTTTTTATCAGAAAAGACTAGCACAAGATCTGTTTCAATTGGGTATTTAAAAATAAGAAAAATTATGACTCTTATTTTTCTCCCACAGCTTATCTTAGTGTGGTACCCTATTACCCCAAAGTGGGTATACTAGCTAAGCAATAGAGGAAATAGTTCTAGTTTTAGACTCACCTCAAAGTGAGGCATGAATTATCTTGACAAAATATAGCTCAACATCAGTGGTTAATAGATGGCCTCTTCAAGTTTATGTCAACATGAAAGAGCTTTTTATCTTCTCTGTTTTTATTCAATGTAACACCACAGTGGAAACCTGTGGGGTTAATTACAACCTAATGAATGAATGGATGTTCTTCACATAACCTGGAGCTATTTCTACACATAATTCACTCTCCAAGGCCACTCTGCTGACTGGCCATCCACTAACCAACACAAATGCCAATCCTTGGAGAAATATGATGTCTTCACTGAATGACTATGTACCCACCCTTCCCACTCACTGTGTGCAGAGTTCTGTGCTTAGGCACTGTGGAGAATTTCTGGAAGTATAGCCCTTTCCTCTTGCCCCCAATGTCTTACAACTTAATTGAGAAAGTAAAGCACACATTCATAAAAATTAAACAATCACAAAGAGCTAATTTGTGGTAATAAGAGGTAATTTGTGGTCATTTGCCAAACTTCAGGCCAACTTTTCAAACACATCAGCATAAATCACACTGTTGCAAGAGTTCAAACCTGTCTGGAAAACCTTTCTCATCTAATATCATTAAAGCATGTTTCAAACAGTGAGATTTCTATTTATTTTGACAACTATTCCCAGTGTCAGGATGTAGTAAGCTAGTATGAAAAGATGAGTAGACAGGAACTTGACAACCTAATTTTATAATATGAATTTTGAAAATGTTTATGTGAGAATTCACCCTATTTACTATACATTCTCACAGATAATCTTGGAGTCTTCAAATATTATAGTTTGAGGCAGTTTAAATGTAGGAAATACCACACCTTCACTTTTAAATGTGGCAACGAAGAACTAGAGATTTCAGGTGGCTTCCTCATCATCAGTGGCAACCTAGCCTGGATTGCTGGTCTTCCAACTCCAAACTGGGTAGGGGGTGACAGGAAGGGTGGGCTACAACAGCCTGGATCATGTAATATTACAATAATCTTCATGGTAGGGAAAGGCCCTGGGTAGGTACAGGAAGTCTGTAGAAAAATTCAAGGTAAGAGCTAAGGCCTAGCTGGGGTTCTCAGGTCATAGGGCAGCTAACACTACTTTGTTTTGGGGGGTTTTTTGTTTTGTTTTAGTTTTTTTTATTAACATATAATGTATTATTTTTTTCTGGGGTACAGGTCTGTGATTCATCACTCTTACACAATTCTTACACAATTCACAAAGCACCCCCCAAAGCACATACCCTCCCTAATGTCTATCAACCTCCCACCCCTCTCCCCTCTGGCAACCTGCAGTTTGTTTCCTGAGATTAGGAGTCACTTATGGTTTCTCTCCTTCTCTTGTTTCATCTTGTTTCATTTTCCCTCCCTTCCCCTATGATCCTCTGTCTTGTTTCTCAAATTCCTCATATCAGTGAGATCATATGATAATTGTCTTTCTCTGATTGACTTATTTCACTTAGCATAGTACTCTCTTGTCCAGCCATGTTGTTGCAAATGGCAAGATTTCATTTTTGATGGCTACATAATATTCCATGATGAATGGATAAAGTTATTTATATATACATATTTATATATATATCCATTCATATATATATTCCATGATATATATATCTTATAAATATAAATATATAAAAATAACTTTATTCATTCATATATATATATACATATGTGTGTGTGTATATATATATATCTCTGTTGATGGATATATAGGCTGTTTCCATAGTTTGGCTATTGTAGACATTGCTGCTATAAACATTCGGGTGCACGTGCCCCTTCGGATCATTACATTTTTATCTTTAGGGTAAATACCCAGTAGTGCAATTGCTGGGTCATAGGGTCAACTAACACTATTTTGAAGGCAAAACATCTGCAACCAATTCCAACTTCCAAAGGCAGATAGAATAATAGTTAACAGGCTAGAAAACAGAGTCTGGAGTAATGGCTCTCTTTTCTGTGGACAAAACTTTTAAAAACTATCAAAGGATTTTCTTTCCATGGAGAGAAGAATCATTCCCCAACAAGTACAAGTATATCAGCTTTCCCAAAACTCTCCCAATGTGGCACTGAAAGTCCTGTTCCCTGAGAAACCCAACAGTCCCAGACAAACCAGGATGGTTGCTCACCCTAGAAGGGTGAGCCCACACAATGAAGACACTTGTTCAGTTTGGACCTGGGCAGACTACTACTCCCTAACGGTCCTCTTTGATGTTGAGTGCATACAGGAAGGTGCCCTACTCTACATACTCTAAAACTGATTACTCCTCCATTAAGGTGTTTGAATTTCTGACTAAAAAACTATCACTAAACAACCAGTCCACATCTAGGCAGAGTAGACAAGTTGGCCGAATCACACAAAAGAGCACTCTCTTTTGGAATAATCTTTTCATGACTTAACCTGAGATTTATTTCTTTAAACCAATTTAACATGGAAGATGAAGATATCTCTGTTTCTCTACAATTTCTTGCTTAAATGGTACCTTTGTCAAAATGTGTGTGATTACAGAGTGACAAGCACAATGTAAGTCCTTAGAGGTACTTTTTCCTTAAAGTTACTCAACATCTCAAATAAAAACTTTATTTTTTTACCAAAGTGCTTTTAAGAAGAGGATTTTGAGGCAAAAATATCAAATGTACAGGTGAAAACAATTCAGTTCTGTGCTCTGAAATCTGGCCTCTTTCCATAGCAACTCCTTCCTGGGGCCATCCCATCTCTATCAGTCTGTGCTGAGGAAGAAAACCAATTTGGATACTGGCTTAAACCCAATATCACCACAGAGGAAACTCTTCTGTTCTAAAAACAAAAACAAAAACAAACAAAAAACCCTGAATGCCAAGCCAAATGTAAATGGCAAATGACATTTGGCTCATACACTCATTGTGCCTAACCATACAAGTTGGTCTAGATAAGAATTCTGGTCCCACCTCTGCAACCATCAGTGTGATCAGGAGAAAATCATTTGACCTGCTTCCGTTTGGGCCTTTATGAAGCAAGGTCACTCAATTAGAACGATCTCTGACTTCTCTTTAGCCACAAAAACCATTGAAAGTATTTCTATATCTTTGCTTTAACTCATATGATCAAGATTTGTCTTACTTATTCATGCAGACAATATTAGAGTGTTCTTCCTTCTAAGTGGTAACGAGACCCTGTGCTAGGTCATATACATTGGTAAATAAGCAACAAGACCCCTTCTCTCAGAGTTCACAGTCTGTAGGAAAAACACAATAAACAAGAACACAAACAAGGAAAGAGTATGAATTAAAGTGGCTATAGCCAGCACATGAAAGAGGAATAAAAAGGAGTTTAAGGAGTGCCCCATCTGATAATTTCCATTTTTCCAATGAGGTGTGAGGTAAAGTCACCAAGTATGCAACAGAGAGAGGTAGGAGAGAAGACGTGAGAGAGAAAAAGCATGAAATAGTCATCTTATAAGGGGAGAAGGAACTTGCAGAGAAGTGTGGCCAGATGGCCAGGCAGTATTAGGAACCCTCCAGAGGTTTGAGATCAAAAATTTAGAAGGAACCCAGTCTACTCAGTTGTGGCTTCCTCTGACTAGGCTCCACTATGTAAGCAGAATCAAGCAGAGAGCTAGGTTCATCAGGGCAGTGGTTCTCAGCTCTGCGTAGGTATTAGACCCACTTAGGAGCTTATAAAAAGAAAAATACTGAGACCCAGCTTCCTCCTGCAGAGACTGATCCAGTTGCTCTGCAGTGGGGCCAGGCATGGGTAATTTTGAAGGCTCTCTGGTATGGTTAAAATGTTTTGGTTATGGGATTTGAAAAGCCAGCAGGATAGCCAGAAGAAGCACGTGTCTACAAGACAGTCATACTGATTAAGTAAGGCTATGCTGGACAAAAAAAGAAGGGAAGCCAAGAGGGGGTTAATCAAATTAAGGGGCTCAGTAGACCACAAGGAGGTTAAGGAATGATTATACCTGGGGTTCCTTAAACAGTTAACTAGAAGGATAAAAGCCTTTAGTAGGAGTATGGTGTTACCATTTTATATATTTAGGGGATTTTTTTTAAGTTGTTATGGTGAAGGAATCTATGATGTGGCCCCAGGAGTGGGTGGATAGCCAATATAGAAAAAAGCAAAATATTGCAGATGAGAAGGTCAAGGAACTGAGAGGCTAGGATGTGGAATAGACCATCTACCTGCAAACTGAAATTGTCAAGAATCATCACAAGAGTTGAGGTATAGTAGAGAACTCTGAACCAGGAATTAGGTTCACAAAAATGATCACGGCCAGCAGAGCTGGAGGATCCTAGAAAATCAGACTGGGACAGAGGGTGTCCAGTGGGCCAGAAGGCCTA
Source organism: Mellivora capensis (assembly GCA_004024625.1). NCBI lineage: Eukaryota > Metazoa > Chordata > Mammalia > Carnivora > Mustelidae > Mellivora > Mellivora capensis. Next base: position 185,123 of record PISX010000831.1, on the reverse strand, counting down.
AACCAGGCAGTTAACAGGCCTCAGACAAATAGGCTGAGCTCAGGGTCTAGTCTGAGGAAGAAAGTAGGATTTATATGTCCAGTCCCAGCATCTGCCCCCCCACCCCCGCCACAACTCCAAACTCGCTGAGCCAGAGGCACACTCAACATCCACACTGATCTCTAGCAGCCATCTCAGCTAAACATGTCCAGAACTGAGCTCCAGATGACCCCCTCCTTACCTGTTCGTACACAGCATTCCCAGCTCAGTTAGAGGCACTTTTATCCTTCCCATCACTCAGGCTAACCTTGACTCTTCTCTTTCTCTCACTTCCCACCTCCACTTTTGCCACCCCACTACCAGCCAGCATTGTTGCTTTCTTAGACACAGCAACAGACTCCAAATTACTCTCCTCACTTTTGCTCTTAGCCCCCACCATCTATTCTAAACCCATCAGCCAGAGTGATGCTTTTAAAATAAAGCCTCATAGCCATGGACATTTACAACCTTGGCTGCTCAGGATCCCTACCAACAACCCAGCAAATGGAGCTGCCCAGAGTCCCTGCTGATACATTTCTTCCCCAGGGCTGGAGCTGTTGTTATGGTGAGACCTGCTCCCAGTCACTACTCTGCCCCACTCTCTGGTATTGGGATACTGCAGTTCCTCCCTATCTATGGGACTGGAGCTGCAACTGCTCTGTGCACTGCTCCATGAGTTCTGACATATGGCTTTAAAGGGCCATCACCAGGCCATGTTGTTGATGCTTTGTGACTGTCCCCTGCAATGAGTCAGGACTTTAACCTACCATCCCAAGGTATGCTGGTACTGCATCCTGCTTCCCAAACCCAAACCACTAGTGTACTCTGTTATCCCAAGCCCATGCTACTAATGCACTCCCTCCTGTAGAGTCTCAATCACTGCAGTGAGTCCTAGAGAACCAGACCCCAGTTCCATGAAAGATCTACACATCCCCATTTCTCGGACACCAGTGCCAGCAAGGGCAAACACTGTTTTAGTTCTGAGTACATCCGACTCCAGTACCCTGGCTCTGCTGCCACTTTGAGTGCAAACACACAAAACCTGGAGCTAAGAGGGATCCCTCTGCTAGAACTTCCTCCCACAGTCAAAGAAGGAGAAAGGAGAAAGGAGGATCCCCAGCAACCTTCACCTTTGAGGACCCTGATAGCTTCACTAACATTGCCCTTCTGGAATCTCTGCAATCTTGGCCACAGAGGAACCCACAGTCCTCATTGACACTGATCTCAGATGATGGAGCTGCATGGAGACTATGTTATGTGCTGTTCCAGGAACCAAAGATGCTACAATCCAGCTAGTTGTCACCCTCACATCCACATTCAGATGAAAGTCTTTCTCCACCAAAGCCATTTCAAAAAGGCTGAAAGAGGTGACTGCTCCCCCAAATGTGCAGACATCAATGCAAAACCATTGGAAATGCATATATACAAAAAAATGAGAAACATAACACCACCAGAAGAACACAATAATTTTTTAGTTATTGACACCCAAAAAATAGAGGTTTGAAAAAAATTCAAAATAATTATTTTAAGGAATCTTAACATAATTCAAGGGAACACAGATAGACAACTCAATGAACTCAAGCAAACAGTGTGTGGAGAAAAAAAAAAGAGAAGTTCAAAAGAGGAAGAAAGAAAGAAAGAAAGAAAGAACGATGGACCAGACAGAAATTCTGGAGCTAAAGAAATACAATGAACGAAATGAAAAATTCAATATATAGCTTCAGTGGCAGGCTCAATCAAGAAGAAATAATCTGTAACCTTGAACACATATCTCTTGATATTATTCAGTCAGAGGAAAAAAATAAAAGTGAAAAAAAAAGTCTATGTTGATTATGGAATAACAAGCAAAACAGTATTTGCATTCTGAAAGTCCAGAAAGGAAGGAAGGAAAGAAGGAAGATGGAGGGAGGGAGGGAGGGAAGGATGGAAGGATGGGAAGGGAGGGAGGGAGAGAAGGAAAGGTGGAAGGAAGGAAGAAAAGAAAAAATTATTTAAGGTAATAACGGCTGAAACTTCACAAATCTGGGGAGAAATATAGCCAACAAAATACATGAAGCTTAAAATTCCTCAAACATTTTCAATCCAAAGAGATCTTCACCAAGACACATTATAATCAAACTTTCTAAAATCAAAGACAAAGAGAATTTTTAAAGCAGCAAGAGAAAAGAGACTCATCAAATACAAGGGAACCCCAATAAAACTATCAGCAGAAACCCTGAACAGTAAGTGAAACAATCAACAAAACTAAGACAGCTTACTGAATGGGAGAAGATATTTGCAAATAACATCTCTGACAAAGGGTTAGTATTCAAAATATATAAAGAACTTATACAACTCAACACCAAAAAAACAAATAATCCAATCAAAAATGGGTAGAAGACATGAACAGACATTTCTTTAAAAAAGAAATAGAGATGGCAAACAGACATGTGAAAAGACATTCAACACTATTCATCATCAAGGAAATGCAAATCAGAACTACAATGACATATCAGTTCATTCCTGTCAGAATGGCTAAAATTAAAAACACAAGAAATAACAAATGTTGGAAAGTGTGTGGAGAAATAGGAAACCTCATGCACTGTTAGTGGAAGTGCAAACTGGAGCAGTCACTGTGGAAAACAGCATGGAGATTCTTCAAAAAGTTAAAACCACATTGAGATACCGCCTTACACCAGTTAGAATGGCCAAAATTAGCAAGACAGGAAACAACCTGTGTTGGAGAGGATGTGGAGAAAGGGGAACCCTCTTACACTCTTGGTGGGAATGCAAGTTGGTGCAGCCACTTTGGAGAACAGTGTGGAGATTCCTTAAGAAGTTAAAAATAGAGCTTCCCTATGACCCTGCAATTGCACTACTGGGTATTTACCCCAAAGATATAGATGTAGTGAAAAGAAGGGCCATCTGTACCCCAATGTTTATAGCAGCAATGGCCATGGTCACCAAACAGTGGAAAGAACCAAGATGCCCTTTAACAGACGAATGGATAAGGAAGATGTGGTCCATATAAACTATGGAGTATTATGCTTCTATCAGAAAGGATGAATACCCAACTTTTGTAGCAACATGGATGGGACTGGAAGAGATTGTGCTGAGTGAAATAAGTCAAGCATAGAGAGTCAATTATCATATGGTTTCACTTATTTGTGGAGCATAACAAATAACATGGAGGACATGGGGAGATGGAGAGGAGAAGGGAGTTGAGGGAAATTGGAAGGGGAGATGAACCATGAGAGACCATGGACTCTGAAAAATAATCTGAGAGTTTTGAAGGGGTGAGGGGTGGGAGGTTGGGGGAGCCAGGTTGGTGGGTATTATGGAGGGCACATATTGCATGGAGCACTGGGTGTGGTGCATACACAATGAATTCTGTTATGCTGAAAAGAAAAAAAAAAAGTTAAAATGAAACTACCTTACAACCCAGTAATTGCACTAGTGGGTATTTAACTCAAAAATACCAAAACACTAATTCAAAGGGACATGCACACCTATGCTTATCACAACATTATTTACAATAGCCAAATTCTGGAAACAGTTGATGTGTCCATTGACTGATGAATGGATAAAGAAATGTGTTATAGAAATACAATGGAATACTATTCAGCCACCAAAAAAAGAGAAGTCTTGCCATGTGTAACAAAATGGATGGACCTAGAGTATAATGCTAAGTAAAATAAGCCAGTCACAGAAAGAAAAATACTGCATGATTTCACTCATATGTAGAATTTAAGAAATGAAACAAATGAGCAAAGGAAAAAGAGAGAGAGACAAACAAAGAAACAGACTCTTAACTGTAGAGAAAAAACTGATGGTTACAAGAAGAGAAGCAGTTTGGAGGATGGGTGAAATAGGTGAAGGGGATTAAAGAGGACACTTAGCATTATGAGCACTGGATAATGTATAGAATTATCCAGTTGAATCACTATATTACACATCTGAAACTAATATAACACTGTATGTTAACTATATTAGAATTAAAACAATAAAAAATAAATTAATTAAATTTTAAAAAAAACTATCAGTAGAAACCTTTCAGGATAAGACAGAATGGGAAAACAGCTTCAAAGTGCTCAAAGGAAAAAAAACTTGCAAACCAAAAATATGCTACCCAGCAAAGTTATATTTCAGAAATAAAAGAGAAAGATTTTCCCAGACAAATAAATGTTGAGAGAATTCGCCAGAAAACCTACTTTATAAGAAATGCCAAGGGAAGTTCTTCATGCTGAAATGAAATATACTAACTAGCAATATAAAAACATATGAAAGAATAAAAATCACTGGTAAAGGTAAATACACAGTCCAATCCAAAATACCTTAATACTGCAATGGTGGTGTGTAAATCTATTTGAACTCCAGCATATAAATTAAAAGGCAAAGTGTTCAAAACAACTATAGTCACAGTATTTTGTTACTGGATACAAAGATGTAAATTGTGACATCAGCAACATCAAACGGGGAAGACAAGTAAATGGTAGAACTTCTTTGTGCAATTGAAGCTAAGTTATTATCAGTTTAAAATAGGCTGTTATAAATTAAGATATTATTATGAAAGCATCATGGTAATCACAGAGTAAAAGCTTATAATAGATAGACAAATGATAAAAAGAAAATAATCAAAGCATACCACTACAAAAAAAATCAATTCACAAAGAAAATAGCAAGCAAGAAAGAAAGGAATCAAAAGTTAATTGGAAAGCAATTAACAAAATGGTGCTAGCAGGTCTTTACCTATCAATAATTACTCTAAATGTAAATGGTTTAAATTCTCTAATTAAAAGAAGTAGAGTGACTGGGATGCCTGAGTGGCTCAGTCAGTTAAGCAGCTGCCTATGGCTCAAGTCATGACCCCAGGGTCCTGGGACCAAGTCCCATAATGGGTTCCTTGCCAAAGGAGCCTGCTTCTCTCTGCCTGCCACTCTCCATGATTATTCTCACTCTCATTCTCTCTCTGATGAATAAATTTTTTTAAAAAGACATAGAATAACTAAATGTATTAAAAAAAAAAAACAAAACCCAAGTATATGCTTCATTCAAGAGACTTACTTAAGCTTTAAGTGTACCCACAGGCTAGAAGAGAACGGATGGAAAAAGATATTCCATACATATGGAAACCAAAAGGGAACAAAGGTAGCTATACTTAAATAAAGTAGGCTTTAAGTCAAAAGCTGTAACAAGAGACAGAGAAGACCATTACATAATGATAAAGGGGTCAATTAATCAAGAGGATATAGTGATTGTAAATATATATGTACCCAATATCAGAGCACCTAAATATATTAAACAATTATTAACAGATCTGAAGGGAGAAATAGGCAGCAATGCAGTAATAATAGGGGACTTTAATACTCTTTTTTCAACAATGGGTAGATCATCCAGACAGAAAATCAATAAGGAAATAATGGACTTGAACTATACTTCAGACCAAATGGACCTAACACAAATACAGAACATTCCATACATCAGCAGCAGAATATACATTCTTCTCAAGCACACACAAACATTCCCCAAATCACATGTTGGGTCAAAAAAAAGTCTTAAAAAATTGAAATCATATAAAGTATATTTTCCAACAAAAATAGTATGAAATGAGAAATCAATAAGGAAAGAAAAGCTGAAAATTCACAAATATAGGGAAATTAACATACTTCTGAACAACCAGTGGGACAAAGAAATAAGAGGAGATTTTAAAAATACCTCAAGATAAACAAAAATGGAAATACAACATATCAAAACTTATGATGTTTTTAGAGTAGCTGTTCTAAAAGAGAAGTTTAGATAAACACCCACATTAAGAAAAAAGAAAGCAATCAGATAAACAACTTAAACTTACAGTTAAGGAATGAGAAAAAGAAAAACAAACTAAGCCTAAAGTTTGCAGAAGAAAGGAAATAATAAAGATTAGAGCAGAAATAGATTAAACAGAGACCAGAAAATAATAGAAAAGAACAAAACTGAGATTTTTTTCTTAAAGAGATAAACAAAATTGACAAACCTATGCCTTAAATTAAGAAATTATAAACAAAGGAGGAGATATTTCAACTGATCCCACAGAAATACAAAGAATCAGAAAACTACTGTAAACAAGTATATACAGATCAAATAACTTACAGGAAATGGATAATTCCTAGAAATATATAACTTACCATGACTGAATCAGATAGATAGATAGATGATGGTAGATTGATAGATAATGGTAGATTGATAGATAATAGATACAGGTTTATATGTAGTCATATATATACTACATATATAATATTAGTAACTGATGCACAATCTGAAAGAGAAATTAAGAAAGTAATCCAATTTACAATAGTATTAAAGAAAATAAAATACTTAGGAATAAATTTAACTAAGGAGGTGAAAAACCTATACACTGAAAACTATAAGGCATTGATCAAAGAAATTAAAGAAGATATAAATAAAGAGAAAGATATCTCATGGTCTTGGACTGAAAGAATTAATATTGTGGAAAATTCATGCTATCCAAAGCCATGTGCAGATTCAATGTAATCCTACCAAACTTCCAATGGCATTTTTCGCAGGAATGGAAAAACTGTCCTAAAATTGGTATGGAACTACAAAAGACCCCAAATAGCCAAAACAAGCTTGAGAAAGAAGTACAAAGCTAGAGACATGACTCTTCCTGATTTCAAACTATATTACAGAACTAGAGTAATCACAACAAAATGGTACTGGCATAAAACAGGTACATAGACACATTGAACGGAATAGAGAACCCAAAAATAAACCCATGCATATAAAGTTCACTAATTTTTGACAAGGGCACCAAGAATACATAATTGAAAAGGAGTAGTCTCTTTAGGAAATGGTGTTGGGAAAACTGGATATCCATATGCAAAAGCATGAAAGTGGACCCATATCTTACAAAAATTAATTCAAACATGTTAAAATAGATTAAGGATTTAAATGTAATACCTGATGCCATCAAACTCCTAGAAGAAAACACTGAAAAATGCTCCTTGATATTGGTCTTGGCAATTAAAAGACCAAAAAAAAGGCAACAAAAGCAAAATAAACAAGTGAGACACAACAAAGGAAATGTATATATGTACACCAATCTATTCATCTATCTATCTATCTATCTATCTATCTATCGTCTATATATCTATCTAAACTATCCATCTGATTGTCATGGTAAGTTGTATGTTTCTAGGAATTATCCAACTCCTGTAAGTCACTTAATTTGTATATATTTGTTTATAGTAGTTTCCTGATTCTTTGTGTTTCTGTGGGATCAGTTGAAATGTCTCTTTTGTTTATAATTTTATTAATTTAAGTCATTTCTCTTTTTTCTTATTTAGTCTAGCTAAAGTTTTGTTAATTTAATTTTCTCTTCAAGAAAATAACTTTCAGTTTTGTTGATCTTTTCTATTGTCTTTCTGGTCTTTAATTTATTTCTGTTCTAATCTTTATTATTTCCTTTCTTCTGCAAACTTTAGGCTTAGCTTGTTTTTCCTTTTCTCATCTCTTAGGTGTAAATTTAAGTTGTTTATCTGAGACCTTTTTTCTTAATATAGGTGTTTATATTATAAACTTGTCTTTTAGAACTGCTTTTCTAAAAACTGAAGCACTTGTCTCATAGCCCTCATTGCCCACTAATTATTGATGCTAACATTAAATTCATAATACATGTAACATATTAATTATACTTATTTATCATGTTTCCAACCTCTATTCCCACTCTAAAAGTAAACTGCATAAGGGCAGGGATTTTGTCTGATTTGCTCACTGCTGTATTTCCTGTGCTTAGAACAATGCCAGATAAGGGACACCTGGGTAGCTCAGTTATTAAACGTCTGCCTTTGGCTCAGGTCACGATCCCAGGGTCTTGGGACAGAGCCCTGCATCAGGCTCCCTGCTCAGCGGGAAGCCTGCTTCTCCCTCCCCTTGAACCCCTCCACCCCTCTCATGCGCTCTCTCTCGCTCTCTCTCTCTCTCTCGCTCTCTCTCTCTCTCAAATAAATAAAATCTTTAAAAAACAGAAACAAAAACAGTCCCAGACACATAGGAGATACTCAACACAGACTTCTTAAACAGATAAACCAAAAAATGCATGAGTTTGACCACTTAAAGAAATGAATTTGTGTCCAGGGTTGTCACAGATGTCAGATCTGAATTTCCATTGGGGATAAGGAGACTTAGGTCGAAGAGCATGAGGTAGAACCAAAGTCATAATAAAAACGTTCAGTCCTTGATTAAAGAGTATAACTTTATTCTGCCACCCACCAGTTGAGAGAATGAAGAATATTAATGTGTGCATTCTGCCTCCATCTCTGAGGCAGACAATGTGGGTGGGAGGTAAAAGAAATAACGCAGGGACTAATGCAGGATTCTACTCTACAAAAAATGCTAGACCATTTGCAGGCATAATGTTGTGCTGAAAGTTTCAGTTGAGAGAGAGATGGTCATATGAATATTATGGTTTGCTGGATAAAATATGGTCTCAAACCATGAGTCAGAGTCCCCTAGAAAGTCTGGAATTTCTAATAATTACGTTTCCTTAGTGCAATTTAAAAAAAAAATGATCTCATCTCTCCCTATAAGCAGCTAGGTTTTTCCAGGGTAACAAAGCTTAAAATTTCTAAAAGATTTTCCTGGGTGAGATAAAAGAAGGCTAATGCTCAGCTGCATCTCCCTGCCTAATGTCATCATTATAGCCTGGTTATCAGCTTTAAACAACCCCCTCCATTCAGGATTTGTTGACATTATTTAAGGTTGCAAAAAAACGTATTTTTAAAAGTCAAAGAGTTCAGAAACCAAGCCCCCTGCATGATTAAGGTTTTTATTACAACTGAAATGATGTGAGTGATAACAGTTCATCCCTTGGGATTAAATGTCCAAAAGAGCAAATCCATATCTCAAATTGGCTCTTGATCTCTAGTCTATAAGAGACAAGCCAAAGTTTAAATACTACAGAGAAGCTTCAATACAACCCAGGCTCAGATACAGAAATGAAGCATTCCCCAGTGCTCTTGAGGCACGTGTTGGACATGTCCTCCTCTGCTGGAAGTCCTTGGGGTAACTTCAGGGGCTTGATCCTTATCAAATGTTTAACCACTTTCAGTTTTGCATTCACTGAAGGGATATTCTTGTGAACTTGAGGAGTATGTGCTTTTTCTAGTCCAAGCATCTTTATTGTATCTTTTTCCCAATATGGACGTCTTTTTGTACTTTTTATTCTGGTAACAATATGCAGTTTATGAGGGTGCTGTGGATCCCACCATATTTTTCACGATCTGCAGGTGAAGGCTGAAATACTTTATCTGGAATTCTTGACTTGGTAAATTTGTGACGAATCCAATCCATGTAAATAAGAGACTCCATACCTTTTGTCATCGTTTGGAGTCTGCCTGGGGGCCTCTGAACTATTGAGCGCAAAATCCCCGCCATGAGTGTGGTGATGGTTTCTTCTGAGGCGAGTGAAAAGCGAATCATGAATGTTCTTCATGGCATCCAGAATGGTGAATCCTTTCCAGAAGATTTTCAATTTACTCTGCTCAGATTCCTCAGAGGAATCGCTATCTATGGCAGCGATAGCCTTAAGAAATGTATTTCTTCAATAATAAGACTTGAAAGTCAAAATTACTCTCTGATCCATGAGTGCAGAATGGATGTTGTGTTTGCAGGCACCAAAACAATGGTAATCTCATTGCACATCTCCATGATAGCTCTTAGGTGACTGGATGCATTGTCAATGAGTAGTTATATTTTAAAAGAAATCTTTTTTGCCAAGAAGAAGATCCCAACAGTGGGCTTAACATAGTCAGTAAATCATGTTGTGAACAGATGTGTTGTCATCCAGTCTGCGTGTTCCATTTACAGAGTACAGGCAAAGTAGATTTAGCATAATTATTGAGAGTCCTGGAATATCTGGAACAGTGGATGAGCACTGGCTTCAACATAAAGCCTCAAGCACTAGCCTCTAACATAAAAGTCAGCCTATCATTTGAAACTTTGAAAGCAGGCACTGACTTCTTTAGCTATGAAACTCCTGGATGGCATCTTCTTCCAATAGAAGGCTGTTTCATCTACATTAGAAATCTGTTGTTTAGTGTTCACTAATTGTCTTAGCTGGATCTTCTGAATCACATACTACAGCTTCTACATAGGTCCCCGCTGCTTCGCCCTGCACTTGAGTGTTATGGAGATGTCTTCCCTCCTTAAACTTCATGAACCCACCTCTGCTAGCTTCCGACTTTTCCTCTGTAGCTTCCTCACCCGTCTCAGCCTTCACAGAAGTGATTAGAGCTAGAGCCTTGCTCTGGGTCAGCCTTTGGCTTCAGGGAATACTGTGACTGGTTTGATCTTCTACCCAGACCACTAAACCTTTCCCTATATCAGCAATAAAGCTGTTTTGCTTTTTTATCATTCATGTATTCACTGGAGTAGCATTTTCACTTCCTTTAAGAACTTTTCCTTTGCACTCACCACTTGACTTTTGGCCTATCTTGGGTTTCAACATACCTTCCTCATGCTTAATCCTTTCTAGCTTTTGACTTAGTGTGAGAGACGTGTGACTCTTCCCGTCACTTGAACATTTAGAGGCCATAATAGGGCTATTAATTAGCCTAATTTCAATATTGTCATGTCTCGGGGAATTGAAAGGCCCAAGAAGAAGCCCTAGAGAGGGAGAAGGATGGTAGCATGCCCGGTCAATGGAGCACTCAAAACACATACATCTATTGATTAAGCTTACTTTCTTATAGGGGTTCATGCATTTCATGGCACCCCAAAACAATTTCAATAATAACATCAAAAATCACTGTCACAAGGCAGCAACCTCTTCGACCTCGGCCGCAGCAACGTCTTCCTAGGAACATCGCCAAAGGCAAGGGAAGCAAGGGCAAAAATGAACTACTGGGATTTCATCAAGATCAAAAGCTTTTGCACAGCAAAGGAAACAGTTAACAAAACAAAAGACAACTGACAGAATGGAAGAAGATATTTGTAAACGACATATCAGATAAAGGGCTAATGTCCAAAATCTATAAAGAACTTATCAAACTCAACACCCAAAGAACAAATAATCCAATCAAGAAATGGGCAGAGGACATGAACAGACATTTCTGCAAAGAAGACATCCAGATTGCCAATAGACACATGAAAAAGTGCTCCACATCACTCGGCATCAGGGAAATACAAATCAAAACCACAATGAGATATCACCTCACACCAGTCAGAATGGCTAAAATTAACAAGTCAGGAAATGACAGATGCTGGCAAGGATGCAGAGAAAGGGGAACCCTCCTACACTGTTGGTGGGAATGCAAGCTGGTGCAGCCACTCTGGAAAACAGCATGGAGGCTTCTCAAAAAGTTGAAAATAGAACTACCCTATGACCCAGCAATTGCACTACTGGGTATTTACCCTAAAGATACAAACGTAGTGATCCGAAGGGACACGTGCACCCGAATGTTTATAGCAGCAATGTCTACAATAGCCAAACTATGGAAAGAACCTAGATGTCCATCAACAGATGAATGGATAAAGAAGAAGTGGTATATATACACAATGGAATACTATGCAGCTATCAAAAGAAATGAAATCTTGCCATTTGCAATGACATGGATGGAACCAGAGGGTATCATGCTTAGTGAAAAAAGTCAATCAGAGAAAGACAACTATCATAAGATCTCCCTGACATGAGGAAGTGGAGATGCAACATGGCGGGTTTGGGGGGTAGGAAAAGAATAAAAGAAACAAGATGGGATCGGGGGGGAGACAAACCATAAGTGACTCTTAATCTCACAAAACAAACTGAGGGTTTCTAGGGGTCGGGGGGTCGGGAGAGGGGAGTGGGGTAGTGGACATTGGGGAGGGTATGTGCTATGGTTAGTGCTGTGAAGTGTGTAAGCCTGGCGATTCACAGACATGTACCCCTGGGGATAAAAATACATTATATGTTTAAAAAAAATAAAAAATTAATAAAAAAATCACTGTCACAGATCATCAAAATAAATATAGTAATGAAAAAGTTTGAAATATTGCAAGAATTACCAAAATGTGACACTGAGACACAAAGTGAACAAATGCTATTAGAGAAAATGGTGCCAATAAAACCACTTGACACAGGGTTGTCACAAACCTTCAATTTGGTGGGGGGGGAAGCAGATTATTATTAAACCACCATAAGAGTTTCAGAGTTCCTGACAGTTTAGAAAAATCTAAAATAAAAAAAAAAAGTAAAAAAGAACTAGGAGGACAGCTCCAAGAGTAGAGGAAGGAGGTAAGTGATTTCCATCACAGCCCAAGTAAATCTGTAGGGACCTTGAATCAAGGGAAAGTACCTGTCTCCACTAGCAGGTCCCAGGATCATGAGTCTGCTCAGATGTTCCAGGGGCTCTCAGATATATAGCATAGATGGAACTAAAATATGAAGTTTGTTCTCCTTCAAGGAAAGATCCTATTTTTCCAAAATGGGTTTGGGAAGTGGCTGAACTACTAACAGGGCATTCATTCATTTATTCATTCATTCATTCATTCATACAATTATTGAGCACCCACAACATACTAAGAATTTGGTGGTCCCAAATGAGCCATTCCTCCCAACTCTGTGGAACCCTCCCAAATTGATTCTGGACTCATCCTTGTGAGGGCTGGGGCCAGTAGAACAGGACAATTATGACATATCCAGAGACTCCCTAAGGCTTATCCTCAGAGAGTTCTCTTTAAGGAGTCCTGAGCTGCTATATAAGATGTCTGCCTGCCCTGGTGGAGAAATCACATAGAGGAGAGGTCCTGAGATGACATGGGGAGAGCTGAAGAGCCAGTTGGGAAGGAGAACCAAGGACCCAGAAGTCTGACCACACTGGAACCCTTTTCGCTGCAGCACAGCATGTGAATGAAAAAGACACCTGGGATATTCCAGCCTCCATGAACATACAGGAACAGAAATGAGACTTTGGGGGATCTTGGGAAGTGAGCCCGACATAAATGTTTGTCATCAGAAGACAGACTCTGGTTGGCAGTCTCCAAAGATGGCCCCAGAATTCCTCTCCTCCTTGAGCACATGTGCCATTCCTCATACCAGGAAATAGAATTTAATTCCCCTCCTTTAAATGTGGCATAGCTCTGTGATTGCTTTAACTAATAGAAGGCAGCATAAGTGACATTCTGGCCCAGTTTTAAAGGAATTTTCAGCTCCTTTCTTCTTAGAAAGTTTACTCTTAGGACACCCCTCTCTGAGCCCAGTTTCCATGCTGGACATTCAAGTTACATGAAGAGGATACCTAGAAGGGAACCATGAAAATAGAACTAAAAGCTATAGCTAAGACCCCAGTTGGCAGCCATCATCAACTGCCAACTTTGCAAATGAGTCATCCCAGCCAAAACATCCCCAAATGACTGCAGATCCCGCCAACATCATGAGACAGAGAAGTACCACCCGGCTGAGCTTAGTCAATCCAGAGAACTGTGAGAAATAAAAATTGATGTTATTTTAAGAAGCTAGATTGTGGGGTGGGTTTGTTATGCAGCTTTGTGTTTCCAAAATGATGACAGATACTTATCTTGGGATTCAGGAATAGAAATTTTGAATTCCTTAGAATTAGAAGTTACTTAAATACTTCCACAGTCTTCATAAAATTTACTCATTATTATGGATAGCTTTACAAGTTTTAATAAATAAGAAATATCACATTTAGTAGTATTTTCAAAGAGCTATGGCCTATAGAGAATATCCAAACACTGGAAAATGTCAGCAAACACTATTGGGTAGTATTCAAATAAAGGTAACATTTAGATCTCATAGCAAGGACTAACAGAATCGTATGTCTAAGTAGCCCATTCAAGGGCTTATTTTGCTTCCAAAACATGTTATTCTTACAGTACCACTCATAGGATTTGTATAAAATGTACTGTGCATATAAGCATGTACATTTATTTTATTTTCAATAAAGATTCACTATTTGAAGCAGACAGGGCCACAAACACACACTTAAAACATAGTAGCAGCTAACAAAGGATGACTAATTAGATTGTGACCAATTTTCTCATATCTGTTCCCATCCTCATTCCTATAAATGTTGACCTTCATATTTGACTCCATGTATCAATATTTTCTGCTCTTGCTTTCTATTTGACCTCAGTGGATGCCTTAGAACTAGTAACCGTCTATGCTGTATTAAGTGTTAATTCTTACAAAAGTATATATTTTATCCAATTTTCCCAATTTTGTAACTGATTTTTCTCAGGATTCACAATTCAGAAAAACATAAATTTCCCAAGATATGCTAAGAAAGAATTCCCACATGGAAGTACTAACAGTAGTAGATGACAACATTCACAATCAGCCTGATTGTCTAGTTACTCAAACTGGTAACAAAACAAACATAGTTCCTCCAGGCACAGAGTTTACAATCGGGTAAGGGAAATGACTACTACAAATGAGCAGAGACATAACTACATAATCACAAACCACCATGAGCCCCACACTGCCACTATCCAGATGAAGATGGGAAACTCCCAAAGGAAAAGGTAGATTCTACTCAGACAATCTTGAAGAAAAGCCCACCAATCTTTGTACCATTGATGTAGTGACTACGAAGTTACCCAGAGGAACACCAACGTGAACTTAGTTAAGAAAATATTTTGGTTTGGGAGTTATTCTCATAACGGTGACTTTGTCATGAAGAAGAGAATTGATGTAAGGCCACTACTTTACACCAATTGAGCCAGTATTTCCAGACCACTGCTGCCTTTCTACCAGGTGAAGGGAATGCCCAGAAAAGTACCACAGTGAATCCCTTTTTTACAATGTCACTGTATTTCCTCATGATTTAGATCTTTTTCTTCAGGCCCATTACTTTTTCCTTATGGATATAATGCAGATCACAATTAATGCTACATTTTTGTAATTTGTGGTCATCTCTCATAAATCCTCAACAAATATCTCTGTTGACACTAGCAATTAGTCTAGAAGGAAAGAGAGGTTTCTTATTAGGCTTCTAACAAGCATGTAACACCTTCCTGAGAGACACCTACTTCACCAAGTTAGTCTCAAAGACACTATTCATTCCACCACTTGGATACTTCCTGAGTCAATGACCCACCTGATAATAAACATAACACTTCTATAATCCAACCCATCCTGACAAGGTTCTATCATGTGAACTCTTCTATGCCTTTCCTGTAGGTTTAATTATGTCTGATTATAATGTGTGATAAGAAAACAACCTGGTTAATTTAAGAGTTCTATCAGTTTATACTTTCTTGCTACTTAAAAAAAAAATCCCTTATGCCACCAGATAATTTCCCATAGGCAAAGAGGACAGACTTAATAGTGACCAGAGCAGGACTTAACAGCATGGAACAAACTACCCATCAGCTTTAGTCCTTCCTGTTGCTAAGACTTGTTCTCCCCTCATAAAATGCTGCATGATACCCATGAACAACCACCACTTAGGACTAATTTTGAGATTGCCTAGATCTAAGTTGAATTGATATGAGAAAATGAACAAGAGGAAGAAAAAGAAATGCACAGGGAGAATTGAAGTGATGGGATATTTTTTCAACATTGGCTAGGGAATCTGACTCAACTAACGTTTAAATGTTTTGAGAAACTAGCGTGGGTCTATGAAATTATCTCAAAGATCTGACATAGCTAATGAAAATACCTTAGGCTTATATAATGAATTGGTTTTCAAGAATGCCATACAAGTCACAGCTGATCCTCCTAACATCTCAGTATCATAGAAGAAGAAAGAAGAAATGGATTGGTAACTAAGGAGATTGCCTGAGGACACATGGCATCATCAGAGGTTTGGTCTTCAGCTCACATTTCATGATCTTCAATCCCAAGTGCAATTCTCCCAGCACACAGCTCTCCAAAACGGTGGCTCAGAACAAAGAATTAGTTCATCCCTACACTCAATTCCAAATAATCATATGGGGTTGGGGCTTAGGGACACCCCTTCCATTGCATCTCTTGAACTAGCCTCAGAACATTAACCACAATCAGAGGAGAGCCAGAGAGTGAACTCAGGGGAGTTATTCAGGGAGTCAGTTTATTTGGAATTTAACCAGATGAATTTCAATCTCAATTAGACATCTTAAAACACAATTAAAAATTTTTATGGGTTATTTGATCCTCACACCTCATAAATTAAATAGAATGAATTTTGATCTACCTAACTCCTCCTGATAAAAAGTTGGTGAGGGTGAGCAATGGGGTTTTCAAGGTATTTGGCATGAATTTCCAAAAGGGAAAGTCCTGCAGAGCTTCGTTCCCAACACAGAGATACAAGCAGAGGTGGACTGGTCCACACAACATCCTGCTGGGGCCAGAAGAGAAACAGTACACCTACACTTCCTGTAATCCTGTCCACCCCTTAGGACATCATGGGCTCATACAAGTTAAGTTCAAATGCATAAGAAAGAAAGTGTTAGTCATGCTTTGAAACTTCTTCCTGAAATCCCATATTGCCACCAAGTAGCTTGTCTTCCCCCAACTGACCCTTCCCTTTCTACATTTCTTACATTTGGGCTTTTCAGCTCAACCAAGCCAATCTATTAGCTGTTCCTCTACAAGATACCACTTTGGTGCCTTAGGCAAGCCACGTCACAAATATTTATCCTCCCACAATCAACTACATAATTTGTAGGGCCCATAGCAAAATTAAAGTGTGGGTCCCCTTGTTCAAAAATTATTAAGAATTTGGGGTACCCAGCTAGCTCAGTCAGTTAAACATATGACTCCTGATTTCAGCTCTCAGGGTCATGAGATCAAGCCTTGTGTCATTCTCCATGCTTGGAGTAGAGTCTGCTTAGGATTCTCTATCTCCCTCTGTCCCTACCCAGCCCCCACCCCCTGCTCTCACTCTAAAATAAATAAATAAATCTTTTAAAAAAATGATTAAGACTTTAACATGCAACAGCAGAGCACTAAGCCAAACTTGGGGCCCTTTTAAGTAAGACTTTGTGTGACCGCAAATGTCACATGCCCATGAAGCCTACTCTGCTGCCTCCCCTACTATTAGAGATAAGAATGTGCCCCTCTAGCAAGCTAAACCCAATCTCTATTCAACCAGAGTATGTAGGGTGAGATGTAAATCTTTATATTTATGTATTTTCTTGCCAACAGGACTATAAAATCTTCTAAAATAAAACTGCCTTTTTATTTTTAATACCTCCATAGTACCTAACCCAATATTCTCTATGTAGTAAGTATTAATAAAATGGTTGCTTTCTAAATAAAATTTCAGAACAATTGTGAGCTACACTTCACCTCAACAGAGTTCCTGTGCTTGACTCCAACTCAGGTGGCAACACCACTCCTTTAGCGAGTGGTATCATATAACCTGGAATCTTCAGGACAGCTCCAGGAAAGGCTAGGACCAAGGGAGGAAGGCATGTTGCAAATATGCCTGCACCTAAACTCCATTTACAAGGCCTGCACAAAGTATAGTCCCTGACAGGAAGCCCACCTTCGACCTTGTTTGAACCTGACTCCAGAGCTATAGAGTGAGAGCCAGGGATGGGGTCAGTGAACTGACAATATGGCTCCTCAGAGGCCAGCCGCAATGCACTGGGGGGTGGGGAGATATATACACCAAGTGTTTCACTTTTAAAGCCTACTCTCATTCTTGTTGTCACGGGCTATAACTTTCTTGTTGAACTACATAGCCAGGTCTCATCAGGGTGTATGTTTGTATGCTGGTGTCAATCATTTCTTTTTTGTGTCCCTCACTAGCTGCTGCCCACAGAGTAGAGGTGATTCTTGTTCCCTGCTCTATTGATGTTGGTTATTTTTATGATATTATTTTTCCCTCGTGCTTTGATACCTATCAAGGTCTCACATCTACAGTGAGCAGGGGGTTATCCAAGAATCAAAGGGCAGAGTTCATACAGTTGGAAGAATGTTGGTGGGAGCTGATGTGATTTATCTCAAAGAGATTTGCCACCATCCATCATTCTTGGAAAAACAGTGTTCTTGCATCCAACCTCACCCTTCATAGAAAGATAACCACATGCTTTGCAAACACTGATTCATTCATCCTCCATCACAAGTGAGTTCCATTTTAACTCTCTATGTCTCTGTTTGGCCTTAAGAGAAACAATTAGTGAGCTACCTTGCTTTTCGGACAGTGACCTCTCTTGCCATCCTTCATCATCCAATATGCAAATGAGAGCAAGGAAGTCTCTGAATGGCCAAGAAAAAAAAAAAGGTACCAAAGCCCTGACAGTCTGTTCATAGAGGAAGCCCTCCCTTGGGAATTGACTATTCTTATTTTAAATACTATTCCAACAAGGTTGGATATCTAGTTTCAAAGCCAACAAAAGATGAAGGTCTACAATGGCAAGAAGGAGAGGAGGGTATAGACAGGCGAGGTAACAATAAAAAATTAAAGTCCTGGAGGGAGGGGACCATTTTTCATTTCCCAGAATTGCACACACACCCACTCCTTCAAACATCCTAAGGTCCGAGGCGCCTGGGTGACTCAGTGGGTTAAAGCCTCTGCTTTCGGCTCAGGTCATGATCCCGGAGTCCTGGGATCGAGCCCCACATCAGGCTCTCTGCTCCGCGGGGAGCCTGCTTCCTCCTCTCTCTGCCTGACTCTCTGCCTACTTATGATCTTTGTCTGTCGAATAAATGAAAAAAATCTTAAAAAAAAATCCTAAGGTCCCATTTAGGCAAAGTCCTTCACAGCTACCTACCTTTGCACACGCTTGGCTCAAGACCTGGAGTGTTCATTCTTAGGGTCACTGGGTATCAACCACCTACTTATCTTTCAAGACCTAACCCAAATGTCCCCTTCTATGTGAAACCTTCCCATTACATGTTTGCCTACCTGCACCAATGAATTAAATGTAGATCTTAGTGTATGTGTCTCCTTCTCTGGCCAAACTCCACAGTTCCTAATGGCAGAGATCATTTTGAGCATATCTCCATATCCATGCTCCCAGAAACATAGCAAGTGCTCAACAAATATTTGCTCAAAGAAAGAAGGAGTTACCTCTGGAAAGTAGACAGATTAAAAGGGTATGGCAAACAAGGGTCCCCAGAATTATCTCCCTAAAATACAGCCACTGGACTGAATGACAACCATAGTGATTACAGTAAATTATTTAGAAAAGGTTAAGATATGTTCTGTATCCTTTATGATGAAAGGCAAGTAAGTTGTGTATATCCTTAGGAAGACTTTGATAACAACTATAGAAAATTCATTTATTTGAAATAATACTTCACCTGAGTTAATATTGAATAGGTGGGAAGCTCCTATCAACATCATTTACTCAGTATTTGAATCAAAAGGAATTGATATTTCTAAGACAGGACCTCTGACCCATACCTCAAGTTTTCCATCCTTCTCGGCCCTAGCAAAGACTGGGTAGGAAGCATCTCATCACCTCCCCAGAGATAGACTACAGGTGCATCTCTTGCTTAAGTAACAGAGATGAGATGACATGAGCTGCAGTCAAAATATATCCATCAAAACAGGTGCCAGGTGCCAACAAAAGTTGTCTACTCCTGAGGTGAAGGCATTTTGTTCTTTTTTCTTTTGGCACAGGTCTGTTTACTGTTCAGCCCTATGAAAATATATGGTGCTCTCAAATATTTATTAATAATCTAATACTTATTTAAATAAATAAGCCATTTATGATCTACTTTTCAAAAGGGAAGCTGGGGAGTGGGGGGATGGGGGAGAGGAGAGAAGCACGTGAATGTCTCTGCCACTTGCACTTCACCGCTTCACATATAACTGCACAAGATGACACATTTAAAATGCAACCCTAGCCACACTGGGAAGGACAGCACATTTTAAAATAATAAATTCAGTATCTTTAAGGGAGGTGACAAAACCCATGTTTAATGTTTTCTGGGCATCCTCCATGTGCTCAACACCATTCCCTAAGTTTGAAATCATTTTAATTCAGCAGTAAGTCTGTCTTTTAAAAAGAGAGATAAATAATCCTCCTAATGCCCATTCCAGTAAATATCCTAGTTAAAACTATGGAAAGGAATCCCCTTGTGCTGACCATGTGACTCTAACTCTGTCACTTCTGGTTCTCTCCCTTTCCCTCCTGACCCTGATTTCCATGGTCCAGAAGCAAAGGGGATGAGTAGATAGAGTGGCCATCCAGGGCCAGGGAAGCAGTACTTCTGGTGACGTCCCCAGCACACACTTCCTGTCCTCAATGATGCTCAAGGTTAAAATAGCCTTTTATTTTTCAAAGTCACAGTCCTAGGCAGATTCATGGCAGCTCTGCAAAGTACACTCCAGTTTGAAAGTCTGTCCGCTGCCACCACTTTACGTGGAAGAATTGCTTTCATCTCCAGTAAATCCTCAGACCCAAAGAAAGTTATGCCAGGCTGGAGGAAAGCCAACCTGGGTTGACTACATTTATAAAGAAAAGGGAACCTGGACACCCACTTTAAAGCAAACAGCTAAGACCATGAAAAGTAGGGCCAGAGCATCTTAATGGGGTCATATCAAAACCTAGATGATCCACATTCACCCCCAATTAGCACCACAGTGAGAGCCCAAGGAAAGGCCTGCACTTAATGGCCTGGACAGATGGTAGAGACAGTGCTGGGCAAAGACATTTAAAGTTTCAACAGTCATTCCCAGAGCTGTCCGAATGTAAGGAAAATCATATTTCAGTAAAGAATAAAAAATATAATGATCAAAACCTTTTCATTCAAATTATATGGCCAGGAAACCACGAAGACAAGAACAGAGAAAAGTCACGTGTAATCCCCCCATTTACACCATAGCCTGAAACAAAATAGAATGAGAATATTCTATCAAGTGTAGCTTATGAGGTCCCAGATGGTAAACGATGTTATAATTGTCCCTAAAACAAGAGGGCAGAATTCATAGACTTGTTCTCTGGATCTTCTCTCTGGATGTTCTCTGGTCTCTTTTTCTAGGGACTGGTTGATACGGGCAAGCAGGTGTGTCTTACAACAATAGAACTGTAGAAATTTTGCTAGATTTGAAAGGAAGTTTAGAGCTGGACTGGCCCAACCCCCCCCTCCCCATGCAGATCAGCGGGAGTTTGCTTTTCACGCCTGTCCTCAGTCTTCACTGGAGTCCTGGCCAACAGGCTGCCAGTGGGGGTTGGCCAGTGAAAAGCACTTGTTTGGACATTGGAAAGCAGGAAGAAAGGAAAAGCCAGGGTACTATCCCACACTTCCTGTGCAGGGGGTCCTCACAGGGTCCTCTGAGGCTCTAGGCCCAGACAGCACCCCTCTCCATGACCCTCGCTCCTTTGAGGCAGCACCAGTGTCATTTTAGCACTGGTCACATGGCAATGGTTTCTGCACCCCAAAACACCAGCTTTTCCCTTTGTCCCTCCAGCCCTATGGGTTGATGTTTTCTTTTGTTTTGTTTCATTCTCATCTCTAGATGACTTGTTGGCCAATGGTACCAACCACCTGTATTAATTCCCCTTTCTAGACTACCTAGAGTGGTTTTCAACTCTCTGGTTCGACCTTGACTGATATCGTAATATATGAATCCTCTCTACAATATTTCTCTCTCAGTGGCTTTCCTATGCTTTACTTAAATGCTTGCGAGAACTTGGAAATAATTGGCCTTCACGAAGCTTCCTAGTCCTCATGGATTGGTTTAAAAATTCTTCTTTATACTAACCCAAAGTGTATCTCCCACTTACTACTAGTCCCTAAGCTTCACAGGGTCACCGTCGAGTATCGTGCAGCCCGTAACCCACTGGTGGTACCTCTCAGACAAAGGCAAGGTTGGTGTGAGTTTGTGGTATGATTTGAAGAGCATTTAGAAAGCCTCTCCTGACATTCCAGCACCTGATTCATCTCTTCAGGTTAAATAAGCACAGATATCTCAAAGTCTGTACTCTATAAAAATACCACACCATGGGGAAAGACATGAAGATGTTATCCTTTACCAAAGCCTTCACAAGCATAGTATCCTATTTCTTTCCCTACAATTTTTCCGTGAGAGCCTTGCCCTTTGGAAAAGGGATCTGGATGAAGTAAGGGCTATGAGCAAAATGGTTTGGGAGCAGCCAGGAGTCCTGGGGTAAAGCAGCCCAGGAAAGGGGCCCAGGCAGGGGCTCTGAGCTGCCAAAGAGAAGCAAAGTCCCTAGAAAGACAGAAACAGGGAAAGCAGAGGAGAGAGGCCCCTTCCAACAGTGTTGTGCAGGGCTGGCCCTGCCCAAACTTGTCTCTGCCTCTCTCCCAGGCTTGCCTCCTGCCCCTCTCTGCCTCTGGATTCCAGCAGACAGAAGCTGCAGGGCCACGCTCACCTTCACTCTAATAAAAAGGAAGAAAATGCCAATAAAATTATGATTTGCATTTATATGTGCAGTTCCTGCGAGTTTCTGTATATTTCATCGGTAAGCACTGCAGGACATTAAAAGTACAGCTCAAGAAGATATTTTATCCAGCTGCCCTCTTTCCAGAAAGTAAACAGATAATAAAATAAATCTAATCAGCATTCCTTTTCACTTAGCTGAAATTAAATTTTACTCATCATGGGTAAGTGGCTAATTACATGTTTAGTGTAAAGAAAATTCCAGGGACATTACCTTATTTACTTTCTTCTTGTGTCAATAGATGAGAGGACATTGGCATTCAGATGTAGGTGGGAACAGCTGGCTGCTGATGCCAACTTACCTTTTACGGCCTGAATTCAGAGCAAAACAAAGCAAACAGTGGAGACACTGGAATTAAATTGCCTTCCACCCCAAATCCAGGCAATCTGCCCACTGATTTATGGCAACTGCAAGTGCTGAGGAAATTGCTTCCCAAATGGATGAGTCCCTGGGCTCTGACAGTTTGAAAAAACAAAAAGCCAAAATTTCTTGAGTGGCTACTATGCCCGAGGCATTTCTCACAGTAACATTCTTCATCGTAACCCATGAGGCAAGTGTAATGTTTTTATACCCATTTTGCAGTGGTAGAAACCAAACCTTAGGGAGCAAGGGACCCAAATCAGCCTGACATTGAAGGTCATACTTCTCTAACTGTGGCACTGCACCTGTGGCAAAGGGGGACTCCATCCTGACACATCGCAGCTGTCACATGTAGAACCCAAGAGGAACTCAGATCCCTCTGTCAGTCATGAAAGGTTCCCTTCAAGGAAACTCAAACTGGTGAACTTAAGCCCAGCGCTGGCCATCTCTCACTTGCTCCAACCTCCTCCCTTGGCTTTGTCCCAAGAAAATGTCTTGCTCCAAAGCCACCTTTTTGGTGACAGACCTCCCATCTGGTGGCTTGTTTCTCAGTGCTATGTCACTCTGCTAAGCTTTCCAATCTGGAAGTCGTGGTTGTATACAGCACACTGGCAGAAAGAACACTTTCTGCAAAGTGTTTAGGGAATGGAGCAGACTGTACAATTCACAGGCTTGTTAATGAGAGCTGTACGTTTAATTCCCCACGCTAGGAGCAAGACATGGGGGTATTTGTTTTTAACTCAGGAAAAACATAAATGCAAGTAATTCCATGCAAGTAGAACTGTCCTGAATTAGTAATGCTCAGGTGAGTCTATGCACAATTATTCCAGGTCCTGATCATTACCAATGGAAGCTTATGTGTACATCACTACATTTTACTTATAATACACTCCAAACAAATGTGCTCTGTCTCTGAGAAGGGGACTTCTTTAGTCCCCTTTTTTCTGAGTTTTCTACATCCTGAGCCATTGTCAACATCCTAGTAGGTTGTAAATTCAATTCATTTTCTTCTACGGCTGTTTTGAATTCTATCTGGAGATGCTGTTAAATAAAATCTGCTTAAACCTAAAGACCTGAAATTTGTCACACGGAATCGCTAGGTAATAAATAAAAAGAAACAAGTCAAGTCACGTTGTCTAGGTAATGTCTGCAAATCAGAAAAGAAAGGATTTTTCCTCCATTATGACAAGTTCATCACTAAAATTATTGTTCCACAATAAATGTTGCCATCAAAATATACCCCTAAATAGTTTCTCCCAGATTTGACAGAGGACAGAAGATATGATCCTTTTATCTAACCTAGGTAATACTAACCACTGTCACAAAAGTCATCGACTTCTGATGGTTCCAAACACACTAGCTACCTGGGTCTCTCCTCGTTATGCTCCTGGAGTTCAAGTAGGGACACAGGAATGAAAGGGATCCCATGCCACTTGAATTCACGCTGCAAGACAACAACAGCTGGATCTTACTGAAAAGTATATTCTTGCGAATGACTTACCGAAGGAAAGAAGCTGAGTGGTGGGGACAGTGTTTGGTATATATCCAAACTGACATTGCAATTTCAGAGACTCCACCAAAGTATATTTCACACCACATGGCCTGAGACCACAAAATCTGGTGTAGAAATTCGGATACAGGGGAAGACGATCCATGGATTTCAACTTCCCTGTGAATTGTATTTTCACACTGCAAGAACTCTTTCCTCATGCTCACTGGCACCTGTTCTTGCCTGTTAATTAGTATGCAAAATTTACCACACCTTCCCGAAAGACAGAAGGTAGGCTTTGCGTTTCCTTCATTTGTGCAAACCAGTTATGATTTAATATTTAATGAAAACATAGGTCGTCTATCTTCTCCTTTACTTGTCTTTCTTGATTCATAGGCCACCTTCTTATCTGTTCCACTCTGCCCACTGTCTCCTTTTATCTGGGTTAGCACACTGACTCCTCTCCCATGCCTGATTTCTCCATTTTTCTCCCCTCCTTTCTGTCTTCTTGATTTTCCCATCTGAATAAAAGAAATAAGTTGCCCTATTGTTTAATATTTCTTAGAACTCTTGTGCCCCTTTAAAGCTTCCACTGTTTAGTATTTGGAAATTTTGGGAAAGCCAAGATCCCATGTGCAATATTGCTCCTGATTTTAGATAGGTCCCAGAGTGATGTAGCATCTGCCAGAAATGAGCCCCTCAACACAAGAATTAGAGGTTCCCAAACCCAATGGGTTCCCAAACCCATTGATAATGGGTTGACAAATTAAATTACAGTATTTCTCCTATACTGATGAATATGTGTTCCTAAATCTCTTCATGTTATGGAATTTCATGCAGTAAAAATAATCAATGATAGCAAGTGCTGTCCTTGCCTCAACCATGGCCCCTCACACTCATCACTCAGTTGTGTGTGGGTCAGACTTACCACAACCAGCCCCATGATGGTATTCCTCTGGCTGTGGGTCTCTCCAGCCTCTGGAGCCTTCTTTGCCTGTCCACATAGTGGACTAGGAATGCTGGGGAATTAACACCTCCCAGGAGCACCTCTGACCAACGTCTAACAGGAGCTGGGGTATCAATGCCCCAGCTCCCTCACCCCTCAGGCAGGATAACTCAGGAGCTTGTGTTTTGCACTAGCTTCTTGAGTTTCCTCTAGGGGATTATGTTCCAGTGACCTACAATTGTAACTGTCCCCAGACAGCTTTGTCAGTTGGCTTCTCTTCCCTGTCTTTTCCCTTTCAGTATTTCCTTCACCTGTCAATTAAATTACTTGCACTTGAACTCTTGCCACAAGATCTTCTTCTTGGGAACCAAAGAAGACCCAGGGCTGTGGAACAATGAGGCTGGGCCAGGCACTCAAACCTTTTAGGTTTCCTAAATAATACATTACCAAACAGACAAAGAAGAAAGGGAAACAATAGCACAATTAAAATGGTACTACAGTGGTAAACATTTTAGATTATTAATGAATTTTTTTGGTATGTTACCTTGACAAATTGCATAAATTTTGTTTGTGGAAGTAGGTATATGAGCTGCTCTGGCTCTTGAATTATGAGGAAGAACCAGAAGAAGGCCATCCTAATTTCTAAAATGAAATGTTATGACACCAGAGGTGGAAGGCTATATCTCATCATTCCATAGTTCTTACTCCTACACTGACTTCTTTTAGAAATCCAGATTTTGGGTTTGGCCAGGTTCCTTTTTGTGATACAAAGTGCTGGTTTGTTGTGCTTGTATTTGTTGTTTGGCATTAAATTATCATCTTCAGTCCACTGAAGGTGCTTTTAAAACACACTAGGGGGTGCCTGGGTGGCTCGTTCAGTTAAATATCTGATTCTTGATCTCAGCTCAGGTCTTCCTCTCAGGGTCTCAGGGTTCAAGCCCCACTTGGGCTCCACACTCAACATAGAGCTCATTTAAAAAAATGAATAAATGAAAATAAAACACCTTAAGTAGCAGATATGTGCCACACAAGTTACTTTAAGAGTGAGAATTTAATACAAGTGATGGGTTAAGCAGGTGATGGATGACTGATAAGATAAAGGGGAAACTGAGGCAAATTCTGGAAGCAGCTCCCCACAGCTGGAACTCAGATCTCTGATCAGGAGGAACATGTCAGCTATAACTGGTACCTCTGAACCAGCAAAATGGGCCAGGTGCCAGGACAGCAAGAAGACTGGAGACTGGAACCCCCTGCCATTCCTTCTGGTTTAAATCTCTCCCTAGCACCTTCCATCAGTGGGGCCTACCAAGGAGCAGCTGCCAAAGGACAAAGTAGAAATGTGGTCAACTTTACAAGCAAAGCATAAAGGGTGGATCTGGAGCTGAGAGAATTGGTTGAACAACCAGACAACCAGTCAACACACCCACCATAATGGGTTCACCTCAGCCTTCATTTTTACCCCCACCCCTCTCTTTTTCTAGCATTGTCTCTGATGAGGACTCCTTTAGACCTACTGAGGTCTAGATCTACGAATGCTTTCTCACTGTTGCATCAGTTTCTCTTCAATATCCAAGGTCCTCCTTTTATGCTCACTACTTGAATTTTTATAATCAGGACACATACTCATGTTTTTGATTACTGTATTGAATAGTCTTATCAACTAAACATGCACATGCAGGAGAAGCGCATGAGACACACTCACAGGAACATGGAGGCAGGTGGATGAGAGCGGATGAGGCCTGCGTTGTGTGGGTGGAGCTCTCCTGCAGCTTAGTGTGATGAGTTGCATGGCATTTTTCATCCTCACATGCTGTCTCTTGGTAGTGCAAAGCTCAGTTATCTTGTGGCACACAAAATCTTATTTGAGCAAACATGATGCTGCATTTTCGTGACTTTATTCCCCTGTGGGTCTAACCCAGAGGAACAAATACATGTATGAGAGACAAGCATTTTAACAGAAGAGTTGGCATAAGAACTAGGGCCATCTTCCAGACCTGAATGAGAGAACTACAAGACTCCTGGCCTTTTCCCACTTGGAAGTTTCTTGGTGTGTCTCTCCCAGAAATCATTTACTAGTCTTCCCTCTCTCTCTCCCATTTACCTAAAAAAGTAGTAAGCCAAAATATCCCTCAGGATTTACTTGATAACAGTTTATGCATCTTTATTTACAAACTCTGTGGTGGTGTGTAGTATTCATACACTGTAACCATCAGATCTTTATTTCTCAGAAATTCTTGGTATAAATACAAATACATCCCCATCAGGTTAGAGGAATAAGAACTCCCAATCACTGAATTTTACTCCAGAAGCCAATATGGCACTCTATGGTAACTAACAAAATTTAAATTAAGGACAAAAAAGAGAAATCACAACCCAAGAAACACTGCCAGGTGCCCAGAGTGCACACCTCTGTCTCCCTGTGCCTCTGCACCTGCCACCCACTGCCTTCCCAGCATTTTTATGAGTGGTCTATGATCAGCCAAGAAAGCTAGAATCTTTGATTTGTTTTTAACTACTTTAAAAAGTACAATGTACTGCAATATAAGCCTTTAACAGCTTTCATCTTCAAAAAAACACCAAATTATGTTATAATTTATCTGAAACTTTAAATTATTTCTGGAGTTTTTTCATGTTTTTAGTCTCCTGCTCCACTCACATTACTCACAATTCCTGGGAGGGTCTTGGATGTAAGCTCCGCATTACAAAATAGGTCACTGGCATGCCCAGGCTGATTCCTGCAGCCCAAAAACATTTTTACTTCAAATGCAAACAACCATAAACTTGTGATGATAAAGGCAAATTTTCAGAGGTTTCTGCTGCCTAATGGAGAAATCTTGAAGGTGCTGCTGTGCAGGGTACCCCTGTATGCCACAGAAGGCTGTCAGACCAAGACTGGCATTACCTCTAGACATAAAACATCATCGCCACTCGATTTTCATTGAGCTTTTAAGTTAATGACATATTCATTGGGTGGGCACTCACTGAGTAAGAAAATAAATATATCCCTGCCTTGAAAATCAGATCATCTGAAAGAACTTTACGTAAGTTTCTTCCAGACCACTCTCCCATTGTATCTTAGTGGGAAATATTTTTCCACTTCTTCATAAGAGGGTTTCCTTCTGGCTTGATGCTCCTTGACCTTTACCCATGGTAGCCAAAAGCCCACCTGAGCCGTATATCACTAAGCCACAATTAAAGTAAAATCCAAAATATGGAAAGAGTTCCCTAACCACAAGACAAGCAGGTGTGGAGACTGCTCACATCCACCAGCAGCTCCCACATATGGCCCTGAACCATGGGCAAATTGTTGATGCTAGCCAGTTCTGCATCCTTCTAGGACTCAGGGTTTCTCCCTAAAGCACATATTTCAAATGGGCTCAACTCCTAGTTCTTTTAAAGGCAGCAAGAAGTTGCAACCATCCTTAGAAATACTCAGTGGGTGTAAACCTGGTGATTCACAGACATGTACCCCTGCGGATAAAAATTTGTTTATAAAAAAATAAAAATTAAAAAAAAAAAAAGAAATACTCAGTGGACCAGAATCCTGGCAATTGGCTCAAATGCCTGTTGTTCGGAAATTCACAGAAGCATCAAATTGGGGAGCGGACAGCAAAGCCTGATGTTCCTCCTTACTCTGCCCATCTTGCTTTTCTATGGGGCAATCTGGAAGGGAAGAAAATCTTCCTTCCTCACCTATGGCCATATTGGTATACCCCACTGCCTCACAAATCAGTGGTTAGAGCAGACCCTCCATACTAACCATAATCATACCTGCTCTCCATGGGAACCACAAGTCTTTCCTACTCCCCATGCTAAGCACTGGTCATCCCATAGTCTCCATACCAACTTTTGAGAATCCATCTCGTTCATTTAAGTATACATGAGTTCTGAGTATATTGTGTATGGTAGTTTCTTTATTTGATTATTTAGTTTTATTTTAACTCAGCCCAATAACATATAAGTCTCCTAAAAACGGGGACTTTATCTACCTTAATGTTGGGTCCCATTACCAGTTTGGCACAATACCTGTCACAGAACAGACTCAATGGAATGAATGATGTATGCAGAAGAAGGAAAACATGCCCTAAAAGAAATAACTCCAAATGTGATCTGAGCTATGGACATATAAAATTAGTCTAGGTTAAAATTCTTTTCAATATTCCTTTCTGCTCAAAAAAATACATGAAAATTTCAAGTTTCTTCTATTTCACCTGAAATTATTTCTGAAAATTACCAGTCCCACTGCTATCTCTTCCCTGTGTCAAACTATGATCTTTATTTCACTTTGTATAAATCATCCATTACACCACAAAATGACATACAGTAACGCACAGAACTGAGTATGGTCTGCATCTCTTTTTCTTGGACCTCCTTTCTGGAGGGAGGCACGAACATAGCACTCAGTTTGTTTGTCCCAGTGATAAGCTTCACCTACTCTTTTTACTAGTCTCGCCATACGTAAGGCAATGCCTAGCACATAATCATAGACAGTAATTATTAGATACACACATGACTTGCATGTGCCCAGATACTTGCTTCTGTTTTGGATGTCCTTTCTCCCGTTGTGAAAAACTCTTAGATCATGATTATTTTTATTACGTAGGTTAAATCTTTTCCCTATTCTCTCATAACTCATGGTTTGTTCCTGTCACTACATTGTGAGCAAACAGATGACGTGGATGTTCCCACTTTTAACTTTTTGCTCACCTCACCATTCTGAGGACAGTGCTTTGAATGTTAAAGGGGCTTAATGATAACAGCAGACAGCTTTTTAAACAGCCTGTTTTAAGGGCTGGGCCTGAGCTCTATTAAGAGCTCTACCTAATGAATTCATTTCATACTCACTGCAAGGTAGTTAATACCAAGATCCCATTTTACAGAGGAGGAAGTTGAAGCCCAGAGACACAGACAATAACGCTGGCCAAGATTCAAATCCATAGGCTCTGGTTCTCGAGTGCCTCCTCCTTAATGAGGGAAAAAACCCAGGGCTCCCCTTCAAAAATGGACCAGCCAGAGCGTGCAGGGGTGGGCAAGCCTCAGGGCTGGCGGCCATAATGAAGGCCACAAAGAGACACAGTAAGGGTGTTGAAGGCCCGTGACTTCTGTGTCTCAGATAATAAGCAAGTGAAGTAATAGATGCCTTTTGTGGCAATGAAGGCATTGTGTGCTTTGAGGGGCCCCCAAGAAGATTTCAAAAGGTTATGAGATATTTCCATGAAGCATTTCCTGTTCTCTTATCCTTCTAATAGCGGGTACACACCCATGCCCAGCGGGATTCTCCTGGCCTCCATTGTTACACAGTACACTTTAGACTTTTCAATATTCAATTATTTTAATTTGATATAAAACCTTCCTAGTAACTCAACAAATAAGTAAATAGGGAGCGCTGCTGGATAGATTATTTTTACAGACTTCAGAATTCATCACCCATTTTGTTCTTGGCTGAATATGCTTTGCTATCTTTAAATAAAGGGAAATTGAATAGGTCACAAATTTGTATTGAGCCTGAACTGTAACCTAAGTGGCTTCAACTTAAACACTCTTGTGTCTATCACATCCTCAAATAGCACTAAAAGACAAGTGTGCTGCTTTTAATCCTTTCATTTCAAGTATTACAGAGACACATAATGATAGAATTTACTTACACTTCACAGAGATCCTAGAATTGTCTGTAAGCAATGTGCACTATTTCAATTACAAAGAGACTCTTGGCAAGCGCATGTTGAACACTCACTTTTCCATTTATTTTTGATTGATCCCAAATATCAGCATCATGTAGTGATTTATAATGGGATAATAATATCTGCTTCATAGGTATGTTTTGAGGATTTAAGAAGACGATATATGAGAAGCATTTTATAGGACTTTAAATCACATGTGCTACAAAGGCTGACAAGAAGGATGGAGCCAGGGAACCAATGAGTGAGCCTTGCTCACCCCAGCCTCCTCACTCAGCCACTATTACCCTGAGATCTGGGGATGCATAAGTTTCCATATATCTTCTCAAGTGACAAGAACCTGCTTTTGTTACAATCTTTCACCGTGTGATCTTGGGGGAGGTCATTTTTCAATATCTATGGAAAGTATAGATCCCCTCTGACAAAACAAATCCGCTTCAAGTCACTTATGCTCTAGATCCATCCAGACCTGTATCCACCATTTTTAATAGGGGCCAAACATCCAGCTATAAGGGATGGGTTAAATGAAGTGTGGCACGGCACGGCTTAAGAGTAGATTACTATGCAGCCATGAAAATAATTGTAAGGATGATTTGGAACCTCACCAGAATAAACTGGTGATGAAATGAGTGAGATGACAAATGGTATGGATAGGTCGCCCCATGGGTATTTCTAAAATAAGGAGAGGCATATATATAAAATTTGTATATGCACGGGCTCTTCCAGAAAAGAGTCCCAAGAATGTGGGAAGAGTGATTGCCCATGGGGAATAAAAGTAAAGATTGGGATCTGGTAGGGAGGAAATCTGTTTTCACTATATACCCTTTTGCACTGCTGGAATTCTTTTTATCGCTTTGAAGTATTACATTTTCAATTTAAAAACTAGATAATCTTTTTCTACATGATTATGATCAACATTCACCAACTCAGAAGTATGACTGGGCAATATTTGCTTTCAGGCATCTATTCTAGATGAGGATAATGTTGAGCCAGAGGAGCCTTGGTTTTTATAGCAGAAAATATACACAGTTCCACTGGTTGGTGCAAAATCCTTCCATAAGGTTGCTTGCTGAACTGAGCAGCCATAATTTTTGGGTAAAGTGTGTCCACTTGGAGGGAAGTTAAAAGCAGGTAAGGTGAAAAGATTTCTCTGAAAGGGCCTGATGAAGAATGTACAGTTTGGGCAGGTCAGAGTTCTTATTAATGCTCAGAACACACCTGAACAACACTGCCTAGAGGGTGGGCCAAGCCACAAGATGCAAGACTTGTATCGCTAGAATATCAAATTTGTAAAAATATGCATTTGTTGTTCTGCTCCATCTCATAGACACTGGTGTAAAAACACTTAAGGAAAATGTCCATATTTTTAAAAACCTAAGTGTGTTGCATACTTACGTCCCTAATTATACAAGAATGAATTATTAAATGAAAAATGTAATTAGATGTTTAAAATGTTACTGATAGCTCACACTAACAAAACAAACTGTGAATTACACTTTTTAGCTTATGATTCAGGCACCAGTTTTATAGATTTAACGTCCTTGAGGAATATCAGATATCCTCAAGATTCGGAATTTGATTTAACTGTAAGATATGGAGAGAAACTTTGTAGCCAGAAAATTCCCCATTGGCTCCATATCTAAAGAGGATCAAAAGCATGTGTTATCCCAGCTAAGGTTAGCAATAATTTATGCTGAATACATTATCTGCAGTTTAGCTTCTTCCAGCCAGGGGCACAAGGAGTTATGCAATGCACAAAGCTGTGTAAACTAGCAGGTACTCACATGCTGGGACCAAACCAGGCCGGAACTGCAAAATTTGATCCTGAGCCCAGTTTTCTATTGGCTGGGTACAAAGCCAAGTTGCTGGCTCAGCTGAGAGCAGAAGTAATTGCCTGGTCCCCACCCACTCACCTTTGTTAACCTACCACTCACCTGACCCACCTGCAACTGTAGAGTGTAGAAAGCATGCCTTAGAAATAGAATGGAAGGGGCGCCTGGGTGACTCAGTGGGTTAAAGCCTCTGCTTTCGGCTCAGGTCATGATCCCAGGGTCCTGGGATCGAGCCCCACATCGGGCTCTCTGCTCCTCGGAGAGCCTGCTTCCTCCTCTCTCTCCCTGCCTGCCTCTCTTGCCTACTTGTAATCTCTGTCAGTCAAATAAATAAATAAAATCTTAAAAAAAAAAAAAAGAAATAGAATGGAAGACAAACGTGCCATATGGAAATAAAAATAAACACACGTTGACAAGGAGTGCACGTCCAAAAGATGCTATGATGCAGGTCACAGAACGTAATCAGTTCCCTAATCTGGAATTATGGATTCCAGAAGGATTCCAGAAGAAAAATGGATTCCAAATCTAGGGGTTGCCTCTTAATACTAAGCCCAAACATTTACACAGAGGTGGCAGGCAGCATAAGAACAGTTCTAGGAAGATCTGCCTCCAGGACCTCCTTCTGGAGCTGGAGTGACATGGGGACTAGAAGAAGTTGGGTCTGATTCACTGTCATTACCATTTGTGAGCGAGCCCGGCCCATACACTCTTTCCACAATTGAGGCAAACCAAAGTGAGACCCTTACTAAGAACATAGGCTAAACTGTCTAAAAGGCAAATGCATTAGTATGTTCAGTCACCTTGTGAGCTAATGACTAGACACTTTAGAGCATAGGGGATCATTATTCCAGCGCATCATCAGTGAACTTTCCAGAAAAGCTAATTAAGGGATCCATTAAAATGCTTACCAGAAAGTGAGGGTTTATCACAGAATCTTATTCGCATTTGAAGAATTTGCAAGATTTTTGCCTGGCCTGCTGCTACCACCTTTCATTTCCTTTCCTGCGATCTCTAAAGATGAACAAAATTAATTAGGGAGATTCTGATTTTCCTTTTATCATAATTTAGGTAGCTCCTCGTTTCCCCTCTCTCTGATACTGTTTGCTGCCGACCTGACATGGTAACCCAAAAGACCTGGACGACACAAGAGTCTCTCGTGGACTAGTCCAGAAAACTACAGCATGCATCTGGGACCGGCTAGCACGTGCTATCAACGAGCAGCAGGAGGTCCTACTGTGTGCCCAAAGAAATGACAAACACCATTCAGACACTCCTCTGTCTAGAGAAGCAGCGGTCCACACCTGCCCAGAAAATTCCACTGGGGCTGACGCCCTGCTTGTTTCTTTCACATTAGAAGCTGCTCTTAACATCTTTTTGAGGTCTTTCAATCTCCTTTACTTGGTGTCCTCTATAAGGTGGGGGCTGCATTAATCCAAAGATTGTGGAAGAAAATAGTACATTTCATGTTTTTGTTGTTCCCTCATCCTATGGTCACTTTATTTTTGTATGTGTTTTACAGTAAATAAAACACATGAGGACAGCAATACTTAGACATCATTTGCAAGTGAAATAAATAACCGTAAATGAGAAATGTGGCTCAAAAAGATTTTACAGAT
Organism: Mellivora capensis; assembly: GCA_004024625.1. Taxonomy (NCBI): domain Eukaryota; kingdom Metazoa; phylum Chordata; class Mammalia; order Carnivora; family Mustelidae; genus Mellivora; species Mellivora capensis. Next base: position 150,867 of record PISX010000831.1, on the reverse strand, counting down.
GAGGTAAACAGTCGAAGGTCCCTCATGGGCTAGTCAGAAAAACTACAGCATGCATCTGGGACCTGCTATCACGTGCTGCCGACAAGCAGAAGGAGGTCCCACTATGTGCACCCCGCACCTCATCAAACCACCCCGAAGCAGACTCTACATCTGGGAAGAATTCAAAGCCACCGAACTCAGTAAGAGTCTGCTCCATAAGCTTGTGTATCTCATACTCAGAAATCTTTTTTTTTTTTAAGATTTTATTTATTTATTTGACAGAGAGAGATCACAAGTAGGCAGAGAAGCAGACAGAGAGAGGCGGGGAAGCAGGCTCCCTGCGGAGCAGAGACCATGACCGGAACCGAACGCAGAGGCAAAACCCACTGAGCCACCCAGGAGCCCCTCATACTCAGAAATCCTAATAGACAGGAAGAGAAATTGCTGGATAGACCCAGGGTGATTCCTTCCTGGAAATGGGTAAACTCCAGAAAACGAACAGAAAATGCCCAGCCAACCTGGAAGTGGAATTTACTAAATGAGCAGATCCACAATTCTGCCTTTCCCTTACCTGCGAAGTAAGGTCCAAACCAGCTCCATCTTGACTGCATAACTAATACTTTTGGACATTTTTGTTGTTGTTATAAAATAATATATAGCTACCACAACAAACTAGGATAAAAATATTAAAAGTTGCCTGTAACAGCATTTTACTCTAGAGTCAAGAATCTTAAAAAAAAAAAAAAAGCACTCTGCAGACCTCATCATAATCATTACTGCTTTTGCCTGCCTGGTATCAGCGACCCAGTGGTTTGGGAAGAAGCGTCCTGGGCTCTGTGGGGATGCAGGGCCCCTGAGGGCAGGAGCACACTTGTCCACGGCCAGATCCCCAGTGCCCAGCCCAGGGACTGACCCCAGCAGGCATTCAGTAGGTGCCAATTAAATGAAATGAAGCACATTGCTGCTCCACAGGACAAAGCCAATATCTCTTTGTAAAAATGTAACAGTGAAGACATTGGAAACCGTGAAATTGGACAAGTCAAATTAAGCTGTGTGAGATTCCCTTTTCTCACTCATTCCTTGAACAAACATTGAGTGAGCCCAGCTCTCAGCTGGGCCCCAAAGCAGGCACGAGGAGCACGAAAATGAATCCAGTGACAGTGCCCTGGGACAAGACTGCTCAAATATAGGGTGTGATAGTCAACATAAGTCATGCTTGGCAAGTCCAGCAGCACTCAGGGGCAGGTACACAAGAGCCAGGGAGACCTTTCTGGAAGATGATTGCTGGGCGAGCTGAATAGACAAATTAGTGATTTCTTCTCAAAAAGGAGAGTGAGAAAGGGAAATAAGAGACTTCTGTCCTATCTGCAACATGTTAATTCCTTTAAAAGAAAGCAAGTTATTAATGGTTGTTAATTCAGGATGGTGGGACATGAGTATTTGATTTTTTTTTTTTTTTGTACTGTTGTTAAACTTAATTTCTTGGGTTGGAGGGGCTTGGGAGGTAAGTGAAACTTAGTCTCTCTATTTCTGAAAGGCAATTTGAGCAAAGGTCCAGGCAAAAGAACACAGGACATTCTGCAAAATGATGATGGCCATGTCTGTCCTGCCTGCCTCATGAGGATGTTAGACCCACCAGGTGGAAAGGGAAAGACGAAAATATTCTGCAAAACATACAACTGTGTTCTGAGGTGTTTTTTTTTTTTTAACTCTTTAATATAGGATTATATTTTTACTTGATTTTTATTTTTATTATTGTATAATATAAATTGATGAGTTCATGCAGGCCAATTTCCTTTCCATCATGGCTTTTAGAGAGCTGAGTGATACTAATGGCCATAGCGTGTCCTAATAAGACAGAACTAAAAGGGACAGGCGCCGTCACACAGTGGTAAACTTTGGGGGACCAATAAGGCACCAGACATCAAATTCTACATCAATGATTAACCCCTGATGAGTGTATTTCTATGTCAGTCATCTCACAAAAGATCCTGACTTTCAACAATGGCAAAATCTCTCTGAATACTAAAAGTATTTCCGCTTCCCTTCATCTTTACATTCATTACTCTCTCAACTATTAATGGAAAATTGGTTTCGTTATTTTTGCCGCTTGGTCCATCTTATCTGCGGAGAAGTCAAAGGGAATCCCTATGGATACGGATGGAGGGAACCATTCTTTACACATTTTTGTATGTGATTTGGAAGGCCTAATAAAACGGACAAATCACAAGAAAAAGAAATTTGTGTCCTGCAGAGTAAAACTCAGTACCTGGAAATCTCACTGCAGGAAGTTGAAATTGACAGACAGAAACTAGACCAGTTTCATAATATCACTTCACAAACTCTCAGTGAAAAACTGTTCTGAAAGTCTGGCTTTTTTCCTCACAAATATCATAAAATGACAGAACTGAGGGGGCATTGAAAGGTCATCTTCCCCAGCCTCCTGCCTCAGGCAAAGGAGCATTTCGCCAGACAAGATAAATGACTACATGTGCGGTTCTGTTTTGCTTTGTGTTTCTTAAATATCCAAAGATATTTCGGTTTCTCTTGGTTACCTGATCAGTATCCAATCCATCTTTTAGTATATGAAAATTTGACTGGGCTCCTTGTGGTTCAGACTCATTTTCTTCTGTTCAATTCTCTATAAAGGGTGAACTGGTGATTTTATTGTAAGAATATCATCTGATATACTTGAAAAGAGTATATTCTATTACGCTTCCTATTTCCAGTAGTATGGCAAGCTAGATATTCTAGCCACGCTGTTACTATCAACGACTAAAAATGCTTCATGAAATCTAAAATCTATCTTTTAGACTGCATTAGTGAGCTGATAGGGGGAAAAAAAAATAAAGGAAGAATACTCAGATACTAAAATCCAGGTAAAATCCAGACTCAGAAAGAACAGCGGAGCCACGAAGCTGCCTCTTATCTGAAGTCATTCACCAAGCCAAATGAACTTGAACTTGGTCTTTAAGGCCTCAAAAGGGGCACAAGGAACAGCTGACAAAGACAAATGATGGAATAAAAAACAGGAGATACACACTCCATTCCACAACGAGATAGAGCCCCAAAAGGCTATACTCTCAGTAAGAACAAACCACGAATAAGCCCTCCACAATCCAGGAGACCACAAGGAAGATCATGTCTCAAGTCTTGGAGAAAGAAAAAGAAAAAAACTCTCCTCTCTGAATTTGTCACCACAGAGAATGCCCCCCCCCCCAATGAGCTTGTATTTCAAAATTATACTATCTGGCATTTTGGAAAACCAAGACTTTTTTTAAAGGGATCCCAGGCCAGCCATGCTGTCCAAGCACCCAGCTAAATAAAGCAAAGATGAATCATCTGTGAATATGTAAAGGTCTTTCCTTTACGATCATACTGTTTCTCCAGGGAAGAACCTTACCAACATTCTGTCCTGGTTGGATGCATATGTGTGTGTTTATGGGGGTGGAGGGAGAGGAGGTTAGGATAAAATGCCTGACGTCCAGTATTTTGGTAGCAGAGTAGGGGAAGGGACCAGAGGTCCACTACAGTCGTTCGCTTTGTCCTTTGTATTTAATCCTCCACTCTATCCCTACCCTGTACTGCACCTAGTTGTTGCTAAATCCTTATTCTTTCAGGTTTCATTTTTCCATAATGTAAACCTCTTATCTTCCACCTATGCGGGTAGCCAACTGATGCGTGGGGTTCCACCACTGCACAAACGGACTTTCTGGCAGTCTCCTGTTTCCAGCCTGATGCCTCCACATTACCTGGATCTTCACCTTGCCCATGCTCTCCAGGCTCTGTGGATCACCTAACACTTCAAGGTGTGCCCTATGGAGGTCCTTGGGATTGTCATTTCCTCTGCTCTGCTCTGTTCCCTCAAGGTGCCGCTCCAGGCTTCCAGACATGTCCTTTTAATTTCTGGGGTCCCCACTCACCTTTTCTTTGTGCTTGTTGGTTTATTCAGTTGTATTCCTTTGCTGCCATTTTCATTGAATTCGGGAGGGGAAAAGAGATAGACATTCTACCATGTTTAACCAGAAAAGGTCAAGTTGAACTTTGAATGGCCTGGGTGATAATGTGGGCCCACCATATTGTTCAGACCATCTCTCAGGTTACCCTTAGCCTTGGATTTCCCATTTAAATCACTGACTCCACCCTGAAAGGTCAGGCACTGTGAATTACCTTCGTTAGGTTGCCAGAACCTACAAAAATAGATATTTGCTAAAAGACTTAAATTCAGATGGCTTAATGCTTGACCATCCGCAACAAAATTATGTTTAACGTTTATCTGTTACGTACCTTGTATGTGCCGAGATGTGGCTTAAAGGCTTTACAGATATGATTTTATTCAATTTAATCTCACGACAGTGCTGTGATGAAGGTATCATTAGTCATGTTTATAGATGATAAAACTGAGATTCAGCTGAGCTGATTTGGTGACAGACACACAGTTGCTGAAATGGGACCAAGGGTAATTTCTGAACCTCCCACAAGCCAAGGACCTTCCTTGCTCCTCTTGACCACACGACACCCTGCCAAAATCTAGCATCACGAGAATATGGAAGCAGCAGTGAGACCGGCTCACACACAGACATAGCATGAAACAGCTTCAACCCAGAAAGCACGCGCCGAACAAAGACGGAACGCAAAGGTGACCGAACCAAGGTTAAATGTTGAGCCCTAATTTGGATTTGGCAGTTCAGAGGTGAGCACTGCTTTTCCAACTCCACAACTACTGTGTTACACGTGGCAGTTCTAAAAGTACTTTCAAACACACTATCTTGGTTGAATCACCAAATAAACAGATCAGAAATCAACTAGATGTAAGGTGTTTTTAAAGTCCCGCAAAAAGAGATCGAGCGCAATGTTTTTATTATGCAAGCATAATATAATTCAGAAGAATATTTGAGTAACTAATATGACTAAAAATAGAGAAGTCAAACGCATACTGATTAACACAGTGAATTAACTATCCCCAACTGTAAGTATGATTCAACATCATATTCCCCAGGAAAATATTTGGACTTGGAATTATCCATCGAACAACATATTTTCACTCAAAAACATATTGAAATATAAGCAGCTCTTACAACGCTTGCTTTTAGAATCATCGAATTTTGGCTTTGTTGAAATTACTTCTCCCATGGCTTCCATTTCTTCTGCATACACAATTTGATACCCAAATTGTGAAACAAAAACAGAATTTTTCTCATGGCAAAGAATGCCATGCAATTAGACTCAACATATTTTGAAACCTGACTATAGACGAAGGTCTGTGCTTAGCACTCTAGCATATTTAAAGCTGAACAAGGCATGTTTCCAAACATCAAGGGAGGAAACAAATACATACAGTGTGATCTAAGGCGGGCGTGGGCAGCACCGTGCTAGAAATAGAGACACAGGGTATGGCCATCCAGAGAAGAGAGAAGTATGGGAACCAGGCAGGCCAGGGGACACATGAGCTGACCTTGGAAGCATGAGGGATCTCAGCAGCCAGAAGTGGCAGCAAAAGGTCTTCCAGTGGAGGGGTCATGGTGAGCCGAGTCCTGATGGGAGGGAAGAAGCAAGTCACACCAGCATATCAGACATAAGAGTCTGGGAGCCAGTTATAGTGCCCTAAGGTTGCCATAACAAAGTACCACAAACCTGGCAGCTTCAAACAACAGAAACTTATTTTCTCACAGATCAGGAAGCTAAAATTCCAAAATCAAGGTGCCAGAGGGTCAGTGCCCTCTGGAGGCTCTCATGAGAATTCTTTCCTGCCTCTCCTGCGTCTGCTGGCCACTGGCCACCTGAGCCACCCTTGGTGCCGAGTCCAGCCTCTGCCTCTGTCCCTCACAATTCCATCTTTCCATGATTCTGTGCCCCATGCCCTTCTCTTCCTTTCCCTCTCTTCTCTTCTCAGGACTTATCATTGGATTTAGGACCTGCCCGAATCCGGAATGATTTGTCTCAAGATCCTTACCTCTGCAATCCTTACCATCCTTACCTCTCATTCCAATAAGTTACATTCTGAGGTTCATGGTGGACATATCTTTTTTTCGGGGTATGAACATAATTCAACCCTCTACAGGGCATCTCTCACATCAACGTATAATTTTAAACATATACTTTCCTTGTACTTATGTTTGGATAAGAATTGTATCAAAAAATATCCAAGGAATAAATTCTTAAAGATAATTTGAATACCTTTTTTTAATTTCATTTTTAACTAGTCAGCAGGGTCTTAAGATTATAGTTTAAGATTATAGTGACTGATTGCCAAGGGAGGCTTTCCCAAACCCTCCTCCCACCACATGTGTAAAAGAACCATCACATGATATCACCGGGTCCACGGCTGTCCCAGAAAGTGGCCATGAGTAATGCAACCCTGTGCAACCCTTCACCTCCTGTACCAAGAGGAGAACTGATCTCCATATTTGAAAAATGTCCCACAAAATACTAGGAAAGAGGCATGAATCAAAAGCATTGTGAAAGTTAAGGAAGAAAAGAAAGCCTAAACTAATGCAAAATTTGCTTTATGCATGGGAAGGATTTAGAAGCTGAACCCTAAGAATGGATTCTGTAGGGCATTTCATAATTGCCTTAATTATGGAAAACACTTTTTATTGGATTAGAGGTGCAATTTGATGCTCTTTGGGTACTGGATAAAGAACTCATAATTGTATAAGATGATGGACAGGCTTTCAGACTCCTGCACTTGTTTTTTGACTCTGTGATTTAAGTGTGAAATTGATCTGAAGTCTGTGTGGGTCCTCTATCAAGTATGCTCGAATGTAAGCAGCGCGATTCCATTTGCACTAATTCAGTACAAAATATCATTTTGGTGTGCAAAACTCAAATGCGTGTCTTAGAATAGAGAGTCCAATTTATGTCATGCTATAATCATAGCAGTTCTAAACTAATTTAACACCCTGAAGAAGTTAATTAACATCATTAAAAAGTGCATCCAGTCAAGTATAACATGTGACCCAAATAAATAATTGAATGAACTTTCCTACTCCAGGGGTGACATGTTCCAAGGCTGTCCTCTTTCATCAGACCTGGTCAACAATTGTTTGAAACATCTGACACCGACCACATTAGATGATTTTCATGAAGGTGTAAACCTCCATGGCAGCCTAATAAACAACTTAAGTTTCATGGCTGACATTGATTTATACATCTTCTAAAGAGATGGTGCATGAAATAATCAGAACAGTCAATAATCCAAGCAAAATGTATGGGCTTGAGATAAGAGAGCAGAAAACAAAATCAATGCCTTCCAGCTATTAACAGCATGCAGCAGAGTTCATAATAGATGGCATTAAACTTGAACAAGTTGCATCCTTCAAATACCTCACAGAAACTGTCACTCCAACAGTAATTGCAAGAATAGCATTCACATAAATGAGTATATATGGCTGTAGCTTGGTCACTGTAGGCATTCTACCACCTGAAAGCTACTTAGATAAGTTGTTTGGGATGCATTCTTATTGCAAAAATTTTAAGGATGGTCACTAAGCATACTAATAAGTATCATTAGGTGCATAAAATTTAGATAATGAAGAAAGTCAATACATTGCAATAAACCTTCACACACAAAATAGATGCACAAAGGGCAAAGCAATCAGCTGCAAATGGATGATTTTTTTCCTTTAAAGAAATGAAATCGAGTGGAATTAAATATTGTTATCTTGTAATCAACACAGTCATTTTTAAGCCCTGCAGGTCATGTAAGTTTCTGTTTCTGAAACATGAAAGGAGTTTAGGTATAAAGTATTTGGGAGAGCAGAGTGGCTGAGCATACTGACTTGGAGATCAGGTGGACCTGTGTTTGATTCACACCTTTACCACTTACTAGCTTTTTCATTTAACCTCTCTGGGCCTCTGTTTATTCATCTGTAAAATGAGATTAATTATAAGTACCTAGCAGTGTTGTTGAGAGAGCGTAATAACAGATGTTGGCGTAGTCTCTGAATTAAGTATTCCGCATCTGTGTTTTCAGGATACGTAGGAATTTGTCTGTATACCAGATATTTTAGAGTCTAGTACATTAACACAAGCATTTCAAAACAAGGCCAGTCCTTCATGATCTCCATTTGCCTACAAAAATAACGCTCAGATTCCGAGCAGTTAACTGAAAAAACACGTGGGAAGGCTGCTCCCTAGCAATTCAAATACGGTGCGCTCACAGCAACAGTCACGCACAGGCTCAGTTAACCCGCTTCCTCTTCTTTATACATTATCCAGGTGAAGGAGGATTCAGATAATCCTAGCTCACGTTTTCCATTTAACCTTGAAATGATTTCAAGTATCAGAGGATCTTTTCAAATTCCAGGTCAGCCACCCACAGCTTTGCATCTCAGAAGCACATTCTATTATCCACTCCTCTTGCCGCAGCTTCAAACATGGCTGCGCCATTTTAAATTTCTACTTTGTGGTGGGTTTTTGTTTGTTTTTGTTTGTTTTTGGGCAGAATGCATTTGGGAAGAGTCACATGGTGTATGTCTTTTTTTTTTTTTTTCAGTTTTATTGGGAAATAATTGGCATACATCCCTGTATAATATTAAGTGGTACAGCATGATCATCTGATTTACATATATTGTGAAATGATCACCCCATTAGGTGCAGCTCACATCCATTATCGTAGAGATACAAGAAAAGGGGAAGGAAGAAGAGAAAAAGGGATCTTCTCTTTGTGATGAGAACTCAGAACTTTCTTTCAAAAACTTTCAAAAACTGTCCTGTAGGTTATACAACAGTATAACCTGGTCATCATGGTGTTCTAGTGCTTCTTTGTAACTGCAAGTTTGTACCTTTTCACCACCTGTCTCCAATTCCTACTTCCCCAGTCTTTACCTCTGACAACCACAAGAGTGATCTCTTTTTCTGTGGGCCTATCCTGGGAGGGTGGGGGTTGTTTGGTTTGGGTTTTTTGTTTTTGTTTTTGAAGGGCTTTTTCAGATTCTACATATAAGTGAGATACCACAGTATTTGTCTGACTTATTTCACTTAGCATAATGCCTTCAAAATCCATCCATGTTGTCACAAATGGTAGAATTTCCTTGTTTTTTATGGCTTAATAATATTTCATTCTATATATACCTATATATATATATATAGGAGTGTGTGTGTGTGTGTGTGTGTGTGTGTATGTGTGTGTGTGTGTGTGTTATAAGTATGTCTAAATACCACAACTTCTTTATCCGTTCATCTATCAATAAGCACCTAGGTTGTTTCCATGTCTTGGTGACTATAAATAATGCTACTATGAACATGGGGTTAACTACCTTTTCAAGTTAGTGTTTTCATTTCCTTCAGATAAATACCCAGACATGGAATTTCTGGATCATATGGCAGTTTCATTTTTAATTTTTTGAGGATACTCCATGTTGTTTCCATAGTAGCATTTGTCATCTCTTATCTTTTTGATGATAGCCATTTCAAAAGGCATGAAGTGATCTCACTGTGGTTTTAATATGCATTTCCCAAATGATTAGTGCTATTGAGCATCTTTTCATGTATTTGTTGGCCTTTTGTATATTAGTATTTGTATATCAGTCAGGCCTTTAACCCATTTTTTAATTGAGTTGTTTGGGGTTTTGCTCTTGAATTATATAAATTCTTTATATATTAACCCCTTATTAGATGTATGGTTTGCAAATATTTCCCATTCCATAGGTTGTCTTTTCACTTTATGGATGGTTTCTTTTGCTGTGCAGAAGCTTTTTAGCTTAGTGTAGTCCCATTTGTTTGTTTTTTATTTTATTGCCTGTGCTTTAGGTGTCATAACCAAAAAATCATTACTAAGAGCCATGTCAGGGAGTTTTGCTCCTCTGTTTTCTTCTAGGACTTTCATGCTTTCAGGTCTCACATTTAAGTTTTTAATCCAAATTAATTTTCATGAGTGGTGTAAAATAGGAATCCAGTTTCATTCTTTTGAACATGAACGTCCAATTACCCTAGCACCAACCATTGAAGAGACTGTCTTTTCTCCATTGCTTATTCTTGGTTCCTTTGTCAAATATTAGTTGGCCATATATGCTTGGGTTTATTTCTGGACTCTCAGTTCTGTTCTATTGGTCTTTTTGTCTGTTTTTATGCCAGTGCCACACTGTTTTGATGACTGTAGCTTTATACTGTACCTTGAAACCCAGAAATGTGATGTCTCTAGCTTTGTTCTTCTTTCTTGGGATTTTTTGGGGCTATTTGGGGTCTTCTGTGGTTCCATATAAGTTGTAAGATTGTTTTCCACTTGTGTAAAAAATGCCATGGGAATTTTAATTGGGATTTTATTGAATCTATAGATGGCTTTTGGTAATACTAACATTTTAACAATGTTAATTCTTCTAATCCATGAAACTGGGATACCTTTCTATTTATATATGTCTTCAGTTTCTTTCATCAATGTCTTGTGGTTCTCAGAATAGAGATCTTTTATTGCCTTAATTTATTCCTTAAGTTATTTATTGTTACTGATGTTATTGTAAATGGGATAGGTATCTTTATTTCTTTTTTTTTTAAGTTGTTGTTACTGTATAGAAATGCTACTGATTTGTGTATGTTGGCTTTGTATCCTGAAATTTTAATGAATTCATTGATTAGATCTAACAGTTTTTTGGTTGAGTCTTCAGGACTTTCTATATATAAAATCATGCCATCTCAAATAGAAACAATTTTACTTCTTTCTTTCCAATTCTGACAACTTTTTTTTTTCTTGCCTGATTACTCTAGTTAGAACTTCCAGTACTATGCTGAAAAGGCGTGGTGAGAGTGGGCACCTTTGTCTTGTTTCTGATGTTAGACAAAATGCTTTCAACCTTTCACCATTGAGTATGACATTAGCTGGGAGCTTGTCATATATGGCCTTTATTATGTTGAGATATGTTCCTTCTCTGTTAAGAGTTTTTATCATGAATAGATTTTGCATTTGTCTAGTGCTTTCTCTGCATCTATTGAGATAATCATATAATTCTTTTCTTTAATTCTATTAATGTGATGTATCACATTGATTGATTCGCATATGTTGAAGCATTCTTGCATCCCAGGTATAAATCCCACTTGATCATGATGAATGATCCTTTCAGTTTACTGCTAAATTCATTTTGCTATTATTTTATTGAGAATTTTTGCATCAAGAATATGGCCTGTAGTTTTCTTTCCTAGTAAGTCTTTTTTATGTATGGTATTAAGATAATGATTGCCTCATAAAAAGAGTTTAGGAATGTTCCCTTTTCTTCGATTTTTTAAATGAGTTTGAAAAGGATTGGTGTTAACTACATGGCACATTTCTTTTTTTTTTTTTTTCTTTTCAGTGCTTATTTGTGGGGCATAAGGAGTAAAACAGAGGACATGAGGAGATAGAGAGGAGAAGTGATTTGGGGGAAGTTGGAGGGGGAGACAAACCATGAGGGACTGTGGATTCTGAGAAACAAACTGAGGTTTTGGAGGGGAGAGGGTGGGAGTTTGGGTGAACCTGGTTGTGGGTATTATGGAGGACACGTATTGCATGGAGCACTGGGTGTGGTACATAAACAATGAATTCTATATGGCACATTTCTAATGGCAATTGGTAATTCCTCATCACACAGTTTATAAATTATCACCTTTTCCCCCTTGTTTGTGTCATGAACAACTGCTGAACAAGGTAAACATTTGGTCACAATATTGTATATGAAAATGATCATATATTAAGAATGCAAGTGACTGTGTCTCAGGACATCAGGGCTGAAATATTGGCCTGTGTAGGAAAGTACTCATGCCCCTGGCCCCGTGCTGTTATTTAGTAATGAAACTAGAAACACAGCCCCTTCCTCCATTCACCAGAAAGGTGATTCTGCAGCAATCAAACACTGAAAAGCACAGCTGCTACTGGGCCAGAGTCCCCAACACAGAAAATTCCCATTGAACAAATGTCTTTTCATTGAGCTCCACAAAGAACCATCAGTGGCTTTTTTAACCTGACTTTGTGCTTCATCTGGTGCAGCTCAGTCCAAGAAGCTGTAGGAAGACAGCCCTTGAGAATAAATTATTTTCTACCACCCTGCTAGATAAAGGCTTCATAAAGATGCTGATTTTCCAGTCCAATTTTCTCAGCACCCATGGGTGGTAGACAAAAACCTGGCCCAGAACACTTAGCGATTGGGTGACAAAATACTCATATTGAGAAAATGATGGTCAATGAAGTGCCCCAAAGTAATAATATCACTAAAAATAGGAAACTGAAATCATAAATTTGATCATTTGGGTTCAATCTTTAAATTAATCTAATAGTCGGGGTGGGGAGGTTTATTTTAAGAGAGAGGAGTATGTTTAGTAATCCCAGCTCTCTTTCTTAAGCAAAATAATGTATAAAAGGAAAAAAAAATGATATAAAGCAGAACTATTGGCATCCAAAGACAGAGAGGGGAAGCTCAGCCCATGGAGCAGGTTTTCAGATCTCTGCTAATCACTTTCCCTGTTCAAACCAGCTGGGGCCTCTGAGGGGCTGGTATTGTTCCTAGCGCCCAAAGACTTTACAATACCATTGGGAAAGCAAGGATAACAAATATTCAGTGACAGAACAATGTGAGGGAATAATTGTGCCCTTTTAAGTAGATGATATAAACTTAAATTCTGTAAGCGTTCAGAGAAAGGAGAGGTTGGTGGCACAGAAACAGCAGGGGCCACCTAACCAGGCAGCCACAATTGTCCGTCTGCTTATTTCTGTGCCTTACTCTTAATGCCATCCTTGTGTCTTTGACTGTATTGCTCCCCAACCATGGATGCCTCCATTCCCTTTTTAGGACCCCCATCATGGAGGTGTTTGAAGTTTCTCCTTCTTGCCATCCACAGAGGCTCTCAGACATGCAGGCCCCACACCCCACTCTTCCATAGACCATCTCTCCATGACTATAAACATCTATGAAACATTTGTGCCTAGTGTATATTGAGGGGAAAAAGCAGTTCAGGATCTTTCACATGCTGCCTGTAATAATAGAAATTGTTGCACCCTCTTTTGTATGCACTATTTAACCCATTCATCATCCTTCTAATAATTTCACTTAAGGAAGTTATAGGTGTCAATAAGGTCTTAGGTGCAAAGATATTCTTTGAAGCATTGTTTATAATGGTGAAAATTTGAAAATATTCTAAGTATCTAATAACAGATAATGCATGCAATAGAATACGAGAGAACCAACAAATATGGCATAGCAAATGAATATTTATGAGCATAGAAATATGCTTACAATATATTAAGTGGGAAAAATATAGGCTACTACACAGTAGACACAATGTGATCCTATAATTTATACATATAAAATTTTATATATATATATATGTATACATATATATATATACATATATTCATGTGCATAGAAACTACCTGCCATTGGATGAAGTACGTTTATATTATTACTTTATTGCTTTGGTATTTTTCTGATTTTTTCCTTTGATAAAGAAAGCAACCCAAGGTGTTTATAATGACTATTCCCACAAAACATTTTCCTTTTTATTATGAAACATTTTATGCCTGCAAATGAGTTTTTGGAATAGTATAATAAATACCTATGTACCTACCACCGAGCTTGCACAATTCTCTTTTTGGGCAACTTTGCTTTTAGCAAAGGGGTATAAGAAATGAACAAAAGTAGGTCAGAATGCTGAAATGTGATGTGGGTTTACCCTCCAGTAATGAGAGGTTTCTTTCTGACCCTCTTAAACTCAGTTTTTAACTGCCCAGACTATCTCTAAAAAACACCCTTTCTCCCAGCCTCTGCACCAGTAATAGTAACATATAATGCAGTACAAAGAACCATGATTTTTCCCTATTCAGGGAACTGTTATCATCTGCTGTGGTAAGCTGGCTGCGGAACCTGGGCCGGAGCCCACACACAACTCACCTCCTGATTTACTTAAATCTTTTTGCTTCTATCAACCACAGGGAATGGGGACACTTACAGGTAACAACTGACAATTTGAACAGAAAATACAGAGAAAAGCTGTGTAAAGCAAGTGGCTCAGATTATAGCTGTTGACTTCTAATATTATTTGATAGATGAGGCCACTACAATTATCTACTGCTCATGGGTTCCATTACTGGAACAAGAAGCACACAAAATAAGGGCAATTTCCCAAACAATATATGGGCCCACTTAACTTTGTCAAGAGCCATTTCTGCAAGTGAAGTCCTCCTTGTAAAAGACACAAAGATAATGCGCTGGCAACTTGACATGAACATTTAGTTCATACCACATTAACTGCCTTTTGTTATTTCTGCCATGCACTAGTTAAGGCCAAATTGGATATTATTTTTAACTAAATGCTTGTTTTAAAAATGCAGTTGTGGAATATACCATTTTTCCCTAAAATAAAGTAACAGAAGAAAAGCTCTAAGAAAAATTTGAAAACCTCTAGCCAAATGAAAGAGTGAAAAAAGTTTCCACTTTAGTTTTTCATGAAACTTCCTCCCAAGTTGCTACCCTAAAATTATTAGAACGGTTTTCATTCTTTAAAAAAAGTGATTCATGGAATCATTTAAAGATCAAAAAGAAACTCTGTCTCTAGAGGAAGAAAAATGCAATACATTTTTGAAAGACAAAAAATAAAGTGCCTGAGCAGTGAATGGAATTATTACATTGGTGTTAACTATCAATTCATTTTTCATTGTGAACTTGGGTTGAGCCATTGGTGGGATGAGTTTTGGAAATGTTAGAACTGCATCAGGAATTACACTTGTTCCCCACCCCCACCTCCTTCCCCACCTTGGAGAGTGGAAAGAGGAAGGGAGAGCCTGAGGAAGAACATATTTAAAACAGAAAAACACAGAATAATTCCTGGCTGATGACCTTATAATTTGGAATACTATTAGTCCAGAAACTCATTTGCAGACATAACATATTTCATAATAATAAAGAAAATGTTTTGTGGTAACAGTAATTATAAACAACTTTGGGTTGCTTTCTTTATCGAAGAAAAAATTATATGGACATACCAATAAGCAGGTAGCCACCAGAAGCTCACCCAAAGTGGTTTAGCTTTATCTCCTAGACAGAATCCAGGTGCATGAACTTAAATAGTGCTTTATTTTCTAAATTAAAATCCTTCTGATTTTTCCCCCGTTATTTTTGTTGCTTTCTGTATTTCCAAGTCAAAAATATGGGAAATTCTAGAAGATGCACAGGATGTTGGACTCCTTTTCCTCCTTTTCCTGTCCTTCTTTATCCCACTTTTCAGTTGATACACAGTTGACCAGTTGACCTGACTACTGGCAGGGCTGTGTCTTCCCCTTGACCAAATGCTACAGAAGAACTCTCCTAGGTATGTAGCCAAGAAATGTTCAAGTCCCCTAAAATCTGGGTCACTGTGAGCATCCATAAGTGGAGCTGGTCAAATAGAGTGTTCCTCTTCAATAATACTCAAGAGAGATGGTTAAGTCTGTACAGTTTAATTATAACATTCAGGATTTTTTTTTATTATTCTTTCTCAGCTCCTAGAGTCTTTTAAGTCTCTTTTTAAAAGGCCTCTACACAAAAGGTAACTTCATCCTGGAGAAAAAGAAACTCAGACTTGGTCATACCACTTCCACTTGGGCATTGATTAGATGTCTTTTTTTTTTTTTAACAAATTCAAAAAGAAAGGGGACACGATTTAAAACTAAAATAGAACCAGGCACATTGTACAAAGGATTATTTCAAGTAATTCTCCTTGAAACTATAACAAAGGAATGTTTCCTGGGGATTAAATGGACTGTCAGGTAATCAGAAAAGTTCTTTTAGGTTTTTCCTCAGGAAGAAAAAGAGCACTTTGGATGGATTTTGTTCCTGGCATTTTGTGACACTTTACAGCTTATTCCCTGGTGTCACACCGATTTATTTTATTATTCATGAGCTCCGTGAAGGAAGGAATGATCTTAGAGGTCCCCAGCTGGACCACACTAATAGATCCTTTTCCTATCCTCCATCTTCTGTTACTTTAATATGGATAAGATTGTTTTATTAATGAGAGCAAATGGGTTTCCTGAATATCAGCCTCTCCTTTGGTCACTCTGGAACCTGTTATACTTGATTAATTGATTTTCAACTTCTTGAGCACCCACACCATTTTTGACACTGTACTTTTAAAAAATTAGGACCTAAATGAACAAAAGCTGTACCTCCAGGAAGTTATATTCTAATGAAAAAGACTGACCCCCATTACTAATTGATGACACTACAGTCAACTATCAATTATTCATGTAAAGATTATCCATGACACACTTTGTAGAGCATCCATTGTGAATTTCTAATCCTAGGCTTTCCTATTTTTCAACCACACAGACTTAGGGGGTGTAGTATGAAATATCTCACCACACTACAGAGTTAGCCACAGAAGAAAGCAAGCCAACTGCCCCCAAACTGCCTATGAATCTTAATCTTCACTCAGTAAGCAGGCATGGAGTACTTTGGAAAAGTCAGGCATTGCAGAGAAAGATGAATTAAGTGTGAATAAGGCATACCAGATGCTCACAAATAGGAGTGGCTAATTCTACTGTTGGAAAGAAAGAGAAAAGAATATCAATGAGAAGATGACACTTGATTTGAGTATTGAAAATTCAGTGGGTGTGGAGGGATAAAATGAGAAGACATTTTAACAGCGTATGAGCAGAAGCATAGAATAGTTAAATAATGTGATGCACTATGGAATTTTCATATTTAGTGTGACCATGGGGTTGGCAGGTGAAAGATAATGCAGTTGCTAATAGAGATAGAATTGAAAAGATAAGCAGAAAAGGGGGCCTCAACAGGACTTCTCTGCTTTGGGTTTCAAAGGAACAAGGAGTTCAGCATGACCCCTCTCCACTCAGTATACAGCTCAGGTAAAATGTAGGTGAGTTCCATCACTAAGATTGGGAATACTGAAGGAGAAATACTTTAAGGAGGAAAACAATGAGCTCAGTTTGGGGTATTTCCCTTGCTATGGTGCTGAGAGTTATGAATAGTTTGTGACTCTTAATATCAACACCTGGTTTCCACAGTCAACTGCTATTGGGCTAAGAGTCAACTAAAGCCAAGATATTATTCTCTCACACACCTCCATTACATAAAACGGGTCTCCTGTCATCTGTGTGGTCTCTTTAGACTAAATGCAGAAGTGTGTACTAATTCAGACAGAAGGATTTTCTGGATTTTTCCAAAAAATCAAGGATTAGTTATTTACATTGCTCAATCTCATTTTTGTCCAGTTTGGTGCAGATACTGATATTTTTTCTGCTTTATTTTTGGACATGTAGATGATACATAGACTATGTTGAATATGACTTCTCAGGTCCAAAGAAAACAGCATCACAATTGGCCTTAAAGTTGGCCCACATTTGCCATGGAGGGAAATGGTGCCAAAATGTCTAGGAAATGTCACTAGGAAGATAACATATTCATTCATGCATTCATTCAACAAATATATGCTGAGGACTTATTGCATGCCAGGCCAATGGATGGGGAAGCCCATTAAAATCCCTGACCTCATGGGCTTACATTCCAGCGGGGTGAACAAGATACCAGACATCAGTATTTGGTGTTTAAGAAGACAAATGGAGTGGGAGTTTTAGGGGGGGTGGCAGCTTAAATAGGGTGGTCTGAGGAGGCTCCACTG
Source organism: Mellivora capensis (assembly GCA_004024625.1). Lineage (NCBI taxonomy): Eukaryota > Metazoa > Chordata > Mammalia > Carnivora > Mustelidae > Mellivora > Mellivora capensis. The sequence continues at coordinate 133,308 of PISX010000831.1, read as the reverse complement.
AGTAAATGACATTACAATGAAAGCTGGAAAATGAGAAAAAATCATGCAGGCCAAGATTGGAGGAAAAACATTCTAGCAAGGAGAGTAGAGGAACTAAGACCAGAAATGGCTTGGTGTGTTGAAGAAACCAAAAAATCACCAGTCTGGCTGCAGTAGTGTTGGTAAAGGGATAGTGGAACAGGCTAAGGGGGAAAAGGAGGCTGAGCAGATCATGGACAGACAGGAGCAAGAATGCCAGCCACTCAGGATCAAACTCATTTCAGGACCTATCAGATACTTCGGTCATGCAACTTAAACTCTCAGAAAACATTGTTGTTGTTGTTGTTGTTGTTTTTCCTGTATCTTTCAAAATAGCAGCAGTAGTATTTTTATAACTTGAGAAGAGTAACTATACAGTGTCTGGCACATAGGAACAGCCTAATAAATGTTTATTCCTACCCCTCCTCTTTTTTTTTCTTTTAATAGCAATCAAGGAAGCCAATGTGGATTGTGCACACTAAGAAAAATGAGGCTTTTTCTGGTCTAAATGTGTGAGGTCTTCTTTCCTGCAGCTCCTGATTCCTGGAGCTAACCTTCAGCACTCCCCCCTTTCTGGGAACCGTGGGGCCAGAGGTCAATGTTGCCAAGATAGATCAGGTGATGTGATGGTGAAAAATGTTTCCATGTGAGCCTAGAGACCTTCAAATTAATTTCCTGTGTAACCCTGGCATTTGTGAGCTGAGGTCTCACAAGTTAAAAATAAAACAGTAGCTAACTCTGCAAGATAAACGCTCTCTAAAATCAACAGTTACTTTGAAGTCCTTAGAGAAAGGTACTTTAAAATGCAGGTTATTCTGCTTAATCATCACCTATTCCCTTCCTCCTGAGGTCGGGGGTGGGAAAAGGGACAGCAGGGAATATGGAATATTCCTGATTTGCTGACTCCCCTCCCCAGCTATCCTTGATGGCAGACTAAATAATTTCTGAGATGTTATTTAAGAACTCTTTCCTCCTTGATCACGTTGCCATCATCCCTCTATCTTTTCTACGTCCTCAGAGTTCCCAGTGATGTCTGGCCACCCCCCTGCAGTTTTAGTTTCTCCTCTCAAAAATAGAAGCCCATCCTTTCTTCCATGACCAACATTCTGCAATTCCCTCTCCTCTTGCCAAACTCTTGCTCAAGGACTGGACACCAGAGTTATGTGTCCCCAGGCTCTTCTGCAGCCTGCCTTTTGGCTGGGTACCCTGCTAAAAAGGAGGGTAAAAAAATAACCACAGCTCACCCACTCACTGTTACAATGAGTGGACCTGCTGAAATACTCACTGATTTTAAACACTGGCTTAAGAAACATGGGGGTGGATCTGTGTACAACCTTTGCCTGCATTCTCATGAATACTCAAGTATTGCTCTTGCTTTAGTATTTACTCAATTTAAAAAAGGCACTTGTGGGATTTAGATATGCTGAATTAATTGTTCTGCATATAATCTCTTCATAAATTGTGTGTAGTGGGCTGAATGGTGGCCCCAAAAGAAACACGTCTACATTCTAATCCCCAGAACGGATGAATATGACCTTATTTGGAAAAAGGATCTTTGCAGATATAATTAAGATAAGAAATCAAGACTTGGGAATATAAAACTGCATTGTCTGGGTAGCCCTAAATCCAGTGACAAATGTCTCTATAAGACTGATACAGAAAGTGCCTACACAGAAGCAGAAGAGGTGAGGAGACAATGTGACCACAGACACAGAGATTGGAGTAATGATGTGTCTGTGAGCTAAAGAATGGGGCAGCCACCAGAATCTAGGGGAGACTGGGAAGGTATTGTTGCCTAGAACCTCCAGGGAAAACACAATCCTGCAGACACCTTGAATTTGGACTTCTAACCTCCAGAACTGTGAGAGAATAAATGTCTTCTATCTTAAGCCATCTAATTTCTGGTGATTAATTACAGCAACCACAGAAAATTAATACGTTACTTTTAGAGGAAATACCTAAGATATTTTGATTTCTTACGGACGAAGGGTTTCATATAAAGTTTCTCCTGTCAGTGGATATCTAAATTTTGTCCTCAAAACTGTAGACTCAATTCTTAATGATCTGACAAGAGAGACAGTAGGGCAGAACCATTGTCATATGCATGGGATTTAAATCTCAGTCATGGAAAGATTCAGAAATCAGTCATAAAGGAGACCTGAGGACTAATTCATTAAATACTAAAGTATTTTTATCCTAACACCTTCTGGAGCATTCTTTACAAAATGAGCCTTAAGTTTTCCTGACAATTAGAGATGACATAAAACATAATCAGACTTTTCTTAAGGGAAATGATTGTATAAATTTAAAATAAATGTCTATGACCATGATATGCTATGGATGTGGCTACACAGGTATAGCATTTTCCGTGGTAAATGATTCCTTTCCCCTCCCCCATCACCTCACTGTCCTGGTTACTAAATTGCATTAATTAATTGACACTGATGCCTTCCAGGGTTATTGAATGACAGCACAACTTTCCTCTCCCTCTCTTTCCCTCTTTCTCTCTCTCTCTCTCTCTCTCTCTCACACACACACACACACACACACACACACTTGCTCCCTTAATTATTTCCATGATCAATTACCGGGATTCCCAGAAAACCAGTGATTAAGAAGGGAGTACGTACTGCCTGATACAGGGCATTCTCATAAGTGAAGTCTCAACTGTCAAAGAGTGTAGACAAGTGCAGGTACAAAACAAGCCTTGGTACTATATGCTGATAATTACTGCTTTTTATCTGTTAGGTTGTTTTAGTACACCTAAGACCAGGAATAAAGTGGAGGAGAAAAATCCCCACGTCTGGAAGAGCAGACATGCTCTGGATAGAATCCTGCTGAGCACCAAACCTCAGGCTGAGAGACACACAGCTGTCTCTTTAGCTGTGATGCATGCTGGAAGAGGATGCAGAGATCACACAAGAAGGGGGAGAGGGGACCAAGCACATCCAGGCTCCTGTCTATAAACAAAAACAGAGTCTGGATACTATTCAAGCATGAGTAAAGAGGGGAAACCAGCAATACACAGAATTCCTACCCAAGATACTTAGTGGAAGAGAATACTTAGAAAATGATCTACTGCAGGATCCTGAAAATTTTTAGAAAATTCTTTTTGCACCTAACAGAATACAAATAAAATGGGCTTCTATGTACAAGAAAAAGTAATACCAACAAGGGGAATCTTAATGCTTAGAGTAGAATAAAATAAATGGAACAAAGCCTTAAAAAGCAAAAGGAGAAAAAAGTATCGCTATATACCTTCTCTTGGAAGGAAGGAGAAAAGCAGAAGAGGACCATTTACTCTAGCCTATAACTCTTAAAGAAACAGGTCACAGAATGCTTCTGAAAACATCAATGGAAACAGTAAACAATAGTAGAACTATAAGTAGAATTTGTTTGTTTTTCCAAAGTGTTTGCTGAGGGCCTGCTATGACACCAGGCATTGTGCTGAACATGAACTAGAAAGATAGGAACTTTCTAAAACTTTCCAAGAAATGAAAACATACTTTACATCTAAAACGTAAAAATCAAAGAAAGCAGCAAGGAAGCACAAAATAATATAAAACCAAATGCACTGCCCATAACAATAAATTTAAGTGGATTAAACTCTCTAATGAGCTAAATACTGGCTGGTAAAGATCAGGAAAAATGGAGAGAAGGGAAAGAGAGGAGGTAACATAAAGCAAAATGTCCTCCCAAAAAGTTAAGAATAGGTAAACAGGTATCAGGCAAAGTTTAAAAACAAAAAAGATAAAAGAAGGATCCCCAATGCTAATATCATGTGAAAGAATTTAAGAAGAAGATAAGACTAAGGACTTTAATAATTCCCTTTCTAATAATTCACCACAAGTAAATTAATCTAGGTGCAAAGAGAGAGTCCCAAGAATGGTCATTGCTACCTCTTTATAACAGAGAAAAACAGAAAATAATTTAAGTGACTAATAACTAGTGAAATGAAATATTTCATATCCACAGAACAAGATACTACATAGCTATTAAAATATGTCTAAAGCATGTTTGGTGACTTGAGAAAATGCTCAAGATATCCTTTATAGCGAATCAAAAACAGGTTACTCATCAGCCTATATTATATGATCTGATTTTCTTTTTCAAAAAGCAGTCTGTTCATAAACACCAAAAGCACAGTCACAGCAAATTGCATGCATCCTTTGACACCTATTTCCTTGCTGCATTTTCTTTTTCCTGCTCTGTTCCTTTTCTCTACTTTTGTCAGCAAATAAGTTTAAGTTGGCCCATGTCTAAATGCTGTCTTAACTTGTTTTTGAGATAAAATATGCGTAACATAGAAAGCTGAAAGGAAGAAACACTGCCTCTTGACCCACTGCCTTCCTCCTTTTGGCCTCACCATAGGGGCCTCCAGCTACCCAAGTGCTCAAGAGATAATTCTGGAAGTCAGCCTGGGCCCTTTCCTGTGCCTAATCCCACATCTTCATGCCTGTTGCTTCTTCCTCCAAAATGTCTAGAGTATCTTCCCTTCTTGAACCATCAGTGCCAGCATCCCAGTCCACCGTACCTCCATCACATCTGTCTCCTACCTGCCCTGACCCAGAGGCCCCCAACTGATTCTACATTCGCTCTCCCTCGCCTCTAACTTTGCATCACTCCACAATCAGAGTGCTTTTCTTTTCTTGTTTATTTGTTTTACTTAAGTTCAAGTTAGTTAATAGATAGTTATTATTAATTTGGGGATTGAATTTAGTGATTCATCAGTTGCATATAACACCTGGTCTCATTACATCAAGTGCCCTCCTTAATGCCCAGATTCCCCCATCCCTCACCCCCACCTCTCAGAGTGCTTGTCAGTAGGAAACCATGGGTAGGGTTAGAGTCCTTCTTTTGTTTAGATTCTTCCAGGGCCTTCCTGTAGCATGGGGGATAAATGCCACCAGACCCATTAATCAGGCATGACCTACTCTTCCACATTCCCTGCATCACCGTCCCCATCATTCACTGAACTCCAGCAACCTGGCCCTCATTCACCACTTCACCCAGCTCCCAGCCTTTGTGTATGTGACTCAGAACCTCATATATGTGCTGTTCCTCTCTGCTATGAACTATGAGTGTTACTCATTTCTCTTACTGAATGTCACTTCCTTCTGGAGACATTTCTTGACTTTATAGTTTAACTAGGTTCTACCCCAATTATTCTGTCTAAAAATACCTTATTATTTTTCTTTACAGTATTTATCATACTTTTAAATTATTGATCAATTTATTTGGGGAATATTTGTTTTCCCCTCTAGATTATGAGATTCCTATGCGTAAGAGCTTGCTTTTCTGTCATGGATGGACACCAGCACTCAGTGCAATGACTAACACCTAAAAACGAGAGGAATAGAATGTATGCAGCACTTCCTATATGCCAAGGAGACTTAGCTCATTTAGCTCCATTAACTCACGAATCCTCACAACAAAGCCTGTGATGTAAGAGCTACTATTATTCCCATCTTACAGGTGAGGAAACCAAGGCCTAGAGAGGTCAGTTATTTGTCTGAGGCCTTGCTAATAATGAATGGTTGAGCCTGGATCTGAAGCCAGGCAATCTGACTTCCCACTCTCTGCCTTCTATCATTACACTGCACTGCTTCTTACCATGCACACTCCATAGATTTTGTTCAATAAACCCTACTACCTAAGGCACCATCTTCTTTCCAAGCATATATGAGGGCATGACACTGTTTCTAGTATAAGACAGGACCTGCATTCACTGCACAACTTTGACCTCCACTATTTTTAATTAATGCTCTATCAATATAGGTTTTTCATGGTGGTATATTATTCCAAAATAAAATCTATCTGAATTTATGTAATCATTCTCTCATTTACTGAGATTTTAGTGGGGGGTCTTTATTAGTTTGGGGTGCTATAACAGAATACCACAGACCAGGTAGCTTATAAACAATAGAAATTAATTTCTCACAGTTCTAGAAATTAGAAGTTGGGAGATCAGATCACCAACACAAGTGGGGTTGTGGTAGAAGCCTTCTTCTTGATTACAGATGGCTATCTTTTCATTGTGTCCTCACATGAAGAGAGAGCTCTCTGGTGTCTCTTCTTTTTAAGGGTACTCCACTGATGACCTAATCAACCTCCCAAAGGCTCCAACTTCTAACACCATCACACTAGGAGTTGGGATTACAACCTATGAATCTGGGGAGGACATAAACATTGAACCCATAGTGGGGGAGAAGGGATTTCTTTTTCAATTTATTGCTATTTTAAATGGCTTTATAGTGACATTCTTGAACATAAATATTGTCAATGTTTTATAATAAATTCCATGAAGTAATTCAAAAGATATGGATTTTGAAGTATGTTGACTAATTGCCTTCCCAAAAGGCTAGAGGGAACCCGTTTCCTCACAGTCATGCCAAATGAGGCTATATATCCGTCTAAAATCACACCAGGGGTACGAGTATTTCCGAAAATACTTGTGGATAGAAGTGTTTTATAACATATTTGGGGTATCTTTAACTTTGGTTCCAACTTGGATGATATTAAAATTGTTTTACATACATTGATGAACTGGTTGAAAGAGATGACAATATTAGGGTTTACACAGATATTCAATAACTGGCTCTATCCCAGTTCCTGAATAGTACTCATGCTATTAATAATTATAAATAAAACCTCAGGGGAAGCATCATTAATTCAGATTTAAGCCAAAATTCCAGTTTAAAATTATATTCCAAAATAAGATGTTATTCTTTCCTTTTCCACATAAAACCACCAATCAAAATATACATTTTTACCACCTGCTGCTCTCTCAATACTATTTCCAAAATTAAACTGTATAAAAAGAAGAGCTCCCAGAATAGAGACCCCAACAGAAAAACAAGCTCTGTATGTAAGTTAGAACACAACAGTGACACTAACAGGATGGTGTAATTAGACTACATTGACAGGATCTGCTTGCTTGTTTTTCTCCTATAATCCCATGCTTCTACAAACAACATGTGGAATGTTCCTTGATTACATTGAAGAAACTGCACCTTTTTATTGTATTTCATTCTCAATGGACTGCAGTGAAATCTTGGAGCTGACAGGATAGATAGCTCATCTCAGCACTGGATTATGAGTAAATTTTAAGAAAAACATCTAAATGCAATATATCCTATTAAAGGGAATGCTACAGATGCACCAAAAGAGCAAATGGGAACATATATAATTATCATGGAATAAAAGAATTAACCTAAAAAAGGTAAGAACTTGAACACTAGAAGTAAGCATAAAAGAAACAAGAGAAATGGAAACTCATGAAAAATGCATACCCATTACAAAATACATTACCTATTTAAATAAAAGTTAGTTGTGCCACAAAACTTTACCATTCAGAATTTTCACGGGTTAGACTACAAATACTAATCCACTCATATGATGAAAAAATATATATAATATCCAGGGACCCCTATATACACACACAATGTAGAGTCTATGAACAACAAAATCTTGGTATTGAGACATTTTCTGAATTTTTACAAGTAGTGAGATATTTTATTTTAAATATACACATAAGGGTTGCCTGGGTGACTCAGTCAGTTAAGTGTCCAACTCTTGATCTCAGCTCAGGTCTTGATCTCACAGTCATGAGTTGGAGCCCCATGCTGGTCTCCACACTGGGCATGGAACTCACTTAAAAAAAGGGGGGGGGGGAGAATAAAATAAAACAAAACAAAATAAAGTAAAATAGAATACACACAAGTAAGGAAAGCTCTCTAGCACTTCTTGAATTACACCATGATCCCTCATTTAACTGCTTTCTCCAAAGAGCAACAACTTGCAAGTAGGTTCTACAAATGAAAGGTACCCATATAGTGCTGGGACCTCACACCAGGTCAAGATCATTCAGAGTAAGAGAAAGATCTTCCCTCTTTCATAAAAAAGAATTATATCCCAAAACTATTATTATGCTAAGCATGATGGAAAAGTTTAATCTTGGGGCACCTGGGCGGCTCAGTTGGTTAAACGTCTGCCTTTGGCTCGGGTCTTGATCCCAGGGTCCTGGGTTCAAGCCCTGCATCATGCTCCCTCCTCAGGGGGGAGCCTGTTTCTCCCTCTTCCCCTCCCCCACACTCGTGCTCTCTCTCTCTCTCTCTCTCTCTCTCTCTCTCTCAAATGAATAAATAAAATATACTTTTAAGAAGTTTAACCCTTTTTAAAAAGTGTATATATAGAGGTGCCTGGGTAGCTCAATTGGTTGAGTGCCCAACTCTTGATTTCAGCTCAGATCATGATCTCAGAGTCATGAGATCAAGCCCCACATTGGGCTCCGCACTCAGCAAGGAGTCTGCTTGGGATTCTCTCCCTCTCCCTGCCCCCTCCAATACCGTTTGCACATGTGTGCGTACTCTCTCTCTCAAAAAGAAATGTGTATATATAAAATAGTTGTCAGTAGAAATTTGGGAACTTCTAGAGCTGCAACTTAGAGACATTTCAGTGGGTACTAGAACTCTATGAATCCCACTGGAAGTAAGTAAATCTGCTGTATCTACAACTCAGTCATCCAGGTAAAACCATCCTAAGAAGAAGGTGCAAAGGTGGGAGGGAACCAGGGAAGAAGAATAATCATGATCTCCCTGAGTTCACATTTTGGGGCCTCTATTTCTGACCATATAGTAAAAAGGGAGAAGCAATTCAAGCCCCTGGGAAGAACTTACTGGAAAAGCAATAAGAAAAGTGTCCTTTTACTCCTGTGAGAAGACAGGAGTAAAGAGAAGTAAGGGCTGTGACTTTGGCTCTAAATTATCTTGAAGGGTTTCGTGCTGAAACCCCAGAAGCACATGGAACTCTAGAAAAGATGACACCAAAAAATGCTTTATGATGTCTGGAATCTCTGAAGGTGGATAAAAGTTAAAAACTGGAGTTTAACTTTCACTAAAGCAAGCAATAATCTATTGGCCATCCTTATGTACCTGTATGAAAACTGCCACAGAGCTAGACATGGGTTTTCAGATTATACAGTTTAGAGGTTTGACTATCACAGCTACCAGGATACTTTCTTTAGAAGAAATCTTACACAGAGGACCACGATAGGACACTAACGAAAAAGAAAAAGAGACTAGTCCAGGCAAGAATGGAAGGCCCAGAGCTCATCTGCATAGCTCCACTCAGTTCGGCCACCTCCAAACTGACTCCACAGAACTTAGTTTGGAAACCACTAATCTGGTCCAACACTTTCACTTTACAACTAAAGGAGAGAAAGAGAGACTAATTGATTGATCGACTGATTCGGTGATGTGCCCAGGGTCATGTAAGTAGAACCAGAATTAGAAGTCAGTGCTCCTAATTTCCAGTTTAGTGTTTTCCCTCCAACACAATTCTGCTTGCAAAAGGATTTCTTCATATCTTGCTTCAGTTCCCATTTTCTCTTGTTATGGACATACAAATATGTCAAATTCATGGATGTGCGGTGTCTGAAATATTCTTAAATAAAAGTTTATTGTGAAAAAATATTATGGATATGCATGACAAATTTTTTGAGTTTCAAACATGCCTATAACAATCTATCTCAGCACTTCACAAAAAGATCCATCAACAAGTTGACAAAGATAGGATGTTAAAGAGGAAACTGTGGGTCCCAGCGGGGTGCACCCTACAAATCCAACCTTTTTCAGTGTCCAAAATTGTCAAACTTAGTTACTAGAGAGATTCACCACTTAACTAAAGAAAAAAGTGAGATTTTTATTTTCTAAAAGTAGATGGCAACAGCAAAACAATATCTTTGACAAGCTGAGGGAAAAGTAACTGACGACCAAAAAATTGATATTCATCCAAATTATCATGTAAGAGTAAAGACAACATAAAGATGCTTTAAGGCATATAAAGACTAGGAACGTACCACCCAAGCACCTTGTTTTGTTAAAACAAGAAACTCTGGGATGCTTGGTTGGCTCAGTCAGTTAAATGTCTGACTTCTGATTTTTGGCTCAGGTCATGGTCTCAGGATTATGGGTCCATGCTCGGCACTGAATCTGCTTGAGATTCTCTCTCCTTCCCTCTGCTGCTCCTCCTACTAACCCGTGTGTGTGTGTGTGTGTGTGTGTGTGTGTGTGTGTGTTTATGCGCATGGGCTCTCTCTCTCAAATAAATAATTTTTTGAATTAAAAATAAATAAAAGAAGGAATTCAGCAAGAAAAAGGTGAATAAAGAAAATGTGCAATTTGAGGCAAATATAGATGATGGGGTCTGTGATCAAAGGAGCGAGACTGATACAAAGTGAAGGCCAAGCAAAGCTTTATTTTGCGCCAGCATTGAGAATCAAACTGACCGGCCGGGGCCGTCTCTTACAGAGAGAGTGACAACCCCCCCAGCCTCACAGACTAGCTTTTATAGAGCAAAAGCCATGTGGTTGAGCCTGGCCAATGAGATTGTAATACACAGAGAAAGTTGCAAAGTCATGCTAGGTCACACACAGGTGGCCAATGGAATTACAATTTACCCTATAGTAGCTATTTGAACTAGTCTATCACTTTGGTCAGAATTGGCTCCCAAGTTTGGCGCCCAAAAGGCAGGGCCCACATTCCTTGGTGGTTAGGGAGATAGTATGTGTGCTTTACTGATTGGAGGCCTCCATCTGGCCTGACCCGTCTTTGTATCTGGGCTCTGTTATCAGGGACTGGTCGACCATATTTTACTGGTTTCCCAGACTTGTTTCTAAGTAAATTCCTCTGGTGGGGGCAGGGTCATTTTAAGTTTACTGCACAAACAACAAAATGGCTGTTTTACCGAGATGGAGTCGTTCTGGCTAAGTAGGCCCTTACAATAGAACTTTGCAAAAATTAATAATTCAATTAAATATTGGCCATAAAATAACAACAAATAACTCCAAATTACATTAACAAGTTAGTACATTGTGTTAAGACTCATTGTCACTGGAGAAGGAAATACTGAATAACAGACTTCGTTTTTTTAAAATATGGTTAAGTAAGTACCTTTAAGATTAAAAGTAACTTCTAAACCTTATAAATGCACTTTGCAGCTTCCAAATCATCTGAAGAAAATGAAATATTAAAAACGGTTTCAATACAATAAAAAGCAGGGAAGGGAGAAGGAAAATAAAGAAAAAAGATAAGCAAACCAAAAAACACAAAATAAGACAGTAGAATTAAGTTCAAATACATAAGTAATCATAATGATTGTAAATTAATTAAGCTCATCAAGTAAGTGGTTATCGTATTGATTTTTTAATTGAGCCATATGCTGCTTGCAAGAGATACATCTAGAAAAAAAAATCGCACAGAAGAATAAAGATGAAGGGCTAGAAAAAGATAAAGCCTTCAAATACTTGACAAATAAAGCTGGTGTAACAAAATTAATATCAGGCAAATAGACTTAAGGTCTAAAAACATTATAAAAATAAATATGGCATATAATAATAAAAGACACAATTCAACATGAAGATAATAAACAGGAAATTATTATACTTACCATAGCTTTAAAATACATAGGGCAGAAATTGGCAAAATTGAATGGAAAAGTTGGTAAATTTATAACCATAGAGGGAAATGATTACTAGTTAGAATATAGCAGTTTGAAGAAACAAAATTAACTAGCTTGATCAACTAGGTATAGAGAGAACCCCCACCACAAAAAGACTTTATCATCTTTCAAGAATATATAGAACATTTACAAATACTGGCATAAACCCAGGATTTTAAAGAACTTAAGTCATACGTATCATCTCTCTGACTGTGATTAATTAGAAGGCAACATTGCAAAGTAGCCAAAATATAACAAGAGTATATATTTAGGTATCTTCAAGGGAATTATCAAATAAAGCCTGAATTAACAAGAAATTGCTACATATCAAAACATGTGGATGAGGCTAAGTCACTCTTTAAAGATAAATTTATAGCATTAAATTCATTTACTAGAAAAACAGAAAGATTAAATAAATGTTCAACTCAAGAATCTAGAATAACTGAAAAGTAAGCCTAAAGAAAGTAAAAGCAGGGCTCCTGGGTGGTGCAGTCAGTTAAGCATCCAGCTCTTGGTTTCAGCTCAGGTGGTGATCTCAGGGTCGTGGGAGTGAAGCCCCTGTGGAGCCCCACGTGGAGCCCAGCATGGAGCCCCTCCTCAGGCTCCACACTCAGTGTGGAGTCTGCTCAAGACTCTTCCCCTCTCCTTCTACTTCTCCCCCTCCCCATGTGTGTGCATGCACTCTTTCTCACACTCAAACAGATTTTTTATAAAGAGAAAATAAAAGCAAGGAAAAGATAAGATTGCAATAAAGAAACAGAAACAAATATCAATCAATAAAAACAAAAAACAAACAATAATCAAAAGGATAAATAAAACCCAAAGGTGGTTTTTTAAAAGAAAAAAAACTAATAAGTAAACAGGTTTTTAGCAAGTCTGATAAAAAGACAAAAAAAAGAAAGTAATAAAAAAGTGGACAAAAACAGACAACAGATGTTAAACATCGTAAGGGAATGCTATGAATACTATGTAATGAATTTGAAAACTTATATTTTAGAAAAATATAAATTTCTAAAACTGACCCAAGAGGGAACAGAAAAAATGAATAAACAAATAATCATTGGAAAAGTTGAATTAGTAATCAAAAGTCCTTCAAATCAAAAGCCCCTAGAGCTAGAATATTTTATAGGTGAATTTACTCAAACTTCCAAGGAACAAAGAAACAAAAATAGCAGACACTGCAAACAGAAAAGGAAAACAAATTATCCAAACTTTTTATAAGGTTGGTAAAATAAGAATACCAAACTGGGTAAGTCAGTATAAGGAACGAAAGTTACAGATTAATCACTTTAATAGGCAGGGTGGCAAAACCCCAAATAAAATATCAGAAAATTAAATTCAGCAATGTATAAAATAATTACTAATAAATTTTATTTTTTTTAAAGATTTTATTTATTTATTTGACAGAGAGATCACAAGTAGGCAGAGAGGCAGGCAGAGAGAGAGGAGGAAGCAGGCTCCCCGCTGAGCAGAGATCCCGATGCGGGGCTGGATCCCAGGACCCTGAGATCATGACCTGAGCCGAAGGCAGCGGCTTAATCCACTGAGCCACCCAGGCGCCCACTAATAAATTTTAAAACATCATGTCCAACTAAACTTAATTCTGAGAATTCAAAGATGGCTTAATAGAAGACAATTCATTAATTTCCTCATCATCAAAACAACTATTAATATGTCAAAGTCATGTATGACACATAGACATGCATTGACTTGGGAGTAGAAAAGAACTTCTTAGAAAAAATTAAAAAAAAAAACGAAAGAATGTATCAAAAATTGATAGACATTATTGTATTAAAATTAAAATTTCTGTTCAACAAAAACATAAGTAAAATTAAAAGAAAAGCTACAGTTTGAGAGAAAAGCTTTGCAACATGTAATTGACAAATGATTAGAAACTAAAATATTTAAAGTCCAAAAAATCAATTAAGAAAACAAACAAAAGGGGCGCCTGCATGGCTCAGTGGGTTAAGCCTCTGCCTTCCGCTCAGGCCATGATCCCAGGGTTATGGGATCGAGCCCCACGTCAGGCTCTCCGCTCAGCGGGGAGCCTGCTTCCCCCTCTCTCTCTGCCTGCCTCTCTGCCTACTTGTACTCTCTCTCTCTGTGTCAAATAAATAAATAAAATCTTTTTAAAAAAAGAAAACAAACAAAAAAGACAATTTAATGGGATGTTGGGAATAGGAAACAGAATATGAATAGGTAATTCACAAAGAAGAAAACCAAAAGGCCAATAAATGTATTTAATCATGTCAAACACACTAGTAGCCAGGAAGATTCAAAATAAAATAGCATTGAGATATCATCTCACGTACCTCAGAATGGCAGACATTTGATAGTCTGACAGAATTCTGGTGAAGCTGTGGGAAAACAGGGTCTCATATTTTCCTTATGAGAATGTAAATTTTTTTTAAGATTTATTTATTTATTTTAGAAAGAGAGGCGGGGAGGGGCAAAGGAAGAGGGAGAGAACAACTTTAGCAGACTCTGTGCTCAGCTCAAGCCCTAAGTAGTCTCCATCTCACTACCCTCAGATCCCAGCCTGAGCAGAAACCAAGAGCCAGTCCCTTAACCGACTGGGCCCCCAGGAACCCAGAGGATGTAAATTCTTACCAAATTTCAGGATATCCACATCAACAATCCAGAAATCCCATTCTTACAGCTATGCCTTAAAATAGTAGTGCCTGATTTTTTTTTTTTTTTTACCTCAGAACCCCCTTACAGTCTTAAAATCACTGAGGACCCCAAAGAACTTTATGTGTTACCTCTATAAACATTTAGATAACATAAGTGAGAATTTTTTCAATATTTATTAATTTTTAAATAATATACCTATTACATGTTAAGATCAATAATATTTTTAGGAGAGAGAACTGTATTTCTGAAACCAGAAAAAAATTAGTAAGATTTCTGCAAATCTCCTTAAAATGTGCATATCTGGCTTAAATAGCTGTATTCTCAGATCTGCTCCTGCATGTAGTCTGTAGAATTACATTGTTTGGGTTGAAACATACGTAGAAAATGTAGCCTTGCACTTAGAAAAAAATCATCTATCCATGCATAATTTTGCAATATTGTGGGTGGATCATTTGGAAAATACTGGTGAGCTGAATGATACACATCTTCCAAATGTGGACGTACTTCATTACACCATACCAAAAAGTAATGCTTTGTTCACGTGACCACAGAACTCCTAAGAAAAAGTCTTTAACTTGGGAAATGTCAAGCTCGCTGTTGCAAATTTTCCAAAACACTAGTTTTTGCTTGAAAGCTAAAATTGTATCACTGGAAACAAACACTGCCAGTTGTTTCCCTTGAAGTGAAAGGATCACTTCATTCATATTTGAGAAAAGGTCTACTAGATCCCCAACCGATGATCCACCCATCGTTCTTTCACGCAAAAACGGTATTCCACAAGAAAGCAGCTTGTAACGCTTGTGGCTTAAACAGTCGTAGAGTGCTGCATGAGTACTCCCCACTGTACCACAAGTAATTTTAAGAAGACATATACTTGGGGCACCTGGGTGGCTCAGTGGGTTAAGCCTCTGCCTTTGGCTCAGGTCATGATCCCAGGGTCCTGGGATCGAGCCCCGCATCGGGCGCTCTGCTGGGCAGGGAGCCTGCTTCCTCCTCTCTCTGACTGCCTCTCTGCCTACTTGTGATCTCTGTCAGCCAAATAAATAAAATCTTTAAAAAAAAAAAAAAGAAGAAGAAGAAGAAGACATGTACTCAAAGAGTTGAAATTTAATAAAAATTTTCTTAGATGTTTAGACCATGTTATTAAGCAAAGGACATTCTCAAATGAATGGCTTTTTTCTATGGGGGCACAGCAATGAAGAATAAAATAGCATGCTAATTGCTATTTACTTTTGCATTTGTGCCACTGTTTTGGTTCGAGCTCAGGCTGCCGTGGTCTGACCAATCGTGGCTATTCTCCCCATCAGTGCAAACATCGGCACAGCAAAAAAGACAAATAACATTTCAGTATTATTATAAACACGGTTTCAACCTTGAAGACCCCCCCCCGGAAAAAGGTAACGTGGTCCCCAGGGAGCTCATGAGCCACACTTTGAGAACCACCACCCTAGGGAATCTCATGCATGTGAACCAGCCAGCATGATCAGTTCTCCATTATTTATATGACCAAAAAAATTGGAAATGATCCAAATGTCTGTCAACAGGAGAGTGGATAAATAAAATAATGTGCATTCACTCAGTGCAACACTAGACAGCATTTAATGCTGAATGAACTAAAGCTATATCCATCAACCTGAATAATTCTTAACAACATAATGTCAAACAAAAAAACAGTTTGCAGAAGAATAAGTACAGTGTTATGCCACTAATAAAACGTTTAAACTTTTGAAAACAGTACTACACTATGCTAAATACTATCATACATTTTATTATTATACTATAGTAAAAGTACAAAAACATGCATGGGAATGATAAATACTGAGTTCATGATAACAGTTTAGGAAGGAAAAGAAATAAGATCAAGGAGGAGTTTATAAGGGGGTTCAATTGTCTTTTTCTTTTCTTTTTCAAGTTTTTATTTAAATTCCAGCCAGTTAACATATACTGTAATAATACTTTCAGTGTAGAATTTAGTGAGTCATCACTTATATGCAATACCCAGTGCCCATCTTAATGTTTTATGTAACTAAAAAATATATCTGAAATGAAGATGTGTGACAGGCATAAATATATATATACATATGTATATATATGCTTTACATTATCCCCTATTCATGTGTGTATATTTGAAATCTCTCAAATTTTTTTAAAGATTTTATTTATTTATTTGACAGATCACAAGTAGGCAGAGAGGCAGGCAGAGAGGGGAGGAAGCAGGCTCCCTGCTGAGCAGAGAACCTGATGCGGGCTCGATCCCAGGACCTGAGATCATGACTTGAGCCAAAGGCAGAGGTTTTAACCCACTGAGCCAACCAGGCACCCCTGAAGTCTCTCAAATTTTAAAAACAACTTTTTAAAAATAAACACTCGAGGTATACAGTTGTTTTTAAATAGAGCATGCCCTCTGCTTTTAAAATCACCATTAATAAAGTTTAGTTAAGTTAATGTTCCTTAAATTTGGATGCAGAAAAGAATTAAAATTTTTAAAACAGATAAGTTATATTGGCAAATAACTGTCTTCAGAGTTTGACAACATTTCTCCACATCACCAGAAACCTCTACACAGCCAAGGAGAAATACCCTAGGACAATTACCAATATTTTACATCATTCATAATGGAGCTCAGCCCACAGCTCGATTATTTGTGAAATTCACTATGATTCACATCAATTCACACTGATGATTTGGGGGGGAGGGAAGAAGCATTTTCTGGGAGTACAGTTGGGGGGCAGGCATCAGGGAGAAAGGGATGGTATTATTTGTGTAGGAAGGGCCTAATGGCATGATATGAAAACAGCCATAGTAGGTTTAAGCCCTGGAAACTTCTGCAAAACTATTAATAGGAATTAATCTCTTTTTATATTGTAATTTAAATTCAGTGAACTTTAATCTCAAGTATGAAGTCTAAACTCTCTCCTAATTAAGAAATTTTGCACATATTGATTTGCTACATATTTCTAATTTGTTGTTGTTGAACACATTATATTCTATTCTTCAAATATTATTAATGATGCCTTGATTAATCAAAGGAAAGACTCAAGGAAAGAATAAACAATCCTTTTGATTCTCTTATCTTTCTACTTATCTCCCATTACATTATTAAGAGGACAGTTTCCAGAATATGGGCAGAAAAAAGGGAAAGGAGATTAAACATAATTAATAATTAAACATAATTATAGGAATTTAACCATGGAGTTTGACATAATAGAAATTAAAAATATTAGATATTTTAATTTTATGGTAACATATTGACTTTATATATTCATTCTCTGTTTTTACTCTATCCCAGCAACTAACTGATTGTTAATTTTGGTTCAAAATATTCCATCATATTTACAAATACCCTGCATATTATTTATTCCTCACAAACACCTTCCACCAGAAATGGAATACTCCTGAAGGTGTGACTCAGGTGGTGATGATCTCTGTAATCTGACTCAAACCATGTCATCCCTAATACTTAGATCAGCCTTGCCTTCTTATTGATTATACTCTGATGCCATCCTTCTCATCCACAGCCACTCGAAGAAACAAGGATTAAGGGGGACTTTGACACTGGATTTAATGGAAAGATGTATATTAAATACATAACTGTCAAGGTAACAGGATATTTAAAATGACTTTTGGTGGACTTAAGGCTGAGGACAAAGATAAGTCACACACACACACACACACACGCACGCACACACACACACAGAGGTAACTGAAATTGAACCAGATAAGTCCTCAGGGCTTACTTAGAATCAGCCCACCTAGTTTTAAAAAATAAAAATAAAATAAAGGACTAGAGAGGGCGGAGAAGGCTGAGAAAGAAATGGATAGTCCACCTGGGTTGGGGCAAGTACCATGACTGTTCCCTCCATAAGTAAAAGGGACCAAGACAATGTCTTGTTGATATTGGCTTTGTCTTACCCTGGTTGGGCACCTGTTTATGTAGTGAGCTCACTATCTGCCCTCTGTGGATCGGGAGAGGCCAAGAGAGTCAAGAATTGGAGAGACAACAGCAAGGCACAAAATGGGAACCACCAGAGGAGCCATCTCTTCTCCACCAGCTGGTGAGGCAAAGATGCATGACTCTTCCTTGCCTGGCACGTGGGAAGGGGTTACACTCGAGCCACACTGCAGATGTGACATGCAAGGGGCTGGTCTGACCACCCAGGCACCTTCCACTCTCAGCCAGAGGCAGCAGGGTGTTCCAGAGACAGGAGGGCTCTAAGAGGTCAAGAAAGAGATGACCTCTTTCTGCGCAGTGGGAACAGAGCCCTCTGAAGAATACACCCTCCACACTCCCAGAGGGAGCACACAGGGTTTAAAAAAAAAGAATGAAGCCAGTTTTAGCCAGTGGTTGTAATAGTAGCCCAGAGGGCACCACAGCAGGGCCAGAAATCCAAGAGGACCTTTGAGAGCTCTCCTGTCTCCTCCTACCCTCACTCCAGAGGAAGGGGAGGAAACAGGAGTGCATTTCCCCTCCCAGCACTCCCCATGCCACCCTTGCCCCCTGAAAACCCTGGGCCTGGGCTGGGGACAGGTAGAGGGTTTCTGGTGGGAGAGAAGGGGAAGAACATGGTCTCAAAAGAGCTGGTATGGATTTTTAACTGAAAGAGATCAGAGATTTCAAGAAATCTACCTGAGGTGTGACTAAGGGACAGGACTGGGAGAGTAAAGCATTAATTAATTAATTAATTAATTAATTAATTAATTTTAAAAAATTGACTGTATTTGAAAAACATAAAAAATCAAATCATGTCTTTTTCATACTCTTACCAAGTTTAGACTGTGCAGTAGACTGATGCATGCACAGATTGGCTGAGTCCTGGGAAAAATTTGGAGCAATGAGGAAAGGGACAGTTCAAAGGAAAGAAGTGGAGGATGAGGGAGAATGAACCAGACAAAAGTGGGGGCCAGGTTGAAGGGGGGGGCAGAGTGGGAAGGGGGAAGGAAAAGAAACAGCAATGCTGGATCATTGCTGCAAATAGGGCTGATATGCTGCCTTAATACAATCTGATGAACAACATTAGACAGAAAAACCCACTTTGGCTCAGATTCTTTATGTCTATGCTCCTCTGCACTCTACCTTCAACCTTAAAAGAATAAATTACACTCAGTGCCAATCCTGTCAATAAGGTAAAGTGGAAGTGAGTACAGGATAAGAACTGACAGCGCCAGATCTGTAGCTAAAATGCCCGAGTTCAAATCCTAGCTCTTGCACTTAGTAACTGGGTGCTTCAGTTCCCACATCTGTAAAATGGGGAGAACAACTGTCTCTTCCATGAAGCATGGCTGAGGGGATTCAATGAGTAGCTAGAAGAAAACCTGCCATTAGGAAAAGTCCCATGAATTTCATCACATGATTAACTGATGTAGAGAACACCCTTTAAAAATCTAAATTATGGATGTCTAAAATGTTATCCTGACTGAGTTTTGATTCTACTTAATGTCAGGAGATGATTTCCTCATGGAAGTGCACTTTCTAGAGGAAACATTAAGAATTTGTATGCAGGTGTTACACAAAACTCGAATGGCAGAGAGAACTCTTGAGAAAACTTCCAATTTACTTGACTAGAAATTTATTAACATGGCTATTTTAAATATTTTCAATATATAAAGCATAACCAAGCATGTAAATACATATATAAGAGCCAATAACCTATTAGCAGGTACAAATGATCCACTCCGAGTAGCTATACATAAAGAATATAATCCATAAATGGCCCTTCATTTTAACATTCTAGAAAAATCATTTCCAGTATCAAAGTTACTTGAACTATAACTAAGCACATAGTAGATGCTCAATAAATCTTTGCTGAGCATGATGAAACATAATAAGTCCTATATATTCAAGCAGAGTTTTTTTTCTTTGCTTCAATGAATGACTTCTTTCGAATTGGTCTCTAAGTGTGTTTATCTCCTACATGAATCCCATTTAGTACAGGGCCACACTGAATCACTGTCATGAACAGCCTAAGGACAAAAGTCAGAAATATCATTTATTTTCTTGTTAAAAATAAAACTGCACCATGACTTTTGAACCAATCTAATGCATAAATACATATTTTGGGTGATTCAATGGCAGCATATCCAATTCAAATGCCACCATATTATAAAAACAACTGACTGCTATCATTCACTTACACTTTCAATATCGGAGAGTTATTTCACATCTACTTCCATTTTTCCTCATATGGTAGAAACCAACACCTACTAATTAATACTTCCTCCCACCCACTCTCAAGTAAACTACTCACAGCCTATGATTCAAGTCTCACAAAACAGCTGTCACACTATGATGCCATGTTGCCTCCTTTCGGTGCTCAGCCTCAGAGACTTAAAATCAGACCATGGAAGCCTTCCTCACACAACTGGGAACAACACATGTGAATTGAGGTTTAAGAGCAAAAGTGGACTTTCGTAATCTGCCTATTGCACACAAACAACCTCTTACCATTTTTGACACGTGTTAGTATGGCACTTGTAAAAATGATGCAACTGCAGTCTAGGAAGAGATTAGAGAAGGGGACCTAGAATAAGAGAATTGAGAGTGACACTAGGTGTTATACACAAACAATGAATCATTGAACACTACATCAAAAACTAATGATGTACCGTATGGTGGCTAACTTACATAATAAAAAAAAAAGTGGCAGGCAGGTTATGTCTACAAGACTGGGCTGCATGATAGAAGATACACATAAGATGGATAGATGGGTAGATTAGATAGATAGATAATTAATAGAAGGTAGAAGATGGATAGATGATGATAGATATGTGAATGGATGGGAGGAGGGATGATAGAAGATATAGGTAATGATGATGATGATAAAGACGGATTGACTGGCAGAGGGATAAATAAATAAATAATACATATTTTTAAATGAAATTAACAGATGTGAGGCACAGGACTAACAGAAGAATCAAAAAGCCCAACTGCATTACAAGTAATCAAAAGTATTGACAAATTGTTGACAAAAAATTGACAAAGTATTGACAAATTGACATCAAAAGTATTGACAGACAGAGTTCTTGAATCATCAGAATGCCCAGATAACGCTATCAACATGTTCACATACTAAGCATTTACTTGGCTACAGGTACTGGGCTGTGCACCTCACACATGCTCTCCATATGTATTATCTCATCAACATCTCAGAGCCTTTTCAACTGTACAAAGATTCAAAGCAGCTCAAAGAGAAGGGAGACATTGGGAGGCATGAGCTGACATACCTTGTAAGGTCCAAACTCCTCCCAAGGGAAAAAAAAAAGAGGGGGGGGATAATGATTATTTGTAGGGTTGGAATTGAAGCAGAATCAATGTTGTGTACCCACGGAATATTGGGACAGTTTCTCTCCACACTCTTCAACTGTTAAGATACCTAACTTCAAAAACACTACCATGAATTTAGAAGATATTTTAGTTACATTTTATTTCATGAACAAAACATCCATGTACACTTGAGATGGATAACATACATATGGTGCCAGAAATGTAGTAATTCAGATGATGACGATGTCTGATGAACACAGAGTGGTCATCAGCCCAGTGATGGAGCCCATGGGAGCAGGCAGATGATAAAGCACACATCATTCCAGACTCCACATTCTGGCTGGGTCACCTTGACCACTCTGAACCTCATCTTTCTTCAACTGGAAAATGAGGGTAGTAATACTCATCTCATGAAGTTACTTCCAAGATTAAGTAAGATGACATTTATTAGGTTGAATCATAGGAAATTGCTTATATACAATTGCCTTTGACCTACAAAAATGGCAATTTCCTGTGGGTTAACCTATTCTATATGAACTACCAGTACATAGTAAGGACTCATTACATAGTAGTGAGGGTGGGCTGAGGAGAAGAAGGAGTTGCTAGTTCAAGGACCCTTGGCAATACCTCCATGGCTCCCTCTCCCCCTACCGACCCAGGTGTCTGGAGCCATCAGTAGAGAACAGGAGCCAAAGAACCAGTTAGAAAAGACTTTACGCAATTGCTTTCGCTACCACAGTTGAAACTCTAGGTTGAGTAATAGTTGAATACCAACTGTTACCAATTACCAAGAGGTTCTGAGGCTCATTCAATGTATTACCCAGCCATCTCTGCTTTGTGGCTATGTAGCCAAAGGCCAACATTATCAACAAAGCACATTTCTACCACACATGGACCTGTGGTGACTGGGAAGATGGCTAAAGGGGAGGAGGCAAAGACCAGGACCAAGGTGCTTGCACGTCTGTATGGAGGCATGTGACAAAAGGCAGGCAAAGACGTGCATAGAAGTTCAAGATTCCACAGCCTGCAAAATTTGTTCAGGACACATTCCTGGGATGCTCTTGTTATGATGAAATCTGTCCTCGCCTTTTAGACCAAAAACTGCTGATTGTTGGCCCACTGTTGAATTCTACTCTAGATAGTTACTTCGAGGAGAGGGAGGGAGTGTGCATGAAGGAAAGCAAGCAGCTTCATGCCCGGCCACTAGCTGACACAGGTTCTATTATTTTATTCTACCTTAAAACATCAATTTTTTCACCTTTTTGTTATATCACAAGTATGAATGCAGAACTTTTGATCAAGTATACACCACCTGCCAGGACTCAGTATGTCTCATTCGCTGACAAATGGGCAAATCCCTTGATTTCTTCCTTTCATTTTGATATAGAAAATATGCTTGTCAACATAAAAAAGAATGCTTGGAAGTAAGTCTTCACAAGCAGCTTCACCCAGGCTGAGACTTATTTATGTTAAATACAGTCATCAAGAGGTTAAAGTACATTTTTATTAATGAGCTTTATAATTTTCTAATTTTTCAGAAATCCACAAAGTGATGTTTACATAATAATCCTGAAACTTACACAAAATCATAGCTGCTACTATAAAATTATTTAAAATCATAACGTTGTCATTTACTATATTGTTAGTTCAGTTGCATTAATAATTTAGAGAGCCTGATACACAAAATATGGTGCATTTAAAAATGAATACTATCTCATGCCTGTCACCAAATAGATTTCATTGTTTAG
This sequence comes from Mellivora capensis, assembly GCA_004024625.1. Taxonomy (NCBI): domain Eukaryota; kingdom Metazoa; phylum Chordata; class Mammalia; order Carnivora; family Mustelidae; genus Mellivora; species Mellivora capensis. The sequence continues at coordinate 110,148 of PISX010000831.1, read as the reverse complement.
CTTAGAAGTTCCAGGACAATTATATATGAGAAAATATAGAATCCAGGGCCCCACCCACCAAAGATCCTGATTCAGTGAGCCTGAGGGGGGATACAGAAACTGGCATTGTTAGTGAGAGCCCCAAGTTCACCACACCTTTGGAGAAGCACATTTTATGAGCTAAGGAGAGGCAGCTGAAAAGCCTCTGGTCACACAGACACAACATTGTTAGTGCATTGAGCTGTTCCCCAAGTTTCCACAGGCCACAAGGCTCTACTAAGTCATAGATGCTAACAGTAAAAATCCCTTCTCTAAGAAGGACCTGCCTTGTTAGGAAATTAATGCCATATGGAAACTTTTTCATAGTGAACTCCAATCAAGCAAATATATTTAACTTAAGTTAGATATACTTTTTTTCTTCTTTAATGAAAATTTTTTTTAATTTTACTTTATTTTTTCAGTATTCCAAGATTTATTATATACTTTAAATCCATCTGATTTAAGCCCATGCCATGTCACACTCCCTTTGGTGGACGCCAAGAAGAGCCATTGGCCAACATCTACACATCACGCCTTCATATTCTGGAAGACTGATATTAAGTTTCTATTTAACATTCTCTTTTCCTGGTCCTATAACCCTATTTCTGTAGCATCTCTTCCTGAGGTTTATATCCCAAACTAGTTATTTCCACCACTTTCCTCTAGATCCTCTCCACATTATCTAAATCTTAAGATAATTGGCAACCAGAGCTGCCATTCACCCACACAGTGACTTTATGTGAATTCGGAACAGCACACGTTCCTCAAGACACTTTACTTCCATCTCATGCAAAATTGTCACCAATACTAATTTTGTTGGGACAAGTTACTACTGACAGAAATTTGCTTAATAAATATACAACTACATAATGTCTGTCATGTGACTGGCAGATTATGTGTATTATATATAATATAATATATATTATATGCATATAATATATATTATGTATAGATATACATACATGCACATATACACACAGATCCCAGTTGGCCCATGCACACCATGGTGGACCCTAGCAGATAAACTTTGGGAACATTTGCATTTTTTGCACAAAAATTTCTACTCTACGTCCAAATACTGATATTTCCCATCACCAAGGAAATGGAGGTGGGGTAAATCTTTTGATGGTAATTATGACTTATGTCTTCAGGCAGAACTCTGTTCTATAACTTGCTGCCCTGTGGGTGTAATGTTTGGAATAAGTTGGATTACTGGGAAATTAGTCTTTTTAATAGGCACCCTATTTATGGAAAAAAAGAATAGTGTCAATTCAAGTTCTTGCCATTTAAGTAGAGAAAAACGGAGGGTGGGAAAATCTGCATAAACACAATGGCAAAGAAATATTTTGTCAAGAAGTAAACTGCAGTATACAGGGCTGAGTAGTAACGTCTCTAGATGTGCCTTAATCTACAAAATGAAGTGGAGAATTAATGCAATCAAGCTTGCTTTCTTTTCTCCCTCCGTTTTTCTCCCACTCTCCTCACTTTCAAAGAAAAGTACTGTATGGGTAATTGAGGCAGAGGGATTTTTTTCCTTGAATAATTCAGGAAATTGCCTCAATTTTCCTCCTCACTTTTCACTACATTTATTTGTGCAGACTCAGACCACATCTACATAATGAGATATATTTCTACAGCACAATCAACAAGGTATTTTGTTCTTTTGCCTTATTTTTTCAATTGATTATGTGACGCTTAACTGTATCAACCATATGTTGATCTGACTTCTTAAGAAGGAAAAAGAAAAAAGACTGGACCAGCCATATTGGCCTTGACCTCTGCCCCCGTCACTCTGACTGCCTGAGCCAGGTTCTGGCTATTTCAAAGCAGCAAGCAGTACTCTCTCCAATGAGTATATTTTATTAACAAGGTTGACCTGTCCCTTAATAAATCAATAGGATCTCAACTTAATTCTGGAGAAACTGGACACAAGATGATCTAAGAAGCCCTGCAGGCTTCTTCTGAAAACCAATAAAAAGTTGATGGGTCTAAGACCCATTATAAATTCTGTATCTGAAGTTGGGTTTTGTATTCAGAAATGGCTTTGAGTCACCACCAAATGGCTTGTCTCAATTGAGTGAGCTTAGCTTATGCAAGTATATCAGGAATTTTCTTCCAGCCAATCTCACAAACACATAGAATCCTGTTTACAACTATTTACATCTCTGAGGAGTTATCTAGATACTTTCTCATTATGTGAAAGTGCTTCAAAATGTTCAATGTGATTACAAATATTACAACATACTTATTCACTCTTGTTGCTATATAATTCATGGAAAATTCCCCATGTTATTGTTTCCAAGGAATTTTCTCTCACTAACCAAGCACTCATGAGACACAAACACTGCTTGGTCCAGAGACTCCTTCTCGATAACACAGCCATCGCTGTTGACTCAGAAGGAAGCATGTCTTACAGAATGTCAAGCATTTCTCACCCAGATGCAGGATGTGGCTTGCTGTCCATTCTCTGGCTTTATTAAACATGGCATCGTCCCTGAATGGGAATCAGGCCTGCCCAGCAGGGGGCTAAGTTATTAAGTAACGATGCTAATAATGTCTGTACTATGTCTGTGTCTGTTAGATGGATTCGCTGTACTAAAATTTTAACCTCTTATTTCCCCTCTCCTAAATTTCTCATCATTTGTTGGTTGCTACAGCCCCATTTACTTTTTTTTTTTTTTTAAGTTTTTATTTGAATTCCGGCTAGCTAATACATAGGGTTTTATTAGTTTCGGGTATACGATACAGTGATTCAACACTTCCATTCGTCACCTGGTGCTCATCATGACAAGTGTCCCCCTTAATGCAAATCACCCAATTATCCCATCTCCCCACTCACGTCCCCTCCAGCAACCCTCAACCTGTTTCTTATAGTTAAGAGTCTCTTACGGTTTGTCCCCCTCTCCGTTTTCATCTTATTTTATTTTTTCTTCCCTTCCCCTATGCTCATCTGTTTTATTTTGGCCACAGCAACTTCTTGCTAGACACATCTCCAAAGGCAAGGGAAACAAAAGGAAAAATGAACTATTGGAACTTCATCAGGATAAAAAGCTTTGCACAGCAAAGGAAACAGTCAACAAGACCAAAAGAAACCAACAGAATGGGAGAAGACATTTACAAATGACATATCAGATAAAGGGCTAGTATCCAAAATTTATAAAGAACTTATCAAACTTAACATCCAAAAAACAAAAATATCCAGTCAAGAAATGGGCAGAAGACATGAACAGACATTTCTCCAAAGAAGACATACAAATTACCAATAGACACATGAAAAAGTGCTCAACATCACTCAGCATCAGGGAAATACAAATCAAAACCACAGTGAGATACCACCTCACACCAGTCAGAATGGCTAAAACGAACAACTCAGGAAACAACAGATGTTGGTGAAGATCTGGAGGAAGGGGAACATTTTTGCACTGTTGGGAATGCAAACTGGTACAGCCACTCTGGAAAACAGTATGGAGGTTCCTCAAAAGGTTTAAAATAGAGCTACCCTACAAGCCAGCAATTGCACTACTATGTATTTATCCAAAGGACATAAACATAGTGATTCCAAGGGGTACCTGCACCCCAATGTTTATAGCAGCAATGTCCACAATAGCCAAAATGTGGAAAGACCCCAAATGTCCATCAACAGATTAATGGGTAAATGAGACATTATATATATATATATATATATATACACACACACACATACAGTGGAATATTACTCAGCCATCAAAAAGAATGAAATCTTGTCATTTATATATATATATATATATGATATATATATATATATAATGTCTCATTTACCATATATATATATATATATATATATATATACACACACACACATACATAGAGTGGAATATTACTCAGCCATCAAAAAGAATGAAATCTTGTCATTTGTATAACATGGATAGAAGTAGAGGGTATTATGCTAAGCGAAATAACTCAAGTCAGAGAAAGACAAATATCACATGATTTCACTCATATGTGGAATTTAAGAAACAGTCCCATTTACTTTTAATTCCATTTCTCTTTGGGGAGGAGGTGGCAGGGTGGGTCTTTCCCTTATTTCCTACCTTCCTTTTTGTCAGAAAAGGTGTTTTTTTCCTTTTCAGTTCTTATCACTTTGTTCTTTACCCTCAATATACACTATTTTTCCTTTAATTTTCTTGTTGGAAAAACCCCACCACATCTAGGAAAGTTCTCAAGCTCCTTGGTCTAGTATCAGAAAGGCTATTCAAGTCTTCAATCCATTTGGTGTTGATTTTTGTATATAAGATAGGTTTTATCCTTTTGCATGTGGCTGTCCAGTTTTCCCAAGATCATTTACCAAAGCAACTACTATTCCTCCATCATATATTCTTAGATACTTTGTTGAAAATCAGTTGACCATGTATATGCAAGGTTTGTTTTTTTTTTTCTGGGCTCTTTGTTCTGTTACATTGATCTATGTGCCTGCCTTTATGTCATCTCCACGCAGTTTTAATTTCTATAGCTTTGTAATACAGTTCAAAATAAAGAAGTATGATGCCTCCAGCTTCTCAAAATTGCTTTGGCTATTTGGGGTCTTTGGGGTGTGTTAATTAAATCAAGGAGAGAATCCTTTCAAACATATATGTATATGTTTGAAGTCAAGTCAGCACATTATAAACTTTAAATACCCCACAATTTTGTTTGTTGATTATAGCTCAGGAAAGCTGGGGGGATGGAAGACAGAGAAGGGAAGGGGAAGAAAAGGGATGGGAGGGGAGAGGAGGGAAGACATGGGAAGGGAAGGGGAGGGAGGGGAGGAAAGGGAAGGGAGGACAGGGGAGAGGAAGGGAGAGGAAGAGAAGGGAGGGAAGGAAGAAGAGGGAGGGAAGACAGGGAGGCGGGGAAGCAGGGAGGGAGGGAGGCAGGGATGGAGAGAGAGAGGAGAGGAAGGGAGGGAAGGAAGAAGAAAGAAAGGAAGGAAGGAAGGCAGGAAGGCAGGCTCTAGAAGTTACCTGCACCTAGCCAGGAATGCACCTCCTTTAACCCAAACACACCTCTACCTGCTAACAGAGGAAGCACTTCCCGGCTCCATGGCTCTCCCTTCAGCTCCCAAAGGGCATCACCTTCACACATTCCCAGTCTTCCCAGTTGTCAGGCATGATTGTTAAGGGCATAGACTTCAGGGTCAGATAAACCTGCCCTGGAACCCCAGCTTTGTGATCTTCAGCAAGTGACATACACCATCAGGGCTTCCGTTTTGTCCTCTGTTAAGTGGGGATAATCATAGCAGTTGCTATTGTAAAGCTTGCATGAAGCAATTATTAAAGAGAAGCACTGAGCACAATGCCTGACACGTATGGATCCGGCTTTAGGGACTAACGTTCTGTGAACACTTTCACGTGCCAAGCAGTGAGCTAACCACTTAAGTTGCATCATCTCTTGGCAGCGTTGTACCTTGGGCATGCCGTTATCCACATCTTCATAAGGAGATTCATGAACACCAGAGTGAGTTCTCTAAGGAAGGTCTTACTCACAGTCACCACCCAGATAGCTAAGCCCTGGACAGCAGGGCACTGAGCCACATCCAGTTGTGGTGGACAAGACTGTTAGCCCATGGTTATCCCTTCTACGCTACGGGCACAGTGGCCGTCTCAGCTATTTGGCAGACCCCTCTACCTGCTTCATCCTGTGGAACCTAGATTTGCGATGCCCTGGGGAGGGGAACAGCAGCCACACGTGTGCCTGCGGAGATGTGGTGCCACATTAGGAGACCAGGAGTGAACACCGAAAGTCTCAAGGTCTTCAGAGCAAAGAACATATGTGTGTAGTGAAGGTCAATGAGCCAAGGCTGCCATCCTGGACCACCCAATCTTAGTCTCCTCTTTCTGACCAGGGGCCACTCCTGCAGGACCCCGAGGGACTTAGCAGGGCGTAGTGTGCAAACTTTGGCTACAGGCAAAGACAGACATTTTTAACATCGCTCACAGCAGGATGTCTTTGTAACCTCTGGTCCACTACAGCCTATCCTAAATGGGTAATCAGCCCTGCAGGTATTAATTAAACTTATGGTTCTATTCATTGTAGCACTCTGGGGATTGAACAGACAGCAAATAGCAATAAGTACTTCTGAATGTTCTCTTTGGCTTAATTACTGTTCCATAGTTAGTCCATCAAATTGATGTACAATCAACAAGGCTGTGCTTACTTACTCTACAGCTCATGTAGAGGGAAAATGTTCAGGAGCTGCCGAAATCTTTCTCTCAGCAACTGAGTCTACTGAAGAATCGGAATAGGACAGACCCAAGGAAGACTTTAATCCTGTCCATCATAAATCAGTTGGGCAGGAGGACCTCTCCCCCTAGTAAATAGCATTTTTCTTTTCAGACATAACCTTGATTGGCACTGGAAGGTCCTTTGGATGAAGTACATTGCCATGCCTGCCCTACACAGGACAAAAAGAAGTACAGAGCTCTCGAGCACCCATGTTTTTTAAGCCTCATATACAGTCAACTTAGGTAATTAAAAGTACAGATTCCCGAAATCTGAAGAGAATTTAGAGGCTTATCTAATTCCAAACCTCATTTTACACAAGATGACACTGAAACCAGAGTAGAAACGTGGCTTGACCAGGTCACACAATGTCTTAGCAAGGGACTCTGGGGTTGCAATAAAGAGAGACCCACTCAAACTAGCTTAATTAAGTAAAGGAAGATTTATTATTAGAGTCCAGGAGAGTCTCACAGAATCTAATTGGGGTTTTGCAAGAAATGGAAAGTCACTGCCTCTTGTTTCTGCTTCCTCCTGCACATCTGTTCCCTCCTCCTACCTGCCACCTTCTTCAGTCCTGTCCCTCGTGACTTTACCTTGCATGTGGCTTTGAGTTGCCATGGTACCCAAATCTGATGCCACCTTTATATGACCTTCCATCTTCGAAGCCCAACCCCTTCTAACCACCTTCTTCAAATTCTGCAACTTGTGAATTTCACTGGCTAGAGTTCAGGTACGACACAATCAGCTGTGACCAGGATGCATGGGCCACCTAGGCCCACACCTCAGCAGAGATTGTGCAGGGAGGCAGAGACACACAGAAATCCAAAGTAGCAGCAGAACCAACGGTAATATACAGATTTTCCAACTCTGCATCTAGACTCCTTCCTATGCTATGATACCACCTCTCGATTCCAGTCCAAGGATTATTTTTCACTTAAAGAGGAGAGAGAGTTTGGAGCTAGAACTACTCAGACAATGATAGCTCTGTAGGAGTGACCTTAGTGTGGCCACATGCAAAACTGAGAGGAAAGCATTGCCATTTCCCTGCATATTGAATCTCCATCCATAAATACACTAAGAGAGAGAGGGAGAGAACATCAGGTACAAAGACGAAGAATCACAACACAGATCCTGGACCATCCATGCTTCTCATTAAAATAGCATGTTTCAGTGATATTAAGAGATCCTTTACCAGGTCTTGGAATCCAAGTGATGAGCAGAACGCCATAAAATCACCTCGCTCTCCTGGAAGAATCCAATAATGATATTCACACCTCATCCTGTAGTGTACGAACTATTTCAATTGGCCATACTCTTTAGAAAGGAATACGCTGTGCTGTTTTATTTATTTTTTTTTAATTTATTTATTTGTCAGAGAGAGAGGGGGAGAGAGCAAGCGAGCACAGGCAGACAGAGTGGCAGGCAGAGGCAGAGGGAGAAGCAGGCTCCCTGCCGAGCAAGGAGCCCGATGTGGGACTCGATCCCAGGACACTGGGATCATGACCTGAGCCGAAGGCAGCTGCTTAACCAACTGAGCCACCCAGGCGTCCCCGCTGTGCTGTTTTAAATTCAGATTTTAGTTATCTTTCTGTTTCCTCCCTCCCATTAGATTAAATTTCCTTCTACTTAGCAAAGGAGGCAAGATGCAACACTTTGACTCATACTTCTCTCTTGCCCTACCTCTTCTCTTGGTCTGCCTCTTTCCTTCTGCTCTCTTTTACAGGAAAAATAAGAGAGAGCTTAAACGAATTTAAGCAGATAGTGAAAGGAAAAAATTTAAATGATAAATAATAGGTGAGAGTTTGGATTGTTGTCCTCGAAAAGGAAGTCCCATCAAGGGAACAGGTGCTAAGCTGCTGGCTAGGAAACCAAGGCCAGGCCTGGCTACAGAATATGCCAGCTGCAGGAGAAGATAGCCCTCTGGGTCCTGAGTGTTTTGAGTGGGAATGGTCTATAAGTGATCTCCTGGACCTCTCTTCAGACATGTCGGCCGGACGTTGGTGAGCCCTGGTCACTCTAAAAGATCCTATTCACCTCTTACCACCATCTGGCCCCCAGAGCAACCACACTGGGGCGGAAGCAGTTTCAACTCTAGGCTCTGACACCAAGTGCTTATGCAAACCATTCACCTTCCCACCCTTTTTGCTCCCTGCAAAACAGGGAATTTGGACCAGGCGATCTTGCTCAAGGTGGATCTTGACCTTCCAGATTTTAGGCTCCTTTGAAATGTCCAATGCATGCTACAGACATACTTCCCAGAGAAATGCACAAAAAGTGTTATGTACACTTTTAAGGGATCCATCTACAAGGGATAGTTTCCTCCCCAAACTATCTTTGAACCTGTTATCGATTCATAAACCCCAAGTTAATAACCGCTGAACCAGACAAATTCTAACAAGGCACTTCTAACTCTGTAATCCCCAAACTACCCATGGAATAAAGCAGTGCAGCACTCTGTGAGGCCTGTGATAGCATCAATTCAACCTTCTCCTTTTACAGATGAAGAAACAGAGCAGAGAGCTTGGACCACAGAACATGTAATCACAGAGTCTGTGGGACGGGGATGAGAACCTGCGTCCTCTGGCTCAGGTGTCCCCCTTGCATTCCGTGGTAGAGGTCCAGCCAAGCATTGGTGATGCCTGGTTTCCGGGGGCTCCTTAAGCTACAGCTCCCCTCACACCTGTTTATTGTCATGATCTCCTGGCTTGAGAGAGTAGACGGGATCTAGTCCTGGAGTTCTGAGCATTCCAATGAGAGAGACTGGATGCCTCCTTGAGTTCTAGTGGCTGCAGGAGCAAGGCTAGGTGGTGGGCTAGGCAGTGCATGGAACCAGTGAGTGGCCAGCAAATAGAACTGTCCCACGACCAGCAGGGTTTCATTCCAAAGGGCAGATGAAAGCAGTTCTCCTATGTGGTTCCTACAGGCACCATCTGAATTCCACAGCGGCCGGCCAATCTGGGAGAAGAAGCTGTGCGTTCTCTCTTACTAGTGAGACTACAGCTTGGGAAAATCACAGAGTTCCTTCGTGCCTTGCCCTACCTGAAACCTCAGGCTTTTTGATAACAATACTGCAAAGTCGTGTCACATTCTGTGAATCACACGTATGGCGAAGAAGGCTCGAAGCATTTTCTCAAGTTTGTATAAAATCCAGATATTTTTTTTCCTTTTTTTGCCAGTCTCCACGCGCCGTGGGTGTCTGGGTGGGTGGATTGAGTGACACGTTAGTAAGAAAGTTCCCTCCCCTTGTGAAGCTCCTCGAAAAAGGAGTCAGAGAGATGGCACTTGAGAAAGTGACAGGCGGATCATGTAGCAGTGCTGCTGATGAAAAAACGTTTAAATCTGTCAGGATCTGGAAATCAGAGCAGCACCAGGACAGAGGAGGGAGTGAGGCGAACTTCACTACCCTGCCTTAGGCTGTGTTTGCATCTGGGGCAAGCTACCCGCCCCTCCAACCCCCCAGAGGCATTTGTGACCCCTCCCTCCTCTCTTCCAACTTCCTGCAGCCCGGAGAGGGACCCTGGCAGCCACCCAAGCATCCTCACCTCCCACGCGTTCCCCGAAGCCCCCACCCTCCCCTCGCTGGCTGCAAGGGTCTCCCCATTATCCCCTCTACCTGCCACACGAACAAGTCAGCTGTGTCACCTTCCAGAAATCAGAGTCTGAGGACATGCCACGGTGGCACAGCCATGACATGAGAACAGATGGAAAACTTCTCGGGAACAAAATGTGCACGCACACACACACACACACACACACACAAAATGGATTCTGGCTTTGAAGTGTATATTCACGGTGCAGCTTTCAAGTCTTCTGAAAGGCCCACCCAAGCTCCAATCTGACCTACTTAGGCGGTGTTCTTATTTATGTCTCAGACGAAGGAGCTGTATATTTAGCAGATGAGGACTCTCCATCCCCCCATGCCCACTTCTGCACGTTTAAAGAGCCGAGCAATTTTCGCTTGTTAATTTTTCCCCAGATCGCCTCCAAAAAAAAAGTGGATACATAAGTTAAACACTGCTAAAAATCCATGAGCTCCAGGAATTCTGCATAAATGCATTCAGATTTTCATTGAGCGTGTGGGGTAATATTGCTTAAAAGAACAAGAACGAGACTACCTCCGAGCAGAGTTGGTTCGTGTCCCCTTAGTTGGCAAACCAGCCGCCTAGCTCGGCCGTTATTAACGCAGCAGTCGGGTTCACGGATGCTCCAACATGTAAACTGCGGAAACATCTACTAGAGGAGTCTGTGCGTGCAAAGCAAAGCGTAGCATTGAAGCTGTTATCCGGCTGACACAAGCCAAAATAGACATTAGTTTCAATTATCTGGGTTTTCAGGAGAAAGCCTTCTTAACCTTGATTATCAAGATAATTGCCTTGACTCTCACCCCTTGTACATGTAATCAAAACTATAAAGCTTCAATCCCCGTAGCAAGCAGCTGCCTCAAATCTTTTTCGGAAGTAGTGGGTATAAAGTAAGAGGGGAACGTGTAAAGAGCGGACCTCCAAAAGAGGATGTTGATTCTTGCAGCTTTGTTTGAAGGAGTCCTCCGAAGAGAGCTCTTTAACAAGGACTAAATACAAGGATGTCCCATCACTCAGCACCGAGCGCTGGAGTCCCTTTGATTTTGTTCAAAATAAAAAAGGTCAGTTTTAGGAAATTCGGGGCCCACTGTTTCCATGCATGTTAGGACGGATATATCTTCCCTTCCTAATAAATTTGCTAATCCCACCCCTTCATGCTAGAGAAAAGCCGGTTGAGCAGTGGGTGACTAAAGCAATATCTTACAAGGTCCTAATAATACATTATGTATTTTCTCTTCCAATGCTCCACACAGGACTACGGTCCGTGTTTAACAGTAAGATTTTGTCGTCTCATCACTCATCCTCTCGGTTAAGCAAAGGTGAGCGGAGCACCCCGGGTGAGCGCGTGACTCTGTCTCCCAGCACCCACATTCTCATGAGCTGTGGCCACAGGGGTCAGATCCTCCTGCACATGGCACATGGCCCAGAGGCAGCGGTGACCACTGTCACCATCATCACCATCATTATCATCACCATGAGGACCCTTGGCAATGACCTCATTTGAAAGCGTGACTTTGATGTACTTCTCCCTTCCTCTGCCCCCTTGCTCCTTGCCCCGGACCTATCCATCCCTAAGAAGTTGCTTGAGCCTGAACCTGAAGCCCTCCTCCCTCCCCTCAGAAAAATGAGAGCTCCATTTCTAGGGAACACTCTTGACTGTGTGCCTGCTAAGTTGGCATCCTCTACTTAACCTACTTAGCTCAGCACGGTTAGATGAAAATAAACATGTGCACCCAGGGCATTTCTCTTATCTGCAGCTGGCTCCCAGGTCATGCTGGGACGGAGCTCATTGAGACACAGCAGGACCTTTGAACCTGGTGCCTGCAGCTCCGGCTAACAGCTCCGTAATGCAACACCAGGTTCCAAGTGCACCTGCTCTCCACACGGCAGTGAGAGTGATACCCGCGTGGTGATTAAACAGGTGACGCTTGTGCACACCACCCTCCAAGTGACTGGCCCAGCACAGACAGTGTTGGAAGGACAGCGTTGCCACTGACTCTAGTGTGTCTTCCCAAGGTCCCCTGTTGAAGCCCCTTCTCCCCAGTGTGATGGCATTTGGAGGTGACTGAGTTTAGATGAGACCATGAGGGTGCATTCCTCATGGTGGGATTAGCGCCCTTGTAAGAAGAGCCACCAGAGAGCTTGTTCTCTATGGATCTCTTCCATGTGAGCACACAGCCAGCCAGGAAGAGACACTAAGCAGGAGTCTGGCCATGCTGGCTGGTGCCCCGACCCTGGACTTGCAGCCCCTAGACCTGTGAGAACTAAGTGTCTGGTGTGCGAGTCGCCCCCAGCCCCCGGTATTTTGTTATGGGAGTCCCAGAAGACTAAGACAGACATGTTCTCACCTCCCATCCACCTCACCCCTTCTTAGCCCCGCATTCCTCTTTTTCCAGCTGCTAACAACATCCCCACAGATGCCATTCCATGTTCTAAAGCTCTTTTCCTCCCTCAATCAATCTGAATATTCCAACTTACACGGAGGTCAAGCATTTACCAGGAACCTACTATGCACAATAAGGAAGGCAGAGTCTTACAAGACCCCATGCCCTCCAGTTAAACAAGCGCCTCTGGCATCCCTGGTTGCTGCTTGTGGTCCTGCTCACATCAGCTGTGATGCTGAGTTCAGAGAGCGAAGTAAATGAAATACAACTATGTTGGCTTCTGCTCCATTAGGAAAGGGAAAAATCAATGTTTGCCAAATGTAGAAGGACAAAATCAATAGCAAAAGAAATTTTATTTTCAACCTTCTAAGGGAGTATTACAAAGAAGAGAGAGTGAAAATTATTATTATTTATTGATGTATATAGCACCTTCTGAAAGCCTCAAAGTGTTTTATGGAATTACAAACTGCCTTCCTCCTTTGCTGCGTACAGATCACTTTGTTCTGCCCCTACAGAACCCTCTAGAAGGGGGAGCACGGGAAGGATTAGGCCAACAGGACCCTATAGTTAAAGGGGTGATTATTTAATGTTGGTAACTCATTTCTTTATTAAAGAGCAGGAAGGAGTAATTAGTGTGATGAAGTTAGCACTCTCTACTCTTGTGGAAAGTTCTGGAAGAAGCAGCCACCCCTTTAGATGTTAGATGGCATCATAATATATGTGGTTTGGCAGCAAGAGGAGAAAACCCGCTCTCCACCCTTCTCCCACGTTCCTTCGTTGGAACAGGCAGCACATTTGGGGGAGAATCAGCCACCTGCTGCCAACATCTTAATGCAGTTCCTGGCAGAGGAGTTTTGATAGATGGCTTCAAAGCCCTGAGTGTAAACTACTGAACAAAACTTTCCGGAGGATGAAACGTCAAAAGAGCGAGGTTGCAGGAAGCAGGGCTCCTGGAGGCTGGCAGCTGTCTGAAAAATCCACAGAGGGAATCGTCAAAATAAAATCTTACAAGAGCAGAGCGATTTCCACTTTTCAATCTCCTCTCACCTGGTTTTTGGTTTTTTGCTCTTTTTTTTTTTTTTCATTTGAACTCTGTAACGATATTTTGAGAAACAGAGGGCAGGATTATTAACCCCATTTTACAGAGGCTTGCAGAGTATAAGTGACTTACCCAAAATCATTCATCTGTTTATTGCCGGAGCTCAGAATGGAATGTGCTCTCTTGGATTCTTAGAAGAAAGATGAGAGATTCTGTGGCTCACATTCCCACCTCAAACAGGAATCCCGTCCGCAGCACCTCCGAGAGGCAGGCTGGTCTCCGCATGACGGGTTCCATCCTCTCATAAGAAGAGCACTTAATTTTTAAATGGTTGTTCAATCTCTTAACTATTAAAATACAAAGATCAACCTCCACATGATGTTCTCTGATTTTCCTTCACTATGCCATCAACAACTCGTCAATCTGGTCCCACTGGATTGGATCCTGCCAGTAGGGAAGACAGCTAGGTATACACCCTGTATCTACTCTCACAAACACTTCCAGTTCCCTCGAGAATTATTCTGTTACATGGTTTCCAGATAGTTCCCTTTTCTGCCCTGGACTGTTCCTATCTGTCTGGATTACAGATTGGAATATCATGCTTAGAACCCAACAAAAATTCCAAGTATCTGACATCATGGGACAGTAAGACTACTTCCTCTCATTTTCTGGATACTATTAGACTTGCTTTGAGGGGAATCTTCATTCACACTATGGATTCCAAGTGACCTACAAAATCTAAGGTCTTTTCCTAGAAACTGCCAGATCTTCTAGCCACCAAATCCCCATTCTGTCCCTGTGCTGTTAATTGCCTCAGCGAAGGGTTTCCCATTTAGAAATATTAAGTTCTCTCTCTATTCACACCCATTACATCAACCTATCAAGGTTTTATGACTCCCGATTCTATCTTCTAGCACACTATTTATCCTGCATAGGTGTGCGGGTCAGACTTCCTGTGCATTCATTGAAAGTATTAATAAATCACTTCAGTGAATGGAGCCTAGAGTGCAGCCCTATAGCAGGCCATGCATGAGCTCCCACTGGTTAGTATTAGCTCATTAATCTACCCCCTTTGGTCATTCAAGTAGGAATGGATTTCCTCAACTAGCATTCAGTTCACAGGCTTCTGGTTAGGCACTGCCCTAGGGTCAGCTACAGGCAATAGCTACTTTAAGAATAAGAGAGACAGACTATGCAAAATCCCGCTTGACTGCTTCATGTCCTGGCTTCCCCTGAAGGCCCTGTTTGGATTTCCAGCTTCCAACAAAAGCCTGATGTTCCTCCCTCGCATCCCTGGAATCAACTTTCCCCGGGCTTGGATGCTCCCAGTTCCCTATCCCAATGAAACAATTTGCCCACTGTAGACTCCTCTGAAACCAGCTGATTTTACCCCATTATTCCCTTTGTCCTTTTATGATGTCCCTTGTACCTGAAGCTCGTTCATCACCTCACAGTTTCATCTTATCTACACAGATATTATAAGAAACTTTGCCAAAGTCCTTAATAAAGTCCAGATCTGTCAATACAACAGTGTCCTGCTATCTCCTAAGTTTTGTCACCTAATAGGAAAAAGAAACGTTTTACCTCTCTGTGAATTGCTGAATTACAGTTTGTACACATGGAGTAAACTCCTATCTGGGTTTAGCTCCACCTTCTTCTGGAAACAATCCCTCTCCCTCACACACGACCTCCACTGTTTTCAGATGGTCAACGTGATCCCACACCCAGCCTCATCTCCAACCTTAATCCAAGCGGTCCACTGCCCCAAGTAGAGCCAATCACATTTTTTACACAGAAATTAGGGCCAAAATGAAAGCAGAGAGACTAATTTCTCTTCGGTGACTGGACTCAAGATACGGTTGCTTGGAAACCGTGGGCTGCCATTCACTGTCATGTGGGCTATGGAGATGGCCCCTGGAGGTGAAGAGAGAGAAGACAGAAACGGAAGGGCAGGGAGGCACAGAGGCAACAGAGGAAGCAGATCCTAAAAGCTTGAGGGTGGGTCCCTGTTTTCCTCAGATAAGCCATGTTCTTCTCCTTGAATCCCAAAAGTCAACCAAGAGCTTTTAAATAAATCCCCTTTTTCTTTATGCTACTTTGAGTTCTGTTTCTGTCATTTGCCACCAAAGAGTCCTAAGTGACACAGCGAAAGGCACTAACCCCACCCCCAGACCAGCCAGCTGCCTTTCATGACTACACGGGTAAGACTATTCAAGTTCATACAATCCTACAAAGAGCTTTTCGGTCTGGAAAAAAAAAAAAAGCAACGGAAGTACATGATGTGTCGCCCCCACCCTCCCTAGATGAGGTAAATCAGGGCCACGGATAACAACAGACAAGCAAAACCTTGTATCTTTTAATGTTCTCAATGTACCAACAACTAAAACAATTCCTTCCCGCCCCCCACCCTTTCATGCTACGTATTTCAGAGTCTACTTGTTTTTCCATTCTCTTTCTTGATGTCCTATTCACAGCAAAGGAAAGTCCCTCATGCCAGGCACCAGTCCAAATCAGGGACTTCTACAGGCCACAGGGAGAGAAACTTGGAAGGGCCAAGAAAGTTGTGTCTGCTAATTTTGGTTGCTCTGAGTTATGCAGGAAAGGGGCTTTCCAGTTGAACAGTCCTCTGAGCGTGGCACAAATGTTTCATGATCCTGCCACACTGTTGCCCTCCATTCCCAGCCCAGGCAGGCCCTCCGAAAAACACTGGAGCCAGTTGCTTTCGTACACATTTCCTGGTTAAATCAACACACAGATAGGGGGAGAGTGAATGAACTTCCCAGGCATAAATTCAGTCTGATTCACCAACAACACCTAAATACAGAAAGATTCTATCCCTTGAAGCCACCAGAGTGTCCAGAATCTGCTCTTGGAACCTCAGTGTCACATGGGAGCCACTAGCCTCCCATTTGAGAGGGAGGGGATTTTCTTTCCAAACTGGCCATCGCTAAGCATCATTAACCCAATGACCATCAGCCTCAGGACCACTGCGATACTCCTTGCAATTTTCTTGAAGAAATGCCAGGAGAAAAAGCCACAAGGCTTAGAATTTAAGTAACAACAACAGATGTATAGTGTAAATTCCTTAGGGTCATGATCCCTGCTTGGTTTATCATTTTTCCCCTCTAGTATTGGCTATATCAGGACTGGATAAATCATTTGTGAGGCCCACTTTGAAATGAAAATGCAGGGTTGCTTGTTCAAATATTAAGAATTGCAAGAGCATGACAGCAGAGCCATAAACCATGCACAGGGTCCCATGTGACTATGCAGCTTGAACGTCACAAGGCCAGTCTTATCCCTAACACCTTGGTCGTGATTTATGTAGAATACGTGCTTATTAGGGAATCAATACATTCAATAACCAGGGCCACAATTAGAGGGGAGAAAGAGGGGGGAGGAACACCTGCTTCAACCAGACAACCCACTTTCATCTCTTTCATGCTTCTGCTGGGAACTCTTATAAGAATGGGTTCCACTGTTGAAGTTTGAGAAACACAGCTCTGTAGACACATCTTTGAATTTAGAGTGCACCGTCACTCGTAACTAGGCTATTAAATCAATTCGGGTATGGATTGAATAGACAAAGCCATAAAGAGAGAAGATGAAAGGAAAAAAAAAAAAAACATGATCCAGTGTGTGAAATTTAAATCTCTTTTAGAAGACGCTGTTCACTTATAAATAATCCATGAGTTCATGGGTCGCTCTGTCCATGCCCTGTGCTAAAGCACCCCTTATCCATGCTATTTTGTCGTCTCCCCCAATTTGTTCCTTTCAGTTTACATTTTTACCCATAGTGGCAGTCCCTATTATTAGCACCTCATATTAAAGTAGCTGCTATAGAACCATCTTCGGAAAATGTTCAAAGAAAATGATCAGTCTTTAAAGAAGGTATTAAACACTGGTAAGATGTTTGCAATAACCTTGACCTGCTCTTTAAAAGCAAAGAATGGGAATGCTTACCAAGCATTTTCTGAGAAATGAGTGTAAATTGCAGGAAACAGTGTGTAAATTAAAGGAACTGCCTAATATAATTAGCCACACAGGAAATATAATGGGTCTAGAAAACAAAAGTGTAATTTATGAGGAAATATCAATTGGAGTAATGTAAATAATGGGTCTTTCACCGCAGTTCCTATCACTTAGGGAACTAAGGTGGCCATTAGGCAAGGAAATGCTCATCAAAATCTAGAAAGGTTCTCTAAAGATATGACTTTAGAATGTCATATTACCTTCAAGAAAGATCCTTAATTAATTGTGTAGTTTTTGTAAGATATGTAATGGGCCCAGCTGAGTTTCCCTACCCTTCCCACTATGCCAAGTACACCCATAAAATATGGCCTAGCTCTTGGCCAGGGTCTTGGGGAAGCTCTCTGTACCAGGCTTTCATTCAATGGTGAACTTCTCTACTTTTGGCTCATGCTTCGCACTGATTCCTTCTGCAGTGGTCACATACTGGCAACACTGACTAGCTGAATATCATCCATCTGATCTACAATTATTAGTGATGTTCTTGTCACCTCTCCATCAATCAGTTTAGCCAAATCTTCCTTTTCAGCCTCACCTCTTCCCCTCTGAAGCAGTTAGCCTCTCTCTCTCCATTGGAAAAAAAAAAAGATATTTAATAAGCTCAGTGGCTCATTGCATAAATGGAAACATAACACGAAACTCTAAATAATAATTAACCACATAAGCTTTAACTGAAGTTCATGCTTCAATAAAGGCCTTTTCTAAACTAAACTAAAAAAAGAAAGAAAGAAAGAAAAAAAATTTGCTTGTATATATTTAGTGTATATTTTTTGCTTTAAAAACCCAATTGTTACTTACCCTGATAACCTTGATTCTACCTTTAGAGCAAAAAAGGATTGGCTGGCGTAACCCAGAAAGCAATGGTGGCAAAACACAAACAACTCTCAACATCAGTGCCTCTGGAGTTCTTTTTTAGGTCCAGGTTCCACAAACCGGACATTGGACAAATTATTCAATAGAGCAGGAAACAACAAGAGCAACAAGTGTATTCTCTACCTCTGCTTCTGTTGCACCTGTTGGCTCTGGGACTAAGAGGTTTGCTAATTCATACAGCTCCAGCTACCGCCTGACCCTCCTGTATTCTATTCCTCTCCTGTCTGCCTGGCGTACCGTCTTCAGTGTGCCCACTCCCGGACTTGTGTGGGGCCTGCCTCCAAAGGGCTCTTCCACCATGGTTCCAGCCCACCAACACACTCCCCTCTGATAGGACAGGTGTCTGCAGACTGTATCTCCCCCTGCTCCGTAACGGAGCTTTCCTCTCTGCTCCCACATCCACAGGGAAGCCTTGAGGGCTCAGGAAAATAATTCTGCCTCCTCTAGTGCCGTAACTCCAAATATCTAAAACAAGCACTTTTTCATATTGAACAACTCAAAAAAAGAGAATGGAAATGCACAGGCTTGAACCTTTTATTTCTCAGTCAACAAATGGTCAAAGGTTAGGAATTCAGTTCACCGAAACTTTCTAGTCTCATCCATGAGCTTTTTATGGCCCAGTTAAGTCAAGGTGATGGGATTCTTGGTATTAACATGCTCTAAAGGTAGAGGTAGTGACATTTATTTCTGCACAAAGAAAGAAAAAAATAGCCTCGTCCTTATTCTTATTTCTGGCCATCACAGATAGCCTTCTTTATAATTACTTGGGCTATTGCTATTGTAGCCATCATTTTCACTATTTACTATTATGGGTATTTAGAGGCTCATAAAAATGTGAGCTTCCTCAATGCTTAAACAGCACGAAAGATAAATCAGAGGCACAGAGCATTGGCTGACACTGGATGAAACCTGACTGGGAACAGCTGGATTGCTCTCTTGACTAAATATTTACAAAAGGCATGATTATATCACTGAGCGACACTGTGCGAATATAACAATTTATCAATCATCTTGTTTAACAGCAATCCCCACAGGAAGGGCTACATTCCCACTTAACAATAAGAATCTACTGTATGCTAATTAATTTACTTCTTTTCACTCAAGGTTATTTCAGACACGTATGCCCTTGTGCTTTTATAACAGCACATTTTACACAGAGACCAAACAAACGTTTTATAGGAAAAAAAAATAAAAGCTGGGGGGAGGAGGGGCAATGTTAACTCTGAATCTTGGCTCACACTCAGTCTTCTGGGGTTAGAATAGAGAACAGTGGACATGTTAGGGCATATTCTAGGGATCTGGCTGCAGATGTTGCTGCTAATTCTGGAGAATATGAGAAAAATCAAAGAACAAAGGCTGGTCTCCTCTTGAATTTGAATAAGGAAGTGTTAACCAGTTGTTATTTACCACACAAGCAGTCATTGGGAGGCAGGTCCATTGTTATCATTCGAGCACAATTCAGTCCAGTGATAAGATTTAGCAGAAGGAAGAAGAGCCTGGTTCCTATCCTCTGGTGCCCTTCAGCCTCAGGGATAAAACTGGGTGAACTCAGCCTGACTTGTATAACATCACACAGAGCACAGGTGTAAAGTTCTGTAAAACCAGTTACTACAGGAATTCTGGGAGGATGGCAGTGGTGTCAACAGTTTTGGATTCTTCCAGAATTTTGACATAAACAAAGCATGTAGATGGCAAAACTAAAACACATGGACCAAGTCTGTGACAAAACCAGGTGACAAGATTTCTTCACAAGAGCCAAAATATAAGTGGATAGTGCTAAAGTCCTACTGCCCCAATACCTGAGTGTTACTGGCAAATGTAAAGCCGAATCCAAAGGAAGGACTAGAGCAAGCCTGGGAGCAGGAGACACAAAAGTATCCAACAGGTATTTACTGAAAGTGTGGTGGGTGAATCTGAGAAGAGCAGCTCAATCTGTGACTAGAAGTTTGGCCCCTTTGAACCCTCCAAACTGACTAGCCAAGGTCCCCTCCAGGAAAGAGCCCTATGAGGAGACTGTCAGGAATGTACCTAAAACTTAGCACAATAGGGATGAGAGAGGCAAAAGAGAGGTAAGTTACAGGTAGAAGTGGGACATGGAAGAGGGGAAGAGAGTCATGAAGTCTCAGGAAGCTAGTTGTCACTCTCTTTTTTTTTTTTAATATTTTATTTATTTATTTGACAGAGAGATCATAAGTAGGCAGAGAGGCAGGCAGAGAGAGAGGAGGAAGCAGGCTCCCCGCTGAGCAGAGAGCCCAATGTGGGACTCGATCCCCGGACCCTGAGATCATGACCTGAGCCGAAGGCAGAGGCTTTAACCCACTGAGCCACCCAGGCACCCGTCACTGTCTTTTTAATATTCTACAAAAACAACATGAGAAGGAGCTCCACAAAGTTAGCAAATCTCCATGAACTCATCCTCCATCTAAAAATTCAGGAAAACTAAATTCACATAAAGATTAGGAATAGAAAAAATTATAGAGATCAGTTCCCATACAAAGTGACTATCAAAAAATAAAATATGTATCAGGATAACATCACTACAAACAACAAAAACATGCCAGAAAGATATACTCAAAAAAACTCTGCAATATACTCTTTCAAAACAAACTGAAGACTTTAAGAAAATGACATGAGATACCATAAGTCAGAATTAGAATAACTCAGAAATGTAGGGATAAAACTCAAGAAAGAATTATACATAAAAGAAATGATCATTTTAGAAGACTAAGTTATGAGGAACACAGAGCAAATAAAGATAATAAATAGTGCCTTCAGACAGTAAAAAGGAATTCCTTTAAATAAAAAATAAATTTGTAAAAATATTTTTAAAAGATCAAGAGAAAATGACAAATATCAGAGATAAGCAATAAAAATCTAATATGTGGATATAGAAGTCCCTAAAAAAGAAAACCAAAGCAAGGGAGAAGAACAAATCATAAAAATTATAATTAAAAAAAAAAATGTGGTGCCTGGGTGGCTCAGTGGGTTAAAGCCTCTGCCTTCAACTCAGGTCATGATCTCAGGGTCCTGGGATTGAGTCCCGCATCGGGCTCTCTGCTCAGCAGGGAGCCTGACCCCTCCTCTCCCTCTCTGCCTACCTCTCTGCCTATTTGTGATCTCTGTCTGTCAAATAAATAAATAAATCTTTAAAAAAAAAAAAAACTTTCCCTTAAATTAAAAGAAAGAAAGTTGTGAGACTACATATTGAAAGTGCTCTTTGTATCCTTGAGAATATCAACCCAAAATGATCAACACCAAGAAATATTCTAAATCACTGGACTTTAAAAGATAAAAGAAAAAAAAATCATTTGGACATTGGATAAAAAGAACTTGTGATTTATAAAAGAATGAAACTAGGTTTTCATCGGGCTATTAAAATAGCAACTCTTGTGCCAAAAGAAAATAAGGAAACATATCAGATGCCCAGGGAAAGAAAATACGAGTCCCAAATTTTATACCCAGCACACCTGACCTTTAAGTAAAAAGTGCTCAAACTCTTGTTAACATGCAAAGCTCAGAGACCTTGTTTCCATGAGCCTATCCTAAGGAATCCATTATTTCTATTGAATTCAGAAAGACAAAATGACTAGAGAGGAAGCAACAAAAAAAAATAATTATGTGAGCATTAAATATGTAATTAATTGGAGAACTAAGAATAAAAAATTAAAAGGGAGAAATTATAATATGTAATAGCTAAATGATCTGGCAGTGTAGAATAGCACAGCCATTTTTAAAATGGGAGAAGAGTGAAGATAGCATATTTCCTATAAATTGGCAGAAATTTCAGAGACTTGAGCAAATTCAGGTTGGATTCCTTTCAAAAATTATAAGTGCTAAAAAAATAAAAATAAAAAAAATAAAATAAAAATTATAAGTGCTATTACATTCTTTCATCAGGAGGAAAACAATGTTTGGGTTTTCACTCTTCTTAATAAAAAGTTTATTTAACTAGTTTTAGTAACTCTATTTAACTGTTTTTAGTAATCAGAATTGGTGACATCCTATTAATATTGCTACTCCTAGATTTTATGTATGTGTAATAAGAGAAAGATCAAGTGAGATATTATGGGATATTCTAATTCTTTCATTCCCTGTGTTCTCCTTGATGTGGAAGAAAGAAGGAACAGATTTAATGTACATCCTGTTAAGTAAAAGTCTGATAGTACGGAGTTTGAATTGGAGATATCAATGTGAATTTATGAGATATTTCATTTTTAAATATGCATATGTTTGTGTTTCTTTCCTATATCTACCCACTGGATGAGCCTAGAAAAAAAAAAAGAGCAATCCATTAACAATGAGCATTTTGGGTTCCTAGATTATAGTCTTGAAACATCATTTCCCATTATTTAAAGGGGGGGGGGTGCCTGAAACTAATGTAACATTATCAGTCAACGAGGCTTCAATTAGAAAAAAATGTTTAAAAATAAAATAAAAATAGAAAGGGGAAAGGGCTTCTTGGAGCAGTGGGTGGAATAAGAAATGTAAGGATAAGAAGATAAGCCTGGTATATCCTGACCTACCAGTTACCAAGAAAGCTTTCAAGACCTGTTTGAGCTTTAGTAAGAATTAAAATTGCAGTGGATTGAAACCTAACATAAATATTCATATCCATGGGTTTATAATAATTTTTGAAGTGAGCACTTTCTAAAGATGATGGAGAAGTAATGCATGGTCTCAAAAATCAGATAAATAAAAGGACAAAATCAATGACTTATCCTGCCTCTTCTGTCTGAATAATACCTGTGGGCAACCAAATAGTAGATGTGGTGGGGGTTATGTGACAAAATTATTGCAGCTAATAAATTAAAACAAAATGGTAGAATTAGAGAGCCACCATTTGGCACCTGCTATAAATTATTGGATCTAGTCATTGAGGATCAATAGTTGCTAACATTAAAAAAAAAAGTGAAAAATAAGCATTGTGTCCTTCCTTATGAAAAACACAAGGTCACCAAAGGTCCTGTCAAAAAAGATCAAACCTGAGTCTGGTCCAGCCTCCGTATTCAGCTGCCAATTTGCAGAGGCTACAGAGGACAGAATCACATGTCAAAATGCCCCACACATGTATAACCACCAAACCTTAACTCTGGGAAATTCAAATGGCCCACTTCTTCAACATATAAATTTTAAAGAAATAAGGGGACAGAGGGCAATCTATAATTACAAAACTTAAAAAACATATCTAAATGCTGTCTTTGATGCATAGTTGAGTGACAAAACCATTTTAAAATGCAAGGAAGTGACTATTACAAAGAAGTCAGGATAGTGGCCGTTTTGGGAGTGCATGGACAGTGGTAGAGATAAAGCACACAGAGGCCCCCCCCAGGGGGCCCAGAAGAGTTCTGCTTCTTGATTTGCATGGCATTTACAAGGATGTTTATTCACTTTATAAAACTCCCTCAAGCTACGTATTTATTTACGTGATTTTCCATAGCTGTGTTGTGTTTTACAATGACCAAGTTTAAAAGAGAACAATAATCCCAACAAAAAGGTATAAATACTATTTTTATGTAAAGAATATGCACCTTTGGGGTGCCTGGGTGGCTCAGTGGGTTAAGCCTCTGCCTTCTGCTCAGGTCATGATCTCAGGGTCCTGGGATCGAGGCCTGCATCTGGCTCTCTGCTAGGCAGGGATCCTGCTTCCTCTCTCTCTCTGCCTGCCTCCCTGCCTACTTGTGATCTGTCTGTCAAACAAATGAATAAAAAGAAAAAAATCTTTAAAGGGACGCCTGGGTGGCTCAGTTGGTTAGGCGACAGCCTTTGGCTCAGGTCATGATCCCGGAGTCCCGGGATCGAGTCCCGCCATCAGGCTCCCAGCTCCATGAGGAGTCTGCTTCTCCCTCTGACCTTCTCCCCTGTCATTCTCTCTCTCACTCTCTATCAAATAAATAAATAAAATCTTAAATAAAAAAAAAAAAAAGAATATGCACTTTTGAATCAGACAGATCTAGATTTAGGCCCAATTTTGCCACAAATAAAACTGTGGGATCTTTGATCTCTCTGAGCCTCAATTTGTGCTTTGAGAAATGGTAATAATAGAACTTGAAAGTTTCAAATATATAAAAGTACTCAATAAATATTAGTTTTATTATTTTTTCTCCTTTTTCTTTCGTTTTCCTTGTTAAGTGTTTGCCAGAAAGATTAGCAGAACTGAAACCATGTAGGTCTGATTCATGAAAACTTTAGAAGGATTCATGGTGGATTCCAGAACAGAATTTTTTTAATGAAAGAAATGAGATACTAACCAAAGAATGTGAGTAGCAGCCCAGGTGAGAGGAGAGGGCATACAGGAAAGAGCCGTTGAGTTCTACGAAAGGAAGTTGAGCAGGTTTGCCTGATGACATGATGAAGGTAGAGTTCACCAAACTAACCACCCACAGAGGATGGGATGTAACGGTAGATGAAGCAGGCTCAGTGTCTATAAGAAAAGTGCAGGTCAACACAGACAACTGACCCTCAGACTCAGCCTAAAATGAGAGGGGCTGTACAATGGGTTTGTGTCCCCCTTCAAAACTCATATGTTGAAACACTGACCACCTCCCCTTCCCATGATGGTATTAGAGGGTGAGACCTTTGGGAGGTGGTTAGGGTTAGATGAGTCATGAGGGTAACACCCCAAACTAACTAAGACAGTGGGGATTATAAGACTTCTAACTTCAGGTTTAAGGGGCACCTAAGTTAAGTCAGTTAAGCCTCTGCCTTTGGCTCAGGTCATGATCTCAGGGTCCTGGGATCAAGCCCCACATCAGGCTCCCTATTCAGTGGGGGAGTCTGCTTCTCCCTCTCCCCCTACGGCTCCCCCACTGGTGTGCACTCATTCTCCTCTCAAATAAATGAAAAAATAATAATAAAAAATTAAAAACTGAGGTTTCAGCACAGTTCTTAAAAGTGTGTGAACAACCAGAAATTATATTCTATAAGTTCCCCATTAGTCCTTCAAAGGCTTGACAGGGAAAATAGCAAGATATTCCCACATTAGAACTGTGTAGTACACTCTGGGATCACTCTTGACAGTGGGGTCTGTTAGGGTCCATGATCAAAGGAACGACATTGACACAAAGCGAAAGTAAAGCATAGCTTTATTTTGCACCAAGCATCAAAAATCAAACCGACCAGTCGGGGCCATCTCTTACAAAGAGGCAACAATGACCAGGACACCAACCCCGACAACGCCACTCCCAACTCCGCTACCCAACGACTCTGCTGCCAACGATGACCCTTCCCGATGACGACGCTCCCTGGCGAGGCCACGCCCCACGACCATGCTTCCTAACCTCACAGACTAACTTTTATAGAGGTGGAGTTGAGCCCGGCCCACACACAGGTGGCCAATGAGATTGCAATACACAGGGAAAATTGCACAGTCATGCTAGGTCAGCAATACAGGTGACCAATTAAATTTCAATTTACCATAGTAAATATATGCGCGCCCCACTGATTGGATATCTCCATATGGTCTGGCCCACCCCTATACCGGGGGTTTGCAAGTAAGTTCCTCTGGGAGGGGCAGGGTCAATCCAAGTTTACAATGAAATGGTTCCCTCTGGCTAACCAGGCCCTTACTTTCCAGAAGTAAGGTCTACTTCCCAGAGCACTGGCACATTAAGGAGAAGTCTTTACACCCGCTGCCAACTATGGCAGGAATGAACCACAACTACACCAAGAACCTGAAGTCCCTGGGCTACAGGTAGCAAAGCTTACTGGAAAATAACTATGGGTCCACACAGTAACACTTGGCTGTATTTACATTGCTACAGGTTTAACTGAATGCTCCTCTTTGCTGAGTTTTCTTTTTGGAAGTTTCTTTATTTACTATAATATCTTTTCCAGCAATTTTTATATCCTATGAATGATCAACACATAAGCTTGATACTTAGAGTGAGAATAAAGGAACTGAAATGGAAAGTTGGCCTGTTAGACACCCATGACCAGACAAAACCCAACCCAAATGATGAGATAATTTTGAAAAAGCCAGATCTGTGCAATTAATTCAATTAATTATACATAACAGGAACACCTAACTCCAAGGAGCTCTCACCGTGTGTCAGGCACTATGCTAAGTACTTATTTGCATTCCTTCCTTCACCCATACCTCTTTGAAGTACAAGCCCCATTTCAACCAAAGGGGAACTGAATTCAGGGGTTGCGTAACTTGCCCAAGAAAATGCCACTGGATTCTGACACCAAAACCCTATACCCTGTACTCTCTGGTGTAGCTGTTGAGGAAACCTACATCCGGTTCTTCTTGAACTGTCTCCAACAGCACTAGGATAAAGACTGCCATTTAGATGTTCTTACAGCAGAAGCATCTGAGCCAGAGAGGACCCAAACAACCTCCCCAAATCCAACTGAGACACTGAGACA
The DNA here is from genome assembly GCA_004024625.1 of Mellivora capensis. Classification (NCBI taxonomy): domain Eukaryota; kingdom Metazoa; phylum Chordata; class Mammalia; order Carnivora; family Mustelidae; genus Mellivora; species Mellivora capensis. The sequence goes on along the minus strand of PISX010000831.1, from coordinate 83,620 downwards.
TCTGCCAAGCCACCGGCTGTCCCAGTAACCATGGGGGGAAGGGACACAGAGAAGCTGGGAAGGGAGCTAGGAATTGGGTCCAAACTCCAGCTCCAACACATACTAGCTGCGATTTGGTCCAATGGCTTCACCTCCCTGATTCTGTCTTCTCGTGGGTGAAACGGGAAGTATAAAATACCTCACTGCACAATGGCTGTTGGGAAGATAAAATGTTCATGCAACAGCCTGTAAATGCTCAGAGGATATCCCCCTCCTCCTGTGTCCCCACCGGCATGTACTTCGGCCCGATGTATATAGGACGTCTATCCCTGACTGCCGTGTTGTCTGAAGATGAGGCCACTGTTCCATAGTTTTGTCCCTTTTAAAGCATCTGCACATTGCCCCAAGTTGAACATATCTGAGAATATTTATCCCCATGGCATTTTCAAAACCGGTCCAAAATTGCCAGCAGAATCTGTTTTGGAAAAAGTCTCACTCCCCAAGTAAGTCAGGGTCCTGAGAAGACACAGACTGTTAGAGACAAACTTCTCCAAATGCTGTCTGAAGAGTGTTCCTTTGAACAAGAAAACAGAGCTAATTCAAAAAGGGGCTCCTGCCTCCTACAGTAGGACGGAAAAGCGAAACATCGTCCGCTCAGACATATCTCTTGGCTTCCCTCCTGTCTGGGCTGGGCGGAAGAGGCATTCGGGAGAGCAAGCCTGTCTTTGTTCTGCACACAGCCCCCCTGCTGGGGCGGAGGGACCGATGGGCTGAGAAGGGGCCCTGCCCCCACCCAGTCCTACCCAGGGAATCAGCTGACACACATGCCCTGGTGATCAGCCAACACCCACCTCTCCAAGACCACGTGTCCTCGAATTTGACCATCACAGGAGAAGAAAGGGGGTGTTAAGTGCTGTTTAAGGTGTCTGCTGTTCTAAAAGCCTTTGTAGGAGGTTATTAACTTCAAAGAAAAGCTAAAATTATCCTTATTCCTTCTTTCCCCTGGAACCTCAGACAGGCCCACACTGGAACTGTCTATGTCATCGAAAGCCCCTGGAGGGCAGCCAAGGCCCCTGGGTGCCAAGCGACTTTTAAACTAACCCTAGAAAAAGCAAGGATTTCCCTCCAGAGGCATATGAGTTCCCTGGGTAAAAATATAATTATTATACAGTCTTCTTATAGGTAAAGAATTGGAATAAAAGAAACAACTGAATAAACTATTCTACTATTCTGCTAATATTTTAGCTTCTTGGGTTTTTAATTGGCCAAACTTTATCTTAATGAGAAGATTCTGAGCCCAGACAAAACTTCCTCTCAAATTCTCACTACCTGCAACCCACAGAGGATACTTTTTTAAGATTTTATTTATTTATTTATTTATTTGAGGGTGGGGGGAGGAGCAGGAGAGGAAGACAGAGAATATCCAGCAGACCCCCCACTGAGCACAGAGCCCCACACAGGGCTTGACCTCATGACCCTGAGATCATGACTTGAACTGAAATCAAGAGTCAGACATTTAACCAACTGAGCCACCCAGGTGCCCCCAACAGAGGGTATTTTAAAACAATTATATGTTGATACATTATAATTCCTAGGCAGATTTCACTGGGAAAAGCATATATGCTCATCATTTCCCTGTCCTTGTGTGTGTAAATTACGTGTGTGTATAAATTTAAATGTTACTTTAAAATAAAAGATCCGTCCCAGAACTGCTTCTCCCTCCCCCTGTCCTCCCACTCCCTCTCCCTCTCTGAAATCACCATTTTCACCACATTCCCAAATCTCCCCCAGATGGTCTTAAACTTCACCATCTCCTATAGATAACACCTCAAAATGGCCTTGGATGCATTGCTAAGTCTCCGCCAACTCCCCCAACCCAGGTTGGGGACCCATGCCCTCCTGGCCAGGCAGCCACTGGATGTTACTAGTTCCATTGTTCCACTGACCTGGCAGAAGGCCAGGGGACAACCCCTCGGGGCTCACGTCCTTGCAGGCCCATTCTGAAGAATCCCAGCTCCAGAGGGTAGGGTGGCACAGTGCGGCCCAGAAAGAGCTTCAAAGAACTGGCAGAGAGACAAACCCAGGAGGGGTGTCACCGTGACAAGAGCTTAAGCCGTATCTCTAGCTGACCCAAGGGAGGACAAGTCCATCAGTCCTGGTAGCCAGTCGTGGTAGCCTCAGCCTCATCTCTGGAGAGGAAGAGCCCAGCGTCAGTTCTCTCAAGAGTCCCCCTGTTGCCCTCCAGGACTTTCCATGTGCATAAATCAGTGCACGCCAGACTCTGGAGATCCTGCTCCCCATGGGGCTTTGATGAACCACTCCCGTGCTCTTCTCTCCTGCAGTGCCCTCGGCAGGATGCTATCCACCTGTCAGCCTCTCAGAGGTGCATCTGCACCTCACTCTCCAAGCCGAACAAGCTGTGCCCTCACCCTTCCCTTTAGCAGCAGTTTTTCCAGGTAGGCCAAAGGGAAAGGACACTCTGAACCCTGCACAGATGTGAATGGTCAGTTTCTGCCAGCAAGCCACTCTGAGCAGCCTTGGCACATCCTACAGAGACCATTAGACATCTCTGGGTCTCCAGCTGTGGAAACTACTTGTACAGATTCTTTTAGAACAAGCCAACAAGATGCTGAATTACAGTGAAATCCACCCCATCTCTCTGCTCCTTGACATTTCTACACTATGTATTAATGAAGTGTGTCCAATTGAAAATTCAAAACCAAATATATTCGCTAACAGTCTAAAAATAGATCCTTCCCTACATGATTTTAAAGCCTACAGACTCTTCTTCCACTGTTGATTATCTTGATTTTGCTATAATCAAGATATAAACATAAAATATAAAAACAAGAAAAATAATCTTTTAAGGTTAATAGCTTTGAACAATTAGTATAAATAATCACACTTTGATATTTTCTGCAATATTAATTTTGAAACTGAGCATACCATTTTGCTGAGCCAGATACTAAGCTGACGAGGAATTACTTTTCATCCTCATTTCATCCAAGGAATTGAATCTGTAATATCGGTCCTATTATTCACCATCTGAGACCGATGGTCCCATAGCTATTTCACCCCTCTCAGCCCTGACTCTTTAATGGCCACGTCTACATGAAACTGAGAAGTCAGCCATGCTTCGCCCTCTCACCAACAGCCTGCCCTTCCTTAAACTCCAACTATGTAGGAGATACTCAGCGAGGATTTCTTAGGCACACGAGTAGAACAGAACAATGTTTGGGTTGCATTAAGAAACAATGTCACCCTAATGTTTTCAGCCCCAGAGCCTAGCACAGTGCCTGGCCCATAGTAGGTGTTGAATACTTAACTGTGAATGTCTAATTAGACATAGGTAGTATCTGTAAAGACTAGTATGAGGACATTTCAGTCATTTCCATTTGCCCTAGCTGGGTAACACTGTGCCTAAGGCAGGACTTGCATTCCTAGTTCCGTCTGGGGCCAGGATGAAGCAAATGGATGGAAGTATTGATCTTGTCCATGGAACCATGACTGAAACCCCATTCTGAGGAATAAAGCCCAGTACTCTGAAGTCAGAGGAGGCACTTTGAGGAATCATCTCCAACACCCAGAAGATAGGTGATGTCCTTTGACAAGGCTCAGATGAGGGGACTTGAGGGACCACCCCTGTACCCAGGAGAGATAAGACACAGACAATTAGGCACCCCAGTGTCTATGGGAGACGGGAAGTCCTTACAGGCAGTTGAGGAATGAAAGCAGTAGGCCTCACACTTCCCAGCTTGGTGATAAGAGCACTTAAAGACCACTGAGATAAATGTCCTTAACAATGGCTGAAGAATGGACCGAGGGCTGCTGAGACTACCCCAATCCCAAAGTGAACCTACTAGAAACTTTCTCAATTCTGTATTTTTTTTTTAAGTTTGAGCCTTCTTTTATAGTTCAATAGTTTTCATTTAAGTCATAATTATTTGGTTTCGATCCTGCTGGCAGCTAGTATATATAAAGTAACTTCGAAGACTAAAATGAGAAAAAAAATTCATTTGAGGTAACATACTATAATCCTTTTTATTTGGAGATATAAATGTAATCACAGCAGTGCTAAAAATAATGTTTCTAAATTCCAATACACTAAAAATATATTCATGTTTAATGACTAAAGTATTATAGTTTAACTATTATTATATAACCACTTTAATCTATTCCATATTTGGTCTCTAGACCACACATATTTTAGCCCTATAATCCCTATTTTCTGTAGAGTAATGTAAATAATAAAGGAATGAAATCCTTAATGCATTTTTAATGCAGTATAACCATTTCTGCTAACTGGATTAGGATTACAACTCTCAAAACACTGCTAACATGTGAGGTACAAGTCAAATTAAAAAGAAAAAGGAAAAGGATGAGGGACATCTTTATTGATGAGAAATATAGTTTATAAAGTATTTTTTCCACAGGAAAAAAAGTGAATTATTTTCAAACTTAAAAAGTAATTTCTGAAATAAATTTTATCATTGAATTTAGAAAGCATATAAACAATTGGATCTTTAAAGCAGTTTACTATCAATATCTACAAAACTAATGAAATGCACTTATCTTTTATTTTTGGAAGATAAGAGAATCCTACAACCTCAGAATAAATTAAAATATGACCAGATGGGTTTTATCCTGGGAATGCAAGGATAGTTTCTTATTAGGAACTCTATTATTTTAAAATACATCATATCAAAGATCACAATAAAAAATTTTAATTTCAAATTTAAGAAGTAATAACAGATCTCATAAGAAAAACTTTACTAGGTGTAGTCAATGCCAAAAGCCATCTGGTAATATCCTGCCTGGGTCCTATTAGAGAAAAAGCAGAAAGAAAGGAGGGAGGAAGTGGGGGGAGGGGTGAAGGAGAGAAGGAAGGAGGGAGGGAGGACTAGGGGAAGGACATATCACCAATATAATAAAGATTGTTTATCTCACACCACCAGCTATCACTTAGTTGCAAAATAGTAGAGGAACCCAGATAAGAATGTCTGCTGCTACGGTAAGTACTTAATATTGTGCTATAAATCTAATTAATCAATAAGACATGAAACAAAAATATATAATATAATAGATAATATTTTGCATAACATAATACACAACATGTTATAATGTTTTATGTTATATATGAGTAGATTAAATTAATTACAGTGATGTAATATGATTACATGTCTAAAAATACAGAGATGTCTATGTAAACCCTGAAATTTCATCACAATACTGAAGAGCTATTAATAGAAGATCAATATACAATCAATAGCTTTTGTGCATACTAGCGATAAACTGAGCCTCTAAAAGAAATGGAAAATCATTCACAGAAAAATCCTAGAAATACTCTTAATAACAAATGTGTAGTGTTTGTGTGAAGGAAATTCAAAACCTCCCTGATAAACAGAAGAGTTGAGTGAGTAGAGTAACATAGCATGTCACTATGACAGAAAGAGGGACAGGAGAAGAGGCAGGAGAAAGGGAAGAAAGGAAATCTAAGGGAAAAGGGAGGGGACATGAGAAAACAGAAGTCACAACTGTCATTAAATTCAAGCATAAAGGCGATGAAAGAAACATTTTTATAAATAAGCAGTTATGACCATATGAAAATTTTCACAAAATATTTTCAACATATTTTTAAACTGAAAAACTGTCAACTAACCAACCAGAAAAATATTTGCCACAAGACTAATAAACAAAAGTTATAGACTTCTTATAAGTCAGTAGGAAAAATACTAATACATTACTTTTCTTTAAAAGATTTTATTTATTTATTTGTTTGTTTGTTTGAGAGAGAGTGTGCAAGCATGGGGGAGAGATTGGGGAAGAGAGAGAAGCAGGCTGCCCGCTGAGCAGGGAGCCTCATGCGGGACTCGATCCCAGGACCCTAAGATCATGACCTGAGCCAAAGGCAGATACTTAACCAACTGAGCCACTCAGGAGCCCCAATACATTACTTTTTTAAATTCAAAGGAAATGAACAGCAAGTCATTAAATGAAAATTTAAATCTCAGTGAGGTTGCAGGATATAAAAATACAAAAATCTTGTTCCATTTCTAAACAGCAGTAATGAACTATCAGAAAGAGAAATTAACAAAACGGTCACAATTACAGTTGTATCAAAAAGAGTAAATTACCTAGGAATAAATTTAACCAAGGAAATGAGAGATCTGTGCACTGAAAACTCTAAGACAATGATAAAAGAAATCAAAGACACAAATAAGTAGAAACATATACTGTCCTCATAGACTGAAAGAATTAGTATTGTTAAAATATCCATACTACCCAAAGCAATATACAGATTCAGTGCAATCTCTATCAAAATTCTAGTGTCATTTTTCACAGAAAGAGAACACATAATCAATCCTAAAATTTGTACAGAACCACAAAACCCCAAATAGCCAAAGCATTCTTGAGAAAGAAGAACAAAGCTGGTGGCATCATGCTCTCTGATTTCAAAATATATTACAAAGCTATAGTAATTAAAACAGTGTGGCATTATAATAAAAACATACATAAATTAATAGGACAGAACAAAGAGTCCAGAAATAAATGAATATATGGTCAATTGATTTTTCAACAAAGGATCCAAGAATATGCAATGGGGAAAAAAACAATCTCTTCAATCAATGGGGTTGGGAAAACTGGACAGTCACATGCAGAAGAATGAAACTGGACCACTATCTTACACTATACATAAAAATTAACTCAAAATGGATTAAAATTGAATGTAAGACTGAAACTATAAAACTTCCAGAAAAAAGCATAAAAGGTAAGCTCCTTGACATCAGTACTGGTGATGAGTTTTTTGATTTGACACTCAAAACAAAAGCAACAAAAACAAAAACAAAAATAAAAAAAACAAGTGGGACCACATCAAACTAAAAAGTTTCTGCACAAAAAAGGAAACCATCAATAAAATGAAAAGTCAACCTACCGAATAGGAAAAATATTTGCAAATCATATCTGATAAGGGGTTAATATCTAAAATATATAAAGAACTCATACAATTCAATAGTAAAAAGAAAAAGCCAATTTTTAAAATGGGCAGTTCGAAACTCTCATTTTTCCAAAGACATACAATGGCCAAGAGGTACATGAAAAGATTATCAACATTATTCATCAGGGAAATGCTAATCAAAACCACAATGAGATACCACCTCACATCTGTCAGAACGACTGTTACCAAAAATACAAATACATAGCAGGAGTTGGCAAGAATGTAGAGAAAAGGGAACACTTGTGCACTGGGGGTAGGAATGTAAATGGGCGTAGCCACTGTGGAAAACAGTATGGACGTTCCTCAAAAAATTAAAAACACAACTACTATATGACATAGCAATTCCACTTCTGGCTATTTACCCAAAGAAAACAAAAACACTAACTCAAAAAAATATATGCACTCCTGTGTTCACAGTAGCATTATTTACGATAACCAAGACACAGATACAACCTCAGTGTCTATCAATGGATGAGTGGATAAAGAAAATATGGAATAGACACCCACATATACACATGTACAATATTATTCAGCCATAAAAAAGAAGGAAACCTTGCCATTTGCAACATGGATGAATCTTAAAGGCATTATGCTAAGTGAAATAAGCCAGGCAGAAAAAGACAAACACCATATGATCTCACTTAGATGTGAAATCTAAAGAACAAAACAAAAAAAAAATAAGCTCATTGATATAGGAAATCAACTAATGGTTGCTAGGGGAAAAGAGGGTAAAAAAAAATGGGTGAAAGGGGTCAAAAGGTACACATTTCCAATTATAAAACAAATGAGTCATAGGGAGGTAATGTAGAGCATAGTAACCATGTTAATAATACTATATTCTCTATTTGAAAGTTGCCTCTCTTCTCTTGACTAGATCTTAAAAGTTCTCATCACAAGAAAAAAAAGTTACATAATTATGTATGGTGACATGTTAACTAGATATTGTGGTGATCCTTTCATATACAAATGTAGAATCATTATGTTGTACACCTGAAACTAATATAATGTAGCATGTCAATTATACCTTAAAAAATAAAAATAAATTTTTAAAAAATTCATTTAAAATAGTAAAGTCAGTTAAGCATTCAACTCTTGATTTCGGCTCAGGTCATGATCTCAAGGCCATGGGATTGAGCCCTGGGTCAGGCTCCATGCTGAGCATGGAGGCTGCTTGGGATTCTCTCTCCCCCTTCCTCTGCCCCTCCCTGCCCCCTCCTTGCACACTCATGAACACTCTCTCACTCTTAAAACACGGGGGGGGGGGAAGGAGCGCCAAATGGCAGACACCACATTCACCAAGTAATCAGAGATAATGTCACCAGTAATGGGACAAATCAACATCATGTGGGGAAAAAAAGTTCAGATTTCCAAAAACTACATTCATTAGAAAGCAATGCGCATGCAAAAAATTTTTAAATCGTATGTCACTTTAACCTATTAAACGGTCAAAAATTAATTTATTTTGAAAGAAGACAATAATTTTAAATACTGGTAAGTACACATGCCATAAAATGGACATTCTCATACATTGTTAAAAAGAATGTAATGGACACAAACTTTCCAAACAATAACTTGGATATGCCCATAGAGCACTTTTGCCCTGTAGTTATACTTTTGCAAATTTACCCTAAGAAAATAATCACAGATATGGACAGAGATTTATGTACAGGAGTGTTAATTATGCATTATTTATAGTGGTGAAAAATTGGACCCAGTCTAAACGGAGAAGGGTTAAATTTATTATGGCATATATTGACTATATAATAGAATATAAGTAATATAATAGAGCCGTGAAAAATCGTGCTTCATGAGACTATATAATGGATTACTGAAAATATGTTACACAACGTAGGGCACAGAATTTTGTTTACAGACCAAATACACAAACACACATTCATTGGAAAGAAATACACTAACGGGTAAATAACAGCTCTTTCTGAATAGTTGGATCATGGGTGACTTTCATTTTTTCCCCAATAGTTTTCCATATTTTCTAAATTTTCTGAGATAAATATATGTTACATTGAAAACACTGTCAGGAGTGAATGACTAATCAGTGCTTACTCTGTGCCAAGCCCTATGCAAAGTATCTAGTATGCATTATGTCATTTAATTCTCTCAATAAATGTGGGAGCTAGATAATGAGTGTTATTAATCTCATTTTACCAATTAGAAATCTAAGGCCCAGGGAGGGTTAGGAACTTATCTGAGGTCCCGCAGTAGTAAGTGGTACAGCCAAGAAGTTGTAAGTGAAGCGGGTAATGACTGCAAAGCCTGCACACTTAAACACCAGTCATACCAGCGATTGTCAAACATTCTGGTCTTGGGCCCCTCTACACTTGTAAAAACTACTGAACCCCCCAAAGGGATTTTGTTTATGTGGATTGCTATTGATATGTCTACTAATATTTGCCATTGATAATGTTTAAGGCTGAGAAATGTTGTATTCCTCTAAAAATAACAATGAGGGGCACCTGGGTGGCTCAGTCAGTTAAGCACCTGCCTTTGGCTCAGCTCATGATTCCAGGGTCCTGGGATGGAGCCCCATGTCAGGTGGGGAGTCTGCCTCTCCCTCTCCTTCTACCTCTCCTCCAGCTCATGTTCTCTCTCATTCTCTCGCTCTTATAAACCTTTAAAAAAAATAAAAATAACAATAACAATGAAAATCTATTACATGTTAATAGAATAACACATTTTTATTAAAAACAACTCTATTTCCAAAAAAATTGTAGTGAGAACAGTGGTATTATTTTATCTTTATGAAAATCTCTTCATGTCTAGCTTAACAGAAAATAACTAAATACCTATATCTGCTTCTCCACTTAATTTATTGCAGTATTACATGTCATGTAGTCTTTGGAAAACACTGTCAATTCATGACACAATGAGGGTGAAAATGGCAAATAACATCTTAGTTTTATAGTGATAATGGTCTAGATTTTGTAGACCCCTTGGAAACAGTCCCCAGGACTTCCAGGGATCCTGGAAACACTTAGAGAATCATTACTCTACACTAAGTTTTTAAAGAACAAGGAGGGAAAGGAGGAAGGGGAGGAAGAGAAGGAGAAGGAAAGAAGAGCAAGAGAGAGAGGAGAAAAAAGAAGAAGGAAAAGGAGGAGGTGGTGGAGATAAGGGGGGGAAGAAGAAAAATTGACTAGTGTTAACTGTGCATCAAACACTCATCACCACTTGAGACACTCAGAAGGCACCAGCACAGAAAGACAGAGAAACAGTGGAGGGAGGGGCACCTTGCTCGGACCTGATTCATTTACACAGAGCAAAAGTATCTTCTAAGATGCCAGTCCCATCCAATCCACTGGTTGAACCACAACCAAATTTTGGATCCAACTAGAATCCTGGAACTCTATTAGCTTTGGACATATCTGCTCAAAAAAGACAGAGATAGGAAACTGGGCATGCCCAGCAGAGAAAACCAGCTCCACGGAGCCCACCCTGCTGTAGACTAGAGGAAATCCATGTAAGGAGCCAGCTCACTGCATCATGAGTAACTCCCAACAAGTCACTGGTCCATCTGTTCATTCAACCGACATTTATTGAGCCACTAGTTAGGGTGTCACGTAGATGCTAAGGTACAGAAGACAGAGGAAATAACCTCTTACTTGATTCTCAGTGTTAAACACAGTACCTCCCACATGACAGGTGCTCCATGAATGTAGACGACAGATGGATAGATGGACATATGCCTGGATGGATGGAGAAATGGCCTAATGACTGTCCATAAGCAGTTCAGAGTCTATTAAAGGACACAGACATATAAACAAAGAATCACAAGCCTTGTAAATGGTGATTGAACTGAGGTGTACAAACAGATATTCAAGAAAATGTGATTTTCACCAGTGGCCCATGAACACTATTACCCTGAAGACTCCGACGGAAAGCAAGTGGAGGAAGCAGAGCTAGGTGGACTCACTTCCAGGGGGATAAGGAGTCCTGGCAAGAGCCAGACTATGCTTGTAAGTCTAGGTCTAGTGGGATATCAGGTATATAGGTCATGGGGAGGGTCTGGTCCCTAGACGCGGGACTGGTGTCATGGCTTGGTTATAGGACTAGGGAGGAGGCCTCGTTACTAGAACTTGGCAGAAGATTAAAGAATATTGAGCTGTAAATTCAACCTGATCTGATGGGGAGTTTTCTGAATGCCTGAACCAAGCTCCTAACAGTGCTTCAGCATGGTTTCCACAGCCTGGGTCAAGGCTCAGCCTGCAGGGGGATGGCCATGTGGCCACAGCATGGTAGGAAGAAGGCTGGTGAAACAGGAACCTGAATGTGCCCCTCTGGGTAGCTCTCCTAACATTAAACCACATTAGCATTAATGTTTAACCATTGTTAATGTTAAGTAATATTAAATGAAATCCATTGGCATGCATAGCCCAGAGCCTGGCACATAGCTGACCCTCTACTACAGCATTCATTCCTGTGACCGTGCTTTCTAGACACTGTAGACATATACTAAAACATCTATCGCACTTCAAATTTCAAAAGCATCCAAGACTGTAAATATTCTTGGAGTTGGGGTATAAAGAGGATGAGAAAATTTTTGGTGCTATGTGGGAAGAAGCAACATAATATTCTCAGCCTAAAAATAGTTGGATTTGTTGTGACCATATTTCTGTTTTGTTTTGTTTTACAAAAAAAGCAAAATCAGTTCTCTGGCATTTCTAGGTATGGGAAAGGATTTGCAAACTGTAAATAAAATCCAATGAGCTCAAACACTTACCTGTATAGCACTCTTCACACTAACCTTCCCAAGGACCTCACCTAGAAACTGGAGCAGCTCAAGGGTTCATGAATGGGGTACATTAAATTAACTTACTTGGAACCACAACAAAAAGCAGAAGCTCCCCAGCCCGCTGAGGCAGGGGAAGAAACGTCTGGAGCCATCTGAACTCCATAAATAACTCATGGAGCTTTGCTCCATGTGTGTGGATAGACAGTGGCGTTGGGCTGCTACATTCCAGAACCTTCTCTGATTTGCCCTACCAAGAGAATCATGCAGATGTTTAGTTAATGGATTTACTATGATGGTATTAGGATTTGTGTTTTCAGGGCTTATAATACAGAAAATCAGTCAAAACTATGGCAAGTAAACTAAGGCAAGGAAAAACAATTGCCCTGAGACAATCTGGCTTCTCAGATCTGAGGGCTATGTTGAATTCCATCAGGATACCTACCAAACACAAAATATATACTATTAAAAATTTCTGAAGAGAGGGGCGCCTGGCTCAGGTCATGATCTCAGGGTCCTGGGATCGAGCCCTGCATCAGGTTCTCTGCTCAGCGGGGAGTCTGCATCCCCCCCCCACCCCCCGCCTGCTTCTCTGCCTACTTATGATCTATCTCTCTCTCTCTCTCTGACAAATAAATAAATAAAATCTTTTTAAAAAAATTTTTTTCTGAAGAGAGAGATTAAGCTCCTATTAATTGAGAACAAGGCAACAGAGATCCAAAAATACCCCCAAATAACACAGGCATGGGCAAACCATCTTGAACTTCGTAACTGAGCTGTTTCTTTATAAAGAAAGCCAACTCCCAGCTGTCTCAGTGAGAGTTGCCACCAGCTAAAAGGTCCCTCTGCTTCCCTCATATCCTTCAGGGGTGATGTTGGGCCCCATATCTCAACCTCTTAAGAGCTTAAGAGAGAACTTGGGATCCCTGGTGGCAAAAAGAGGAAAGGAAGAAGAAAGACAAGAGGGAATTCTTTTCAATGCAAACTTTGGAAACTCAAAGAGATTTTTCTCCTCTCGGGTGACCTTTGTCAGTTCTCTTTCCCAAGATAAATTTCATCTCTTCTAATCTCATAAACTAATATCAAAATTAAATATGGCATATTGCTTTATATAACATTTCTGTCTATGTGGCAACTCTCGAGACTGTATATTTACGTAAGGAACTCTCACTGGGAGTTTCACATTGAACCAGATCTAACAGCCCAAGAAAAAGGGATTACTGCTATTTACATATGACTTAATCACACTTACAGACGCCCTATCCTGTAAGTATAACTCACTTCAGGCAGATGGGTGCCAAGTAAGCCATTGGCTCCAAGATCCAAGTGAGATGCTTTCCATGAACTAAAGCTGTGGCACAGTGAACCTCAGAGAGAGGACGCATCTTCCAAAGGCCCCATTTATGGGACGTGGGAGCATAATTTAGACACTAGAAACATTTAACTCAAAATAATTAATGAGAAAATGGGCTTGCAAAATGGGCTTGATTCAGGTCTGCCTCCCGTCTTGGACATGCTGTATCAGACCTAATTGAAATTGTGCGATACTTGAAAAGAAAGTTTCCTGAAAGGCACAGAAAACCACAGTAGGTTAGAAAGGATTTAAGTGTTTTCCCTTATATAGAACCCTCTGGCTTATATACAAAATTTGTAATAGTGAAACCAATTCTTGGAGCACTGAATTTTGAAAAGGAGGTGGGGAAATAAGACTGAGTGGCCTATCGAGTAGCAAGAATAATCCAGCAAAAAAACAAACAAAAAAAACTCAGAACTGAAAGGGGGCAGAAGGAAGCAAAAATTTATAGAGACAGTAAAATGATCAATGGTCCAGGAATCCTGAGGAAGGGAGGGCTGAACAGATAGAACACAGATGAAACGCACGGCGTTATACTCCTGTCAAAACCCACAGAACTGGATAACACCAAGAGGGGACCTGAATTAAACTATGGACTTTAGGTAATAAAAATGTATCCATACTGGTTCATCAATTATAACAATGTACCACACTAATGGAAGATAATGGGCAACACTGCAGGGGAGGTATATGGGAACTCAGTGCTTTCTACTCAATTTTTCTGTAAGCCAAAAACTGCTCTAAAAACGAAGGGAAGGGCGCCTGGGTGGCTCTGTCAGTTAAGCGGCTGCCTTTGGCTCAGGTGACAATCCCCGGGTGCTGGGATGGAGTCCCACATCCCGCTCCCTGCTCATGCTCAGCAGTGTGCCTGCTTCTCTCTCTCCCTCTGCCACCCCCCTGCCTCCCCTGCTTGTGTTCTCTCTCTCTCTTAAATAAATTAATAAAATGTTTTTTAAGAATAAAAATAAAGGGAAGACAGAAGTTAATGTAAATTAGGAGACCAAGAAAGAATCCAAATAAGAAAGAGAAACCATTGCAAAACACTGCTGTTGGGGTACTAAATGTCAATGCAAGGCATAAAGATTAGCAGTTGGGCACCCCATGCATTATATTTAACTTTGTCCAGGCTGGTGCACTGCCTCGGGGATACATATGTTCAGAATCAAGAGCAGGGCTGCTTTGCTGTGTACCTTTAATAGGGCAATAATAATTATCAATGAGGGACGCCTGGGTGGCTCAGTTGGTTAAGCAGCTGCCTTCGGCTCAGGTCATGATCCCAGCGTCCCGGGATCGAGTCCCACATCGGGCTCCTTGCTCGGCAGGGAGCCTGCTTCTCCCTCTGCCTCTGCCTGCCACTCTGCCTGTGCTCTCGCTCTCTCTCTCTCTCTCCCTCTCTCTCTGGCAAATAAATAAATTTTTTTTAAATTTTTAAATTAAAAAAAATAATAATAATAATTATCAATGAGTACACCTCAGAATAAAGAAAAACTATGCCCCCTAAGATATCTGGAGGAGATGCAGACTGAATGTCTACTTTCCTTTGGCTCCAACATTGATATTTGTGTGAAGCAACAAAAAGAAAATAAGGAAAATACCTGTTCACTGGTGAAGTCAAAGGCCACATTTTGCCACATCCCTCAGATTTACAGGCCAGCAATTTAAGTAGCTGGCACTTCCCTACTGGTTTTCTGATTTTTTTTTTTTAAGACTTTATTTATTCATTAGAGAGGAAGAGCACGCACAAGAAGGGGGAACAGCGGAGGCAGAGGGAGAAGTAGGCCCTCCACTGAGCAGGGAGCCGGACTGAGGCTCAATTCCAGCACCCTGAGATCATGCCCTGAGCCAAAGGCAGAAGCTTAACCGACTGAGCCACCCAGGTGCCCCATGTTTTCTGATTTTCTTACACTCTACATAGGCCAGGCCATTATCATCATTGATACCTACTTGGGCCTAAATGACTAACTTTTGTTAGGCATTCTTAGAAAATCTAACTTGAATACACGGCTTAAGCCAATGTTTCCTTCATTTTGACTTGATTTTTCTCTTAATTTTACTGCAGAATTTATTGTAAAATCTAGACAAGAAGTTTCTTCCGTTTGTTAACAATGACACCTAACATTTTTCTTAATTTTTTTAAGTACAGTTGATATAGTGTTACATGAGTTTCAGGTGTACAACATGGTGACTCGACAAGCCTATCCATTATGCTCTGCTCACAGAAAGTGTAGCTCCCATTTGCCAGCATACATTGCTATTACAATAGCGTTGGCTATCTTCCCTATGCTGTGCCTTTTACTCCCTTGATTTATTCATTATGTAACTGGAAGCCTATGTCTCCTACCCCCCTTCACCCATTTTGCCCATTCTCACACCATCCTCCCCCTCTAGCAACCATCAGTTTGGTCTCTGTATTTATAGGCCTGATTCTGCTTTTTGTTTGTTTGTTTGTTCATTGTGTCTTTTTTTAGATTCCATGAGTGAAATCCTATGGTATTTGTCTTCCTCTGTCTGATTTATTTCACTTCACAGAATATCTCTAGGTTCATCCATGTTGTCACAAATGGCACAATCTCATCTTTTTTATAGCTAAATAATATTCCTCCGTGTGTGTGTGTGTGTGTACACACTATATCTTCCTATCCATCTATCGATTAATGGAGACTTGGCTCCATGCCAAAATAACAAGTAATCCAATTTAAAAAATGAGCCAAGGATCTGAATAGAGATTTTTCCAAGGAAGACATACAGATGGCCAGTAGACCTATGAAAAGGTGCTCAGTACCACTAATCATCAGAGAAATGCAAACCACAACCACAATGAGTCACAACCTTCCACATGTCAGAACGGCTAAATCAAGAAGACAAGAAATAACAAGCATTGGAAAGGAAATTGAAAAAAAGCAACTCTTACACACTGTCGGTAGGTACGTAAATTGGTACTACCACTGAGGAAAACAGTATCGAAGTTCCTCAAAAATTAAAAATAGAAATACTGTATGATCCAATAATTACACTACTGGGTATTTACCCAAAGGAACAAAAACACTAATTCAAAAGGATATGTGTCCCACCCCATTCACTGCAGCATTATTTACAATAGCTAAAAAATGGAAGCAGCCTAAGTTTCCATCAATAGCTAATATTTGTTAACAGTCATAGCTAACACTGCTCTAAGCAAGAGAATCAGGGAGCAGGTCACTTCTTTAAATGAGTCACTTCTTTTATTCTCATTGCAGGAGGAATCTCGAAAGAATGGGACGTTTTATTTTTTCTTTCCTCATTCCACTCTGCCTGGACATGGGGGAAAAGGAGTATGGAGGAGGGGGCTTTAACATCCCTCCTGCTTGAGGGACACAGAAACAGAAGTCCACCAGGGTCCTGAAAATGAGCCCCGCCCCAACTTCCAGCCTTTCATTTGCAAATGTAGTCCTAAGAGGAGAGGTTTATCCAGGTGAAGTTGCTAGAGGCAGAGGCAGTTCTACCCAGGAGAGTTGGGGAAGGTCTAGAAAAGGGGAAAATGGGGATGATTGAGAAGGTGGATTCCATAAGGGGCCAGGGCCTGTGCACCACTCTGATATGGCTGGATGTAGGTCCTGGAGAGATGGATGCCTGAAGAGCTGGAGTAAGACCTCTATGCTCCTCTGACCATAAAGAGAACAAACCTGGACCGAGATACCTCACAGGCAATGTTAAGTTGAAGACTTTTGGATAGAATTCCTCTTCTGTTCTCTGCAACCTTGTATGGCAGAAATTTTATACGATGTTCTAATGGGGGAAGGCAACCAGTGCCCTGCTGCCCTTGGCCATACTGGCTCACAGTACTCAAATGTTAAACTTCCAGGAATTTTGTGAGCCAAATGCTTTGTTTTGTTTTTTTAGATTTTATTTATTTATTTGAGAGAGAGAAGGAGAAAGGGGAAGGGTAGAGGGAGAAGGAGAAGCAGACTCCCCCCTGAACAAGGAGCCTGATGTGGGGCTCGATCCCAGGGCTCTGAGATCATGACCTGAGCCGAAGGCAGACGCTTAACCAACTGAGCCACCCAAGCGCCCCTGTGAGCCAATTGTTAAACACAGTCATCATTAAAAATTAAATTATGTAAACTTACAATTTTAAAAAATTACATTAAATGTAAAAAGCAATAAATATGCAAAAATTCTACCTACATATTTGACTACATTTTACTATAATCGATGCTCTGGAAGGCCTCTCTCTTTACCTGAATGGCAGATATACAATTTATATCTGCACTGTACATCTCTTGCCAATTCTATGTGCAGTGATGGCACATTGGCAGCCTGAGATCAGCCTGGATGGGAGTATTTAAACCACAGAAATTGGCAGACCTTACAGATCAGGGCTCAATGGATTGTTCTAGACCAGGAGTCAGTAACTATGGCACATGGGCCAACTATAGCTCACCACCTGTTTTTATGTTTTATTTGAACACAACCATGCTCATTCACTTATGTCTTGTCTACCAGTGAAAGGTCTTGCTGCTTTCTCTCTACAACAGCAGGGTAGTTAAAACAGAGCCTGTATGACCTGCAAAGCCTACAATATTTATTATCTGTTCCTTTACAGAAAAATTTTGTTGACCCCTGATCTAGATTTAGGAAAGTGATGGAGAATTGTGGTGATCATTTCACAATATGTACAAATACTGAATCATTCATTATATTGAACATCTGAAACTAATATGACACCGTATGTCAATTATACCTCAATTTGTTTAAAAAGCGATGGAGAAAATGTTAATAATGCAGATTAAACTTAAAAATGTGTTGCATCCATGCTCTGTAGTTGTGTGTGAGTAGCATTAAAAAATTAAAGAAAATATTCTTCCAAAATTCAGAACTATTACCCAATTTAGTAAAGAAGATATATCTAGTGACATCACAAACTAGTGAACTTCTGAAACACATCTTCATTACTTTACTTTCGTATAACCCATTAATGAAATTAAAAATATTAACCAGCATCTGTGTCAAAAGTATATTCAGAGTCCCAGTTTTAAAAATCTAGCAACAGCCATAGCACTGAATCCTGTCATCGCATCGCTCACTATTTTAATAAATGGCATGCCTTTCTGCTCAATGTTTGGTTTAAAAAGCAAAACAAAACAAAACAAAAACGAACCTCTCATGTATCTTGTAGTCAAGTGTTGTGGAGTATATTCATAACCTTCCATACATATTATGTCACTTAAGAATATGATGATTCCAGGTACCTGCGTGCCTCAGTTGGTTAAGCGACTGCCTTGGGCTCAGGTCATGATCCTGGAGTCCCGGGATCAAGTCCCACATCAGGATCCCTGTGTGGCGGGGAGTCTGTGTCTCCCTCTGACCTGTCCCCTCTCATGCTCTCTCTCTCTCTTTCTCTCTCTCCCCCAAATAAATAAACCTGCACCGGACTCCTTACTGGGCGTGGAGCCTGTTTGGGATTCTCTCTGTCTGCCCCTTCCCCTGACTCACACACTCTCTCTTTCTCTCTCTCTCTGAAAAAAAAAAAAAAAAAAAAAAACTCTTAAAAAAATCAACTGTGAACTCATTCTTTAATGTACATTGACACTATTAATTATGATATCAATATACTTTGGAAAAGTTATGCATGAAACACTTCTTCATTCTATAGGCAGTGCTTGGTATGGATCCATAAACCCCTTGTGATAATTCAGAAACTTTGAAAAGGATTCCTATAGCTTATCTTCAAGACCCTTCTTGCTGTCAGATCAGAATCCCCACCACATACTTGAGCTCAGACTTTGCTCCCTTCCCCAGGAACTGTTGCTCTCCTCCTTCTGGAACACCATTTGGTACATCAGATCTCCCACCCAGCCTGGACTGCATGGTCTGGCCCCATGTGCTGTCTTTCTACCACACTGGCCTTCTGTGCTTTGGGGGCCTTCCAGGGTGGCCACAGTGTTGGGGCAGTCACTTGCAAAGTCTCTATGGTGATGGCAGGCAGACAGACAAATAGACTAAGACCACTGAGAGTAAGTTGGAACAACAAGAATGCAGCATTTCAGAAAGGAGAAGAGTCCCTGGGAACAGTTTTAAGTGGTAAATTACACAATCTGACTCATGTTTTGTTGATTTTTTTTAATGATGTCACATCTGTAGAAGATTGAATCCCACCACATCCTAACCTTCGCCTTCTGCCCAGAGGAAAGGAGGCAGGGTCCAGCGCAGCTGGTGATTTTCCCTGGGCCAAGACCAGGCTGGAGACCTCAGAGAAAGGCCAACACCAGAGGCAGGAGAGTGGAGGGGCCAGAAGCTTCTACCCAAGAAGCCGAAGGTCACAAACTATGGGAGGCTCCAGCCAATGTGCAGCCCTGAGCCCAGCAGCCCAAGCTCAGAAGAGTGCGGACAGCAGTGGGGTGTACCTGGAGCTCTGGAGGCCCCTTGCTAAGTGAGGCGCTGCTGTTAACAGTTTGCTTTGGAGCACTGCCGGAGAGTGGGGCGGTAGGGATCATAAACAGACCATCTAACCAGCAATGAGAATTACATTTCACAGAAGTCAAATTCTTAGTTTGTCTCTTTTACTTCCTTGGGCTATTGATAGTTGTGGTTTTGATAACAATGGACTAAAATAAATAAATAAATAAATAAATATATATATATACACACACATATATATATATATATATATATACACATATATATATATATACATAATGAACCTGGTAAGGCTTTAAAAGTCATCAATTATTTAATCCAAGAAGGTGAATAATCGAGACGAAAGCATGGAGGGGAAATTGCATTATTTTTTATACCTGGAGTGTGTGTTACTCCAAACTCCTGCCCAGGATAAGGCCCGGTACAAAGCTCTAGCTTCTCCACGCGATAGCCGGGTTCGGGGGTGTATTGGTTGACTCCACACAGGTTGGGAGGGCAGAGGACCCCACTACCACCACCACCCACCGCCACCATCCAGGGAAAAATAGGAGTAAGGGGGAAAGCCGTTGATTCTGGGCTGCAATGTTTGATCAGAAGAACCTTCCTGCGGGTTTTAGGGGGGGTTTTGCCCTTCAAAGGAAGAAACCTCTGCAAGGTCCTCTATCCTTCCCAGCCACAGTTTGCTCGCCAATCCCCTACTTGGCCACTTATAATCTCACACCCCCTGCTATCCTTATACTAACAATAATTTCAAGAAAGTAGCAGTGCTCACCTTATTGCCAAATCTGCTGGCTCCTTTTAAGTTCTTTTTCTCCTTCGTTTCCATAACACTAGACTGCCTATCCTTGTAACCAGGCCTCTGTCAAAAGAGAAAAGGAAAATGATTTGATGTCTACAATATGCAGATTGAAGGAGAGGCAGGAGGCCAAGACAACATTTGTATTTCAAGTGTATGCGTCTGAAACGTGTTGCCAAAACAGAGAGTGGGAAGTTGGGAGGGGAATGACGTGGTTGGGGGAGAGGGGCCCTCAGCAAGCTCTCGGAGACAGAGAAACCCCAATCAGGGTAGGGGGCCAGCTACACAGAAAGAGTCACTGAAGTCCTGAGAAACAGCGCAGCCACATAGAGGGAAAAAAGAGGCCGCCGGGAATTCTGCTCGCTGCCCTGTAGCCCAGGCCGGGCCACTGACATATTTTTCTGAAACTTTGCTTATTTTCTCCCCTTCAGAGCTGGCTCCCTGTTGATTCAGTCTTCAGGGCCTGTGCCTGGTTTCCACAGCCTGTGAAGAAAATCTCTACTTTTCCCACATGGTTCTTCCGCACCGCAGTGAGACAGCTCACCTCCCCAAGCCCCAGGGCGGGACCATCACCTTGATGGGCTCCCGGTCCTGCTGGCCAGGAGAGGACTCTGCCCCAACCAGGCCCCTTCTCTTCATCCACTTGTCCCTCATTCTCCCCTGTGCCCTCATCCCCTGCCTCTTCCTTGGGATCATCACATAACGGATTCCTCCGAGACCGATTTCTCTCTCGGCCTCCCTTCCATCGAGCACACCCTTCACCCAAACATGTTGGCAAGAGGGCTATGTTTTGGCACGTTTAGGAATTCCTCCCATGTCCTATGATAGAGCAGGTATGGAGTACATTTTTATTGACGCACTGATCGCCCACCCCATGAAACACTGCCTCAGTCAAATGAAGGAACTCGTCCTCTGCCGGATCAGAGGAGTTCCTGTTTGCAGAAACGAAGTTATTCACCACCTACTCTTTCTTTATTGTGGTAAGAGACACATTGCGGTAAGAGACCATCTTGGCCATTTTTACGTGCACAGTTCAAGGGCATTCAATACATGCCACATTGCTGTGTAGTCAACCCCACCAGCCATCTCCAGAACTTTATCCGCTTCCCAAATTGAAACTCTTCCCCATGAAACACTAATTCCACATTCTCTTCCCCCACCCCCGCCCCCCCACATGCCTCTGGCAACCACTCTCCACTCTCTGTCTCTACGAATGTGACTAATCAAGCACTTCCTATAAGTGGGGTCACTCACTTTTCATCCTTGGGTGACTGGCTTATTTCATTTAGCATCATACCCTCAAGATGACTGCGTATTCCTTCAGCGATTACAGACTCTCGTATTTGGAAATCCATTCATTTCTAAATATTTGACCATGGGAAGGGGAAGAACATGGACCACGTGGAAAGGAATCAAGGCCAACTGCTTGCCAGCCAAGTCCCAGCCCTGCCGTCCCCAAACCGGAACTCGCATGCAGCTTCTCGAAGGCACAGATGCTTTGGAACAGAGGGAATACCGTGTCTAAGACAACGTGGTGAGGAAGCTCTGCTTCTGTGTGGGGCAACGGCTTCATCGCCTTACTTAACCTTCACAGCTCAGGGAGTCAATGATTCATCTCCATTTTACAGACAAAGAAACCAAAGCTTAGAGAGACCAAGTAATTTGTCCCAAATCACAGCTGGGAAATACTGGAGCGGAGACTCACACCTTCAGGCTGACGTCCCTTTGACCCCAGATGCCTTGCCCCTAAACCCCCAGCGCCTACCCGCTGCCCCAGACCCCCATCCAACGGAGAGGGAAGCAAGGAGATCAACTGAGAGCAGTAGTTTGTAAGATTTAAGTGAAGAAAAGCATGTGGAGAAGGTGACTTTAAAACAGCCTGAGTATATAAATTGTGATCAGACTATTAAAGTCTCTTTGAAAGAGGAAGAACAAATGGGCTTCAAGGGTAATCGGAGGAGGCTCATTATCAGATGGGTTTTCATAAAGGTTGTGAGTTCCCTTCCCCGGGAGACTGCAGGAGGAGGAGAGGCTCGAACCTGCCTAGAGCAGGCCTGCCTGGAGGCAAAGAGGTGACCCAGGGGGGTCTTGGGGGACTCCCCCAGCACCAGAGCCCCTGATGTGATCCTTGTAAAGCTTTTGAGTTCCTAAAAGAAAGGCTGCCTAGGTAAGCGTCATAAATATGCATGCATATTTTATCCCCTGTCTTCAGCCTCATCCTGCTGGGTGGGGTGCATGTCTGACACTCTCAAAATTTAAGGGACAATGGCCCCTTTGATTACAGGGCATTCAGCAGTGAACTAACTTTCAAACTAACTCCAACCTGCTTTCAAGCTACATCTTCCATTCAGGCTGAGTGGTGAGTCTGCCTTGAAGTGAATATTTCCCTGAACAGGGAGGACGCTAGCTTTTCATTTTAATGTCCTTACAGCCCTCTCTGTATGCATTGCCTCAGAGGCTGAGCTCGTCAAGATATGTAAACAGCAGAATCCAATGTGCTTTGCTCGGGACGACCCAGTCTACTGAGGCAGATTAACTCTAGCAGAAGGTGACTCCCAAGGCATCTGATGTTCAGAATTCCCTTAAAAGGAAAAATGAAACTGAGAGCGCACCCTTTCCAAGTGACAGGAGCCATCAAACACTACAGACATTCTGAGGGATAAACCTATGGTCAGAGCTTAGGTTTTCCTAGAGCAGACATGATCACTTTTGGTCTACGTTCATTCTGCCAAATTCCTTAAGCCCCTAGAGCCCATATTCAATTTCCACTCCTCTCGTGGTGGTCCTTCCACCAAGAATTAGTTTGTGAAGAGGCTGGTTGGCCAGTATGTACACCTCCTCCCCCACGTTCTCTGCCTCCCCAAACCTCCCCCTCGGTCGTTGTGAAATCCTCAGTGCACCCAGTGTTTTTTTTTTAAAGATGTTATTTATTTATTTGACAGACAGAGATCACAAGTAGGCAGAGAGGCAGGCAGAGAGAGAGGAGGAAGCAGGCCCTCCGCTGAGCAGAGAGCCCGATGCGGGGCTCGATCCCAGGATCCTGAGATCATGACCCAAGCTGAAGGCAGAGGCTTTAACCCACTGAGCCACCCAGGTGTCCCTGCACCCAGTATTTTTAAAGCTGCCTGCATTCTATGGCTTCTGAGAGAACTTTATTTTAAGGATTATTCAGATTTTCATTGTCTAAAAATTTTATTTCCTATGTGGTAATTATATAACTGTCTGCATGGATTTGGACTGGTATTTGCTAACCTTCGTACAAAATAGAATTGGCTCCAAAGCATCGGTAGGTGGGGTGGCAGGAGGGAACAAGGCAGTGATTTCTGTGCATATTGAAATGTGGAAATTCTGTCTTCTACAAATGTGGTTATACCTAATTCCCAAGATTCCTGCCTTCCTACCATTTGTAGGGCAATTATGTCAATGACGGACTCTCACCCTACCTAGAATGTAGTCTTTCCTACTATATGTTCAATGTATTCACAAAAGCTAGAGGAGGCTTCTGATCTAGGGCATGTTTTTATTAAGACGAGTCAGAACAGGGGCCCCTGGGTGGGTCAGTTGGTTGAGCGTCTGACTTCAGTTCAGTTCATGATCTCGGGGTCCTGGGATGGAGCCCAGCATTGGGCTCCCCACTCAGCAGGGAGTCTGCTTGTCCCTCTCCTTCTGACCCCCTCTCTCCCACTCATGCACATGCACTCTCTCTCGAATAAATAATATCTTTTTTAAATTATTTTTTTAAAGATTTTATTTATTTATTTGACAGAGAGAGATCACAAGCAGACAGAGAGGCAGGCAGAGAGAGGTGGAAGCAGGGTCCCCACTGAGCAGAGAGCCTGATGTGGGGCTCGATCCCAGGACCCTGAGATCATGATCTGAGCCGAACTCAGAGGCCTAACTCACTGAGCCATCCAGGTGCCTCTCAAATAAATAATATCTTTTAAAAAAAAAAAAAAAAAGAGGAGTCAGAACACTTATATACATGCCACCAAAATAACTCAGTCCAGTTATTTCAGCTACTTTTCCATCACTGCGGGACAGGAGAGCATGAAAATCCTTAATGGTGTAGCAAGACACAGTGATCGCTAAAGTAGATGATGAAAGACCAGGATGGTCAAGCCATGACCCAGGCTTTCTGCTCCAGAGGCATATCCTGTGTCTTTGCCCAGGAAGACACTAAGATATTTACATTCATGTACCACCAAGCCATTCAGTGGCTATCGTTAAAGTAGCTAGATAAAAATAAACTCCCAGAAATTTACCCTAAATCCACACCGAAGCCAAACTTAGAATCCACAGCTATTATTCATTGAGGGGATAGAGCATTGGCTTCCTGGTGCTGGTGGTCTTCTACATTTCAAAATTGGATATTGTCTAATCCATCACAACACCATGAGTGAGTCATGACCACTCCTATGCAAGAGATGGTAATAGGGACAAGATGAGGTACACAAATTTGGAGATAGCCTTGCCTCTTACTATTGAAGTACAAAATTAGTATCTATAAACCAAAGAGAGATGCAAAGCCTCCTAAAGTTAGAGAAAGACAGACCCATAGTTTATAAGACATGACAGTCACTGGCTGATTAGGTTCAATATCTAAACAAAAAATATATTAGTCAGGAGAGATGGACAATCATGGAAACATGGAAAGAACTGCCTGTAGGTTTGACTGACAGGGGAGGGCTCCCAGGCCCTGGGGCACAATATCTTCCTGAAATAGATAACCAGAGCTTGTTCTCAGAGCCTGATGCCAGTAAGCATTCAAATCCTTTCACCTCGGCCCTTATTAGAAGTCCATGCTCACTGGCAATCTTGCAACTATAATGTGCCTTCTTCACAGATCACAAGCACATTTCAAAATAATAAATCAGGATTCTGGTCTACACATCAGCCTTTTTGAGTTAGTTAATGTGAGTCCAGCCCCATGAGACAGACCAGTGGAAACCATCTTCCTCCATTTCTAGTCTTCACCCCTTTTTCAAAACAATGAACTCATACTATTGATAAAAGTGGGTTGACATATAACACATTATCGATTATTAGATATGAATTGCTGTGTTAGCACCACAGGGTGCTAACACTGAGAAGAACATTATTCCATTTGGGAGAAAAATGTCAATAAGTGAATTTCCCATCTTGTAAACTTCGAGGGCTTGCCATTTGAGGGCAGAGGCTGGGTTTTTGTATTTTATGTAACACTTTATGTTTCTTTTGCCTTCCACAAGGTCTGGCCCAGGTCTGGTAGGAGGTCAGAAATAGGTGTTTGTTTATCAAGTGAGCGAAGGACATAATGCAGCTAATTACAACTGCATGACAAAGAAGTAAGCCGAACAGCTCTGGCCCTGGGGGACCAAAGGGCAAGACCTCCAAATCCAGTGGCTCCAGAGGGAGAATCCTGAATTCTAAATAGAACCCAGTCCATTCCCATACCCAGAGCATAGATAAGCAAGCAGGTCACTTTCTGGATTTCTTTCTACCACATCCTCTCTGACCCCCCAGCAGAGAGGGAGGGAATCCTTGGGGAGCATGAGTCTGACCGTGAGCTCCCCACCGGTCATCCTGGATGCCTCCTGAGGTCACCACTGATATGTGGCCATCTCTGTGTTTAGATGTGATTGCAAGCAGCCCCAGTGAGAAAGCATCGTCAGTTCTCTCTCCCTGCTCACTGGGCGAGAAAAGATTTTTCATTTCATACATCATTTACAACTTGCTGCTGTGATTTTAAAAAACCAGTGGGCTTTATCGAGTTAATGAGCAAGAAAAACATATTTGGTGAGCGTGTTAATTTTTTGAATGTTCTGCAGAGCCCAGGACATTAGGCAACAGGCACAGGGCAGCTGGGCACACCGGGGAGCCCTTCCTCCCCCCAGATTCATTCCACCCAATGATGGGGGCACCTGGCTAGTCACTAATAAATCAGCAAATGCATCTTAATAGAAATTGAACAGCAAACATGTCATTGGCTTTGCTCTCTCTGCATTGCCTCTACTCAGGAACATTTGGGACCCTGGGCAACAATCACCATTGGCCTGAGTGAGTTTCTCTTCCACACACCGGTCTTCACAGCAAGAGAGAGGAGCAAGCGGGGCAGCTTTGAGAACAAATCAGGTCAAAGGGGGAAAAAAGCATCCTGAATCTCAGTGCTCAGGATTTTCAAAACGATGTAAGACCATCCATCTCAAGAATGATGGGCTAATGAAGATACAAACCAAGACACGGGGAAGGAAGGGCTCTGTCAGAGGACCAAAGAAAGATACTGAAATAAGTCTTAATTTATGAAAGGATCCTTTTAAAGTTCTTATTCTTATCTCTCAAAATCTTTGATACTCCAAGCTGGTTGAATACATCTCAGCATTAATCTGCTCACGAAACCACAAACCAAAAGCATCACATTCATCGTACCTTCCTTACCAATAAAAGTGCAATAAAGCTCTACGTAACAAAGACACCCAGTTTTCCATAACCAAGAACGCAGCCAAGAATTTCATCTTGAGGGAAACATTTGAGATTGACCCCAGCAAGTTCATGGCGTTGGCAAAACTTGCACCCACAAATGAAAAGGCACGGATGTACTTTTCTCATTTCTTTTCCACGCGTGGACAGTGAGTAGATTTGTGACTTATTAGAGATGGGGAAATGTTTGAGCACTATTAAGTGTAAACACAAAGTAATAGCTACTGAGTCAGGCTTAGAACATCCCCGCTCTACACAAAAACGACAAAGGGTAAGGACCCCATTCTAATACATCACACAACTCATTTCAAGAAGGTCCATTTCTGGACCCCCAGCCATCACAAAGATCGCCGGCCATAAACACATGCGCACACACACATACCATTCACACACACAATTCAAAACTCCCAGAGAGCTGTAGATCACTTAGATGAAGCAAATGGCACAAGAGACAGAAACTGGTTGCTTTCTGGATAAGAAAAAAATGCAGAACAGTCTATTTCAGAAAAGATACAAAATAAGGATCACTATTTTGGGGAGGAACATAATTGTGTCTTGTTGGATAATATGAATCCAGGAAACACTTTTGTATTCTGATATTTAATAGTGTTTTGCATTCGTTCCCCGCTGTGGGTGCAATAAAGCTCTACGTAACAAAGACACCCAGTTTTCCATAACCAAGAACACAGCCAAGATATCATCTCCGGAAGACTGGGGCTCATTCGCACCCTGAGAGGGGTTCTATCTCTGGTGCCCGGTAATGGGGAGGAATGTCGGGAAGAGTATCTTAATTTGCGGAGGATTTTTGGAGAAATGGAAAGCAGAGAGCTGGGAATTGTGCCCAGAGAGCATGAGGCCAAGAACCGTGAACTGTTAGCACAATACCCCACATGTGGCTGAAAATGCCTGCCTCGGGTGTCCCCCCAGTGGGACCGACCACACAGCGCTCCCGGCCCTATCACCACCGTGGGCTGTGCCTGTCAGGCAGTGAGGCCAACAGTCCGCACTCTACACGGATCCAAAGGGATGCCCGGCGTGTCCTCTGGCACAACCTTCACTCAGGCACTCAGTGACTTCCCTGTCTAAACTTCACGCTCACTCTTTCCAGCCCAAAGCAAGAGATTCTGCAGGTGTGGAATGCAGAAGTCAGGCCTAGCCTGACCATTCCTTGGGAAACCTCAGAACCCATACACAGTGAGGAGAAAAGGTGAGAGAGAAGGAATCAGGCAAGAGAAAGCAGCCTGGGGCTGACCTGGGGTGGGGGAAGAATAGTAAGGTTGAAAACAGCATCCCTCCCTCTCTCACCAAGCACTGGCCTTCGGGGCCACGTGGCCTGACAATAGCCACTGAGGATGCCAGCCCACCCGACTGCCTGTGAACACACCTTACGTGGCTCTCGTGAACTGCACACTTGTGTAAGCCCCACCCCTGGGTGTCGGTGGGACCTGTGGCTTGCTTCTGGCCCACAGAAAACAGCAAAGGTGATTGGAGAGTCCTTCCCATTACAGCCTATGTCACATCATATCCTCCATTCTAGAAATCAGACTGAGATTCTCTTGCTCTCCACGGTAGGCAGGGTGATGCCTCCTCCTGTCCTCCCCTGCCCTACCCAGCCAAAGTGTCCACTCTGAATTCCAGAAACATGTTCCATGACAAAAGAGACTCTGATGATGTTAAATGTCCAAGCAGGGAGATTATCCTGGATTATCCAGGTAGGTCCAGTCTAATCACACAGACCCTTAAAAGCAGAGAACCTTCTCTAAAGAATCAGAAAGAGGAGGCAGAAGAGAAGCAGGTGAGAATCTCGACATGAAAGTCTTCAACACACCTTTGCTCGTTCTTAGATGTAGGGGCCAAGCGCAAGGACCAGGGAAAGGCTCCCAGGAACCAACAGCACCCCCCAGCTGACAGCCAACAAGGAAACAGGAGCTCCAGTCCTACAACCACAAGGAGCCAAGGCCTGCTAACAACTGGAAGGAGCTTAGAATCAACTACTTCCCCAGAACCTCCAGAAAGGCTCATAGCCCTGCCAACATCTTGTAGGACCCAGATCAGAGGAACCAGCTGAGCCATGCTGCACCGAGATCTCTGAAGAAAAAGCTATCACCCCATAAAGACATTCATATCTTGTGTCCAGACTAGACTGTGTCCTGGACCGTCCCCTTCATCTTTACATTGTAGGATTCCAACTCTATTGGGAGCCTAACTGGAAGACATGTCCAGTCTACCAACATGGCTGCCTTTGAAATTATCTTTGAAAAGAAGAACATTCACCCAGCTGTTGGAGAAACCAGCTCTACCACCACCTAGGTAAACTTCATAGGTCATCTTCTTGCCTGTCCTGTATTCAAGTGGTCCCCTGCCCCTTGGTCCACTGCTGGGAACAGGCAGACATTGAATCTCCGGACATCCTACAGAGGTGACAGACAGCGAGAGAGACAGGGCACTGGGCCGCTCACTCTGTCAATTCCCCAAACTTTGTTTTTCAAAAGCAAATTTCTTCAAACAAAGCAGTTACAAGGCCTTTGTTGAAGTTGAAAAACAAAGATACTTTTGAGTCTCCTAAACACATACCAAAAGAAAAAGGTTATTTTTTAACTTTCAGAAAAGACAGCTGCATGCTTTTGGTGCTCAGATACAGCCAAGCAGAATTTAGCTGAAACTTTCCCCTGAGTTCTATTTTGCGATGAAACCAGGCACCAAAAAAAAATTGTTTTTATCTGAAAGGATCTTTCTTTCAAAAGGGAAAAAAGCATAGTTGGAAGAAAACGTATGAAGGAGCTAAATAGGGGAGGCCGTGCCGACTATTTAAGGGCCTGATATTAAGATATTGCCAAATAAATTGTTCATACCTTCTTGTCAGATGTCATTTTTGGATCCAGGAGATAATTTTAGCAGAGATCACTCAAACTTCCTCGAGGTGGAACAGCCACTAAATCTTTAACCCATTTCAGAGCTATATTGTACTGCTTTCCTATTTTTAGCACCCTGTAGCTGCTTTAGCATAATCCGAGGGGGGAAACGCTTTACCCCCCCAGCCAGCGTACCATATGTGTTATTGTGTGCTACCTGTGTATAATTATCGGTGTGATTTTAATAATCAATTTCAGTGGAATGGTAGGATTTGCTTCCGTTGCATTTAAATCCTAATAAAGCTCAATAAAAAGAAAATGAGAAAGAAAGAGAAAATAACGTTCGGAGGATTAACAAAACACTCCAACAAAAGGGACCTTTTTAATTTTCATGACGTGATAAAGTGATAGCCTTTTGAATAGACAATTAGGCTCATAAACCTGATACACCAAGGGCTTAATTCACAAACACACACTGTCACTAATACATTTGCCGAGGAGCTGTATGCTTAACAGGATTAGAATACAGCGAATCATTCATTATTAATGGAAATCTACATTGCCTAGGTCTTCATCCCTAGATAGACCAGTATTTAAATCAAATAATTTAGCACAATTTCAGGAGCTTAGTTCTGTAACTAGATTGCTCATGGGTAGCTCCGTATTTCCGTACACAGAACTAGAAATCTTTCCTGGGGGCATTGTTAACCTGCCTCGGCTCCTGTTACCCAGAGGATTTAGATTCTAGAAGCTCTCTGCCTTGCCCTGTTCACCCATAAACTCAGAAGTAACAAACAGGCCGGCCCACCCGATAAGGTCATTTGCTTCCCCCTGAATACTGTCAGCTGCACCATATTCTCTGCGTACAGTTTGCTCTTCAGCTCCAATGGGTGATTTTGCAAATGTAGAATGCATGCCACAAGGGGGTTCAGACAAAACCTGGTCCAGGTCAGAGGTAGAATTTACAGAGTCACCCTTTCAACAGTGTCTCAAGGGACACAGAAAGGACAAGGAAGACTTCCTGCGCTTTGACTCATGGAAAAGCTGGCTTCACCGGTAGGTGTTCCAATGGTTATTCATCCTTTATGTTGAGCATCTAAACTGTGCCAAGCATAGAGTGATCAACTCTTCCAGTTTGGCTGGGACTGAAGGGTTTTCCAGGGCAAGGGACTTTTAGGTTTAAACCAGAAATTTCCCAGGCACACCAGATGGGTTGGTCACCCTAACAAGGCAGTGGAACATGCTCTCCACCATTCATAATTCAGGATAATTATTTCATAATGATTGAAGTTATCCTCAACCTCATGAGAGGGACAGTCTCACTTTTGGATACGGAGAATGAACCCCAAAGATGTTGAATAATTCACCCAGAGTCATGGCCAACAGAGCTGGGATTCAGTTCCAGACCTCTCCAACTTCTCTGCCCATGACCTCCAGTTCTGTTCAGACAACCAGACACCGAGCTAGAATGAACACCCTTGCTACTCACCCAGCCTTACATGCTT
This sequence comes from Mellivora capensis, assembly GCA_004024625.1. Classification (NCBI taxonomy): domain Eukaryota; kingdom Metazoa; phylum Chordata; class Mammalia; order Carnivora; family Mustelidae; genus Mellivora; species Mellivora capensis. The sequence goes on along the minus strand of PISX010000831.1, from coordinate 52,538 downwards.
CCTCCACATGGGAAATCAAGACTTCCTAGCTTACTATTAATTCTAGCTTTAGATGAAAGCTTCACATGATCTGAGAACTCACCAGGCCCTTCAGCAAAGCCAAAGGCAGAGCCCGTTCACCTAGCATGTCACCCCCCAGAACTAAGGACCAACAGAGACCATCCTCATTTGGCAGAGTGTAGATCAAAACACCTGGGGCTATTTTCCCAAATAAAAACCTCTCCTCCTTCAGTGGGGAGATTTTGAATCAGTAGGCTCAGTGCTGTGGCTGACATGCATTTCAGATAAAGATCCCAGGGTCCCCCAGACGATTCACAAGGCCCAGACATCTGTCTTGTCCTTCCATTGGTAAGTCTGCTGCTTTATTCTACAACCCAGTGAGCCACTGTGCCTCACAAATGTGACCAGGGCAGGCCCTGGCAAGATCCCGTCAGTGGTCAGATAGACTGTACTGAAGGCACACTTTGGGAAAGAAAAAATCCCAGCTGTACTGTGCGACGTCCGGTAAATCACTGCATCTCAGCACTTCCATTTCCTTGCTCCTAGCGTGACGGTGATGCCAACACCTCCCCCAGGAGAGCATACGTGATGTACTGAACACAACGGATCCCGTACCCCATGCCCCTTGGCGTCCCACTCAACCTCAGCCACAATACTGGACAACCACGTCATTGCCTTCTGAAGGAGGTTCTATCCGACAGGCAGACATCATGGAAATTTGCCCATTAGTTCTGGCCAGGGCACAACAGTCTGTTTTCATCTCAGTGTGCTTCTCGATTTTCAACTACCTTCCAGGAGTCCAGCAACAGGGGCTTCGGTGGGGGCAGCTGATAGATGGAATTACAAACTCAAAAGTTAATATGTTAAGTGGTTGAATCCTCTCATTAGAAAAGGAGTGTTTACTTTGCAAAAGATTAATCAAAGTTTTTTTTTGAAGTAGCAGGAGCCCAAATTGCATTAATCATTAATTATGAGCAACAGTAATTAGTAACATATATTTAGCTTCTAAAATCCAGAATTCTTAGGACCTGGCAGGTCCCAGACAGGAAAAAAGGTTCGACATAAATCCCTTTTCAGGAGCACCTGAGTGGCTCAGTCTGTTGAGCATCTGACTCTTGATTTCAGCTCAGATCATGATCTCAGGGGCCTGAGCAGGGCCCTGGACTCAGCAGGGCATCTACTTGGGATTCTCTTTCTCCCCTTCCCTCTGCCTCTTCCTCTGAGTGCTCTCTCTCTCTCTCAAAGTAAATCTTTTTTAAAAAAAAATCCCTTTTCAGTCTTCTTTGAAAGTTTCTTGGCCTCTGCAGGTCCTCAGGTCTGTGCTCAAGGCCTCTGTCTTTTTTTTTTTTTTAAGATTTATTTATTTATTTATTTATTTATTTATTTATTTATTTATTTGACAGAGATCACAAGTAGGCAGAGAGGCAGGTAGAGAGAGAGGGGGAAGCAGGCTCCCCGCGGAGCAGAGAGCCTGATGTGGGGCTCGATCCCAGGACCCTGAGATCATGACCCGAGCTGAAGGCAGAGGCTTAACCCACTGAGCCACCCAGGCGCCCCAAGGCCTCTGTCTTCTTACCCAACATTCTCTCCCTAGAGGGTCCCCCATTTTCGTCTTGTATCCAAACCCAGGTTTCATTTCTGAATTTCAACTGCCTGTTTCAACTGAGAGTCTACAAGCATCTCAAAGGTAGCCTGCCTGCTTCAGGTTGAATTGGGTCCCCCAGAAAGATATGTTGAAGTCCTAACCCCCAGTGCCTCCACATGCTGCCTTATTTTGAAATAGGCTTATTGCAGATGTAATTAGTCAAGATGAGGCCATACTGCAATAGGGTGGGCTCCTCATCAATGAGACTGAAGTCCTTAAAAGAAGAAGGCCATGTGAAGACACAGAGACTCAAGAAGAACCTCACGTGAAGACAGAGGCAGAGATGGGAAGGATGTTACCACCAGCCACAAATTACCTGGGACCACCAGAAGAGGCAAGAGAGGAGGAAGGATTCTCCCTGAGAGCCTGCAGAGAGAGCACAGCCCGGCTGACACCTTGGTTCAGACTTCTAGACTCCAGAAGAGAAATTACATATATTTCTATTGTTTAAGTCACCTGGCCTGTAGCCCTCGGAAACCAGCCCGGCCCTGGGCCCAGATGACCCCAGTAAGCGGCACGTCCTGCATTTGCCTGCACCCACCAGTGACCTGGATGGTGTCCTGTCGTCGCCGCCCCCTCCCCCTCAACCCTGTGTGTCCCGCGCAGCCCGCATCATTACCTGCACATCTCAGTCCAGGGACCACCTCCTCAGGGAGGCCTTCCCTCCAGTTCAATCTCTCTTCATGCCATTCAGTATTCTCTTGTGGCATTTGTCACAGCCCTTAGCCACCTATTTATTCATGTGGGGTTATTTGCTGTGGCCATTGGGTTTTTTAAGACTTTCTCTCCCTCACTATAGGCCCCCAAAGAACAGGAATAATGTTTATTTGTTCTCCTGGTGTTGACAGAAAGCAGAACAATGCGCGGCTCCTAGAAGGTGCTCTATAAATATTGTGGAGTCTTCTAACCTAAATGCCTCTCTTTGTGGCTGGTGCGGTAGAGGAACGTGTCGACACTCAAATAAACAGGACCGCACCAGCACTAACTCTGCTCAGGCCAGAGCCGTGAGGAGTCTGGGCTATGGGGAAACAGGACCTTACTTGCTGCCACCTGTGGAGAGAGGGCTGGGCATCTGGTTTCTTGAGTTTCCACAGCTTACAGCCTGCTCCAGGCCACAGATTTCTGATTTAGGAGATTGCCTAATTGGCCCTCGATGCTTTGTAAAGCTCCTCTTCAAGGACGACCTCAGGGACACTGGCAAACCACCCTTTACAGGTAGTCACGTTGATCTCACTACCCCATTTCCCAGATGAGGACAGACATGGTAATTCACACTCCTCCTGGCTCGTGCAGAGCCCCTTAATACCACAGGAAAAGCATGGCTTTCGAAGAACAACTCCTGGATAAAGCCAACAGACGACTCTAACGAGGAACTGATCCCAGCATATGGGATGATCACCCGAGTTCGAGCAGAGCCACCTCTGGGGTCACTTGATACTTTCTTAAGTGTCATCAGAAGTAAGTGGCAGTTATACATAACTCTTGGAACAAGAACAGAAGTATCAGCCTGAATGCTTCCTGTCTATCAGTCATTAAGGCAATTTCGGAAATCCATCAAGAATTAGACAAAACACTGGATTCTTTTTTTCCTACCAAACCTATAGCAACAAAAGGAACTTTAATTTTATTGATCTGGTGAACAAGAGAATTCTAATGGAGTAGGAGTCTCCATCCCCAAATCAAAGTCTGATATGAACAATTCTCAACTTGTCTCTCCTCTACTTTTCCAGGCAGAAGATCCAAGCTAAAGTAAAGCAAAAGCAAGAACAGGTTGATTGGACAGACTTATTTATCCATGAAGTACCTTGAAATGATAAAAAGATTGAAGCAGCCTCCAAGAACTACTCAAGCCTGTAACAGAGGTCACATTCCACCTCAAAGTGGATTGTCCCATGGCTGTTTAAAGACAAAAGCTGGCAACCACACAATGTTTCTCTATGGATGCCAGGCCTTGATGACTCTGAAAAAGGTCTCCCTACTAATGAACACTACCCTCTCTAAAGGTCACCTCACTCACTCAACACCTCTAAAATCCAGCCCCCCTCGCCACCTCCAATACGGCCGCCTCCGTTCACTGCCCCCTGAGTCCCCAGCCTCCTCAACCCCTCAGAGTCAGACGGTCTTTTCAAATGTAAACCTCACACCCTCGGAGTTCCCACCCAAACTGTGGCTGAGGCACCGCCTTCGACTCACACAGCTGCCACAGATTTTAAATTTTTGAAGGAAAAAAGCAGAACTTGTCTGTCAGACTCTGTGCAAACTACTAGCCCAAGGCAGTTCCCACCTCCCTCATTAGATCATGCTACATACCTTTCAATGACATCATGTCTTTGTGAAGCTGGGCTTCCCAGATTGCTGGGACGAAAGTAAGCCCATTGATTTATACCCAAAGCGATGAAAGCAGGGACTTGGCAGATGTGTGTAGGCCAAGTGTTGCAGAAGCACGATTCACAATAGCCAACAGGTGCCAACAACCCAAATGTCAATCAACAGAGGTATGGATAAACAAAATGTGACCTATACCGGCAATGGAATAATACTCAGTCTTAAAAATGAACTAAGTACTAATACATGCTGCAACATAGACAAATATTGAAAGTGTGATGCTAGGCAAAAAAAAAAAAAAAAAAGCCAAACATTGAAGAACAAATATTGTATGATTCTACTTTTTTTTTTTTATAATTTTATTTATTTGACAGAGATCACAAGTAGACAGAGAGGCAGGCAGAGAGAGAGGGGAGGAAGCAGGCTCCCTGCTGAGCAGAGAGCCCGATGTGGGGCTTGATCCCAGGACCCTGGGATCATGACCCGAGCTGAAGGCAGAGGCTTTAACCCACTGAGCCACCCAGGCACCCCTGATTCTACTTTTATGAGGTACTTAGAGTAGTCAGTTTCCTCAGGTCAGAAAATGGAATGGTGGTTGCCAGGGGCTAAGGGAGGGAGAGGATGGGGCATTAGTATTTAATGTTAATTAGTATTTAATAGGTACAGAGTTTCAGTTTGGGATGGTGAAAAAATTCTGGAAATGATGAATGATGAATGATGGTGCTCGTTACACAACACTGTGAATATACTTAGTGCCACTAAATTGTGTACTTTAAAATGGTTGTAGCGGTAAGTCTCCTGTTATGTATATTTTACCACAAAAAAAGTAAACCCTTGCAAAAATCAATACAATAGAGGAAATGAGAGTGGCAGTGTCCAATACAATCCGAGGTGTGAAAAGCTATTCCATGCCCAACATGTACATGTAAGAAGTTGTGGCTAAGAATGTAAGGGAAATATTTCTTATTTAATTTGTGCATCATAGTTTCCAAAGGGCCATCAAGTTATATGAACATAAATACTAAATACTAAATACATAAATACTAAGCTGTTTAAAAATATGACCACTTGGGGGAAGCCCGTTGGCTCAGTCAGTTAAATGTCCAACTCTTGATTTCAAGCTCAGGTCATAATCTCAGGGTTGTGAGATGGAGCCCTGTGTCAGGCTCTGTGCTCAGTGGGGAGTCTACTGGAGGTTTTCTCTCTCCTTCTGCCTCTCCCCCTGCCCATGCTCTTGCTCTCTCTAAAATAAATGTTTTTGAAAAATAAAATTTAAAAAAAATGACTACTTGGGGCATGTGGGTGGCTTAGTAAGCTAGGAATTTGACTCTTGTTTTCAGATCAGGATGTGATCCCAGGGACATGGAATCAAGCCCCAGATCAGGCTCCACACTCAGTGTGGAGTCTGCATAAGTCTCTCTCTCTCCCTCCCTCCCTCTCTCCATCTCTCTCCCCCCCCCACCATGCATGTTCTTCTTTCTCTAACATAAATAAATCTTTTAAAAAAAAAATTCTCTCTCCCTTTCCCTCCACCTCTTCCTTGATGTGCACTCTGTCTAAAAAATATATATGTGTGACTACTTAATGAACTGAACTGTTAAGTATTCTTTTGGCTAAGGGGCACCATGAAAAAATCACTGGCATCACCAGAGTGCTGTGAACCAAGATACTACCCATGAGGTTCACTCACCCCAAGAGCCACACTCAAATTTCATCCATTCCCCAATACACAGGGAACTACAGGGGACAGAGGAACAGGTTAATGACACCACCCAGAAACAATCAGTGCATCTGAACTGTGGGAAGGACTATAGGACAAAAAAAAGACCACAAGGAAATATAAAGGAAGAAGGAGAGAGACAGAGAGAGATGAAGAGAGTACAGATTATAAGAGACTTGTAATACATCCCCCAACGGCAGTATATGTATATGTATATGTATATGTATATGTATATGTATATGTATATATATGCATATATATATGCAATATATATGTATATATATATATACACTAGATCCTGATTTGAACAAACTATACGAAAATCAGTTTGTTCACATATAGATGAAAATCAGGAGGAACTTAGTAACTAACTGGATCCATTGTGTGTTATTTAAGAATTGTTGTTTTTAACATGATGACATGACAGGTTTTTTTTTTCAAGGTGTTCTTCTCTCTCAGAGATACATGTGAAAATGTTTACAGTAGAAATTATATGACGTCTGGGACCTGCTTCAGAACAGTTGGGGCATGGGAGAGCAAGGGGAAGAAGAGAAAACACAGTTGGCCATGAAGTGATCAGTGTTGAAACTGTATGATGGATACATGGAGGTTCATGGGCCTCTCTGCTCACAGCTTCCCATTTCCAAAGTTAAATGCAAATCTCCTTGTAAAACCTAGGGTGCCGCTCCCCACTCTAACACCTTGGAAGGCTCCCTGTGCTCTCGGGATAAAATACAAACTTGTGGGTGGGACACCTTGCCTCTACACATGTCTCTGTCCACCTTTCCACCAGCTCTGTGACACTGAGCTACATGGACCTCCCAGCCCTCCACCCCTACCATCCCCCACCCTCAGTGGGGCACGGATGCCTGTGCTGGCATGCCCTTCCCCCCCTCCTCATCTGGGCAACCCTCCACACTATGCACCCACTCACCACTTCCTCTGGGGTGCTCTAACGGACCCCCAGCTCCCCAATGCTGAATGAGGAGCTTTTCCTCAGTGCTTCTAGAGAAACAAATTTTCCTGTTAGCAAAACTTTGTAAACAGTAGTACTTTCATTTCCCATTGGTTTATTAAACTGAGTGTCTGGTACATAGTAGATACTCAATAAACATGGGTTGACTTGAGAAATGAATGGCAAAACAAACGAATAAATATTATCATCACTAATAGTTCTGTCCTAGGAGTCTGCCACCTACATGGGCCCTGTTATAAAGCTTTTGTTACAGGAGGAAGTGGATTCTTCCCTTCTACCTGGAAGGAGGAACTGAAAAGGCACCCATAAGAATGAAAAGCCTGATATATGAAAGGCCACGTCACAGGTGACATAATGAATCAAACCATCATTACAGTTCCAGAAAAGCAAGACTAACCAAGGAGGAACAGAGTTAGAAAGGGGCCGGTGTGGTTATGAGAATCATGGTTTCAGAGACATCCAATCCCTGCCCTCTAGATACTGACCTGAGCCTGTGGGTCACTTCTGGGGATACCAGCTTCTCACTCGCCTCTGGAAAACCTCTTCCAGACCTGACGTCTTGAGATTCTACCCCCGTTTCTGATCGATATCCACAACCCTTGGTTTGTTCATTACGTAAAAACTAGTTGTTGATCATGGAGAGTGCAGAGCCTCACCAGACCATGTGCTAGGCAGTGTGACAAATGCCAAAGCGAACATGGGTCTCAAAATCTTACAGAGAAAGGTGACAGGCGCGGAAAGTGCTGCATCACAAAACTGAACATGATACGTCGCAGAGGAGGGGGACAAGGAAGGTGGCTGGGAGATCATAACTGAGCTAGAGTTCTTTCAGTTCCGGAAGCCGTGACAGAAGCAGGAGGGTCTGGATGACAGCCGGGGAAGGCGGGGGAAGGGGGATTTCGGTAGGTGGCAGGGCGGCTGCCTGAGACTGCCTGCTGACGCTGGGGGAACGCCTTCTGTCGCGGCCGAGCCCAGAGGCAGAGCCGTCTCAGGGCTCCCATCTGTTCAGGGGGACAGGTTCGTCCCCGCTTGCCTCCCTGCTGCGCCCAGGTGGGTTCATCATGGAGCAAGAAGGTCCGGACTGCAGGCTTCCCTCCGGGCACGACGAAGTTCAGAGGAAGAAGACAGGCGGTTAGTCTGGGGTCTCTTCCCGTATCTCGCTCTTCGGGGAAAATCGAATCTCCCCGAAAGCCCCAGCCAACTTGATCAGCCAACTCTGATCACGCCACGTGGCTGAAAGGGGACGGTGGGCCCCTTCCTGAGCCAGTCCTGTGCCTGCCGCATCGCCAGGCCCCGTGGGATTCCCCCGCTAACTGCCGGCCCCTTGCACCTTCTAGAACAGCCCGGGCGAGGGCTTCCACATTCCGTCTGCCGCGGAGGCGGGCTCTGGCCCAGCCAGTCAGGTGGTGACAAGCACAGGTCTGCAGACAAGACAGGACGAGAGGAGACGACCCCGAATCCGCTTCCCACATGCCCTTTCTCTGCCCCGGCGCTTCTGACTCCTGGCTGCGCAAACGCATCACCTGGGCCCCAGCCCAGACCAATTAAACCTAAGTCTCCTGATGTTGGAATTCAGGCATCTGTGGTTCTGGGTTTCTTTTAAGCTTCGCAGAGGACCCGGATGCCCAGCGAGGGCTGAGAACAAGGGCTCCAGCTCACTGGCTCTCAAACCTGAGCAGCGACAGAATCACCTGCACGGCTTATGAAAGCACCGGCTCCTTCGCCCCATTACCGAGTCTCTGACTCAGGAGGTCTGGGGCAGGGCCAAGAAGGTGCATTTCTAACAGGCTCCCAGGTGATGCTGATGCGGCTGGGGGGGTGGGGGGGACACTTGTCCCTCATCTTGACCAAACGAGTATGGCTCTCGGAGCCCCAGTATCCTTTCCCACTTGTAAAACAGAGGCAATCGTTGCTGCCACACCGCCATTGTTGAAAGGGTTAATAAAGATCAGGTCCCCAAAACACCTGGCGCCAAGCCCAAAGGGCATCTCGCAGGTGCTCACAAGACGGAAGATACCATTATTAGTCCCGGCACGACGTGCGCCAGAGCGCTGTCCGAGTGTGCGTCTGAGCTGGGTCAGCTCTCCCTCCCATCCGGTGGGGGTTTTGTTGTGTTGGGCTTTTTTCTTCTAAAAATACTTTAGCACAAAAAAAAAAAAAAAAAGTGTATCCTGCTTTCTGCACTGGTTCTAAGTCTCCAGCGTTTTCTTATAGAATGATGCTTATCAGAGGAAAAACATCTGCTCCACTTTCTTTAATCTCTAATTTATCTAATCTCCCTTTGTAAAAAGGTATATTGCTAATGAGTGAATTTCTGCCAAGGGAAAAAAATGCTTGTTTCAATTACTTATTCCTCTCATTGCCTTTACTCTCTGTGGTGTAATATCCCACAACATAAATATAATGAATGGGCCACTCTTTTCTGGTATCTTCATCACCGGCCACTGATAGAGAGGCTTCTCGGATAGAAAGATGTCATTTTTCTTGTCTGCACCGGAAGCATCAGACACACGTTTGTTCGAGTAAATCTTTTCCTGGGGCAAGTGTCCTCACCCTGCCCAAGGCACCCGCCCGGAGAACCCTCTACGGAGGGTGACCGTGACGGACAGCGGCCGCCAGAGGGCGCCGCAGAGCAGCGCAGCCCGCCCCCTCCAGGGCCCGAGCCTCCACCGCCTGGGCCACGCAAGCCCCGCCTGGGGTGTTTACTTTTCCCCAGGAAAGGGTAGTTTTCAGAATCCGTAGGCATCTAGGTGTGGTTTTCTGTTTTTGTTTTTGTTTTTTTTAATGTAAGTTAATAATCAAATAACAGGATTTGCTTCCCTGTGTTTATAAAAACAAATGAAGATAAAATTATTTGAAAGAATGACATTGGACCAAAACAAGGAAATTTTGGAATTGTGCTATGTAGTTGAAGGCCTTATGGAATGCATCCCTCATTTTACAGGTGAGGACACCTGAGGATCTGAGAGTTCACCGTGTCACAACCAACACACCACAGACTCTGTCAGAGCCTGGGAATGCAAAGGGCCACCAGAGTTATCAGTGAGCCCCGACTCCGTCTCATTCTGCCCTCCCGTCCTTCCTGCTGTGCAAAAAAGAGAGAAAGCTGACATTTCTTCTTGTAACCTGAGTTTGTGCCATACCTTGCAATGTGTGTGTGTATATATATTGCAATTTTTTGAATTGCGGTAAAATATACATAACATAAAATTTACCGTCTTAATTATTTTTTAGTGTCCATTTCACTAACATTATTTTTACGATATTGTGCAGACCTCTCCCACCATCCCTCTCCAGCACTTTTTTTGTCTTCCCAAGCTGAAATTCTATCCCCATTTGACATGACCTCCCCAGCCCCTCCCCCAGCCCCTGGTTCCCACCATCCTATTTTCTGTCTCAATGCATTTACCCATTCTAGGTACCTCGTATAAGGGGACTCATACAATACTGGTCCCTTGGGGTCTGGTTTCTTCCACTTATAAATTCCTCAAGTTTCAGTCATATTGTAGCATGGGAGAGACTTTCATTCCTTTTTGGGGCTGAATAATATTCTGGCGCTTTCATTCTTATAGCTGGTACCCTGAAGATGCTGGAGGGCAGCCCCAGCCTGAGCGTCCGGCTACTTGCCCACGCCTGCCTGTCCTAGAGCTTGGACTCAGACTCGGTCTTCTCCCAGGCCATGCCCTTCACTCTGCCTTGGCCCGCGTTTCTCCCACATGCAGGAAGCGGGCCTTTGCCACAATCCCTGTGCTTGCTGAGGACAGAGATGCTCCCTTCCGAGGAGGGCAAGCCACCCACATAAGGAACGCAAGCACAACCCCAAGGCAGGGAGGTACAGAAAAGAGGAGCCAAACTAGGAAGACACGACTCCTGGGCTAATATGGGCAGGGATTACTCCAACCCTTCACAAAGCTCCTTGACAGAGCTGGTTAAGAGCTAACGAAATCTTTTCTGGGGGGATGGGGGGAGCATCAAATATCCCAGCTTGTGTTAACTGAAGTTGACTCAACAGCCACCAGATGCACGAAGGCCCTTTAAGGCTTTAAAATCCTGCTTCAGGGGCGCCTGGGTGGCTCAGTGGGTTAAGCCGCTGCCTTCGGCTCAGGTCATGATCTCAGGGTCCTGGGATCGAGTCCCACATCGGGCTCTCTGCTCGGCAGGGAGCCTGCTTCCCCCTCTCTCTCTCTGCCTGCCTCTCTGCCTACTTGTGATCTCTCTCTCTCTGTCAAATAAATAAATAAATAAAATCTTTTTTTAAAAAATAAATAAATAAAATCCTGCTTCGGTCAGAAGTCTCATTGCACAAAACCGTCAGGCGATGCAGTCTCTGGGCATCCTTATCCAGGTAAAGTGTCCTGCATGGCAATCTCCAGAAGAAAGTCCATGACTAATAAAGAGCTATGTCCTGAGGTGACTAAAAATTAATTTTACAAGTGAACCGTCCCTCACATCTACCCATGCTTTATAAACAAAACCCATTACGCACTTTACGATGTCCCCATTATTGACGTTACTGTTATCAGTCATCTAGGGGCTTTTTGCACATTGCATCACTTCATTCCCATACACACACCATGGAACAAGGGCTGGAAGACCACAGGGCTGCTCAGGGTTCCACCTCTGGTAAACCGTAGCCAGCTGTCCAAGCGGGGTTCCACAACTTCCGAGCCCAACCTCCCCACCATGGAGCTCAACTAGCTCATGAGAAAGTCATCCCCTACCTGGTCAGTAGAAGCTGTCCTTGGAGGGGTAGATCCTCTCTTCCCAAACCAAAGCACAGGCAACTTACTCAATCCAGCAAACCCTACTTGGGCCTCCATCTGTGTCCGTCATTGCGGTAGGCACCAAGGGGAAGGCAGTCCCAGCTCTCTTGGAGCCCACATCCAATAAACAAATGTTTGTGGAACCCTATCCATGACTCTTTGGGCTTACATGTAGCTGGAACATGGACTGTCAAATGTAGTAACTTTCTGGTGTGAATTAAAAGAAACTGAGAAATTGTTTCTTGGATGGCATTCAGGTGAGAAAACAGAATACCTCGATTTTTACTAAAACACTCTGACTGAGCCTTTCTTAACTTCACATCAGGTGCAGAGACCGACATCCCAGAAGATGTGACCCCTCGGTCCACTGACTCCAATCATGGATTAAATAAAGGGTGTTATCTGGAGAAGAAGTTCTGCCAAGATTACAGTCAAAACAGGTTGTGAAAATTAAGTGGCATGTTTTCTGAAGCCGTATTTACTCTAGAACCCTGGAGGAAACAATACAGGAAGCGCCAACCCATCCTGTTTTGTCCAATAAATACGGAATGTTCTTGAACTCCAATAATTTACATAAGATGAAGCAAACCTCAGAAAAGGTTGGCTGATCCTAAAAGGATTAAAATCTGTCTCAGCAGCCCCAGAGCCCTTTGTAATTTCAGCCGCTCATCAGCCCTGGCTACATTTGCTAAGTTTCTGACGTGAAAATGCAGGAGATGCTCACCACTGTGCCTCAGTTGGGGGGGGGCGGAGAGGGTGTCTGCCCAATGCAGCAGGGAGCAAGCGGGGTGGGGGGGGTGGGAATGCTGTCTGATCCTGACAGGGTGATTCCCTTGGCGCCCACCCCAGTTCGTTACCAAAGAAAAGGAGGCATGTTCTCTAGGTGGTAGTGAAGCAGGAACATTTGCACCAATAAATGAGAAACATTAAGGAAGAGTATATTTCTTTCTCCTAAATAACCTGGAACAAAAACAGGAAAACTTTGTGATCTGTGAACAATGTTTTAATATCTATGTACCCTATGGAGGGGGGGATTACACAAAGGTTATTTCTACTACAAAGTTACTCTCAGGAAAATTTTTAGGTAATACTGCAAAGAAAATTGGGGGAAAATATTATAAAAAAAATAGACACATTTATATTATACAGTGTACTGTATATAATATATATATATTGTATATAATATATATAATAATATATATATTATATATATATTCCTATATTATCTGTAATATAGGATAATATAGGATATTGGGGAGGAATCTTATTACAAATAATATAGTAATGTAACAAGCTATGTCCAGGGTTGCTGGAAAGGGGCCCTAATCCTCACAATATATGACTGACTTTGGCCAATGGAACATGATCAGAAGTGACACGTGCCCCAGGGGGAAGTTCTCCCCAGGGGTATCACGGGGCTTTGTCATTGCTCTTTTCCCTCCGCCATAAGAGAGGAATGACACAAATTCAGGCTGCTTCTTCAGCCTCGGTCTGGCAATGAGGAGGCTCCATGGAGCAAGTCTGCTGTGGCTCAGAGTCAAGATGAGCGAGAAACAGACATTTGCTACCAGAAGCCGCTGAGCTATTTGAGCCTGCTTGTTACGCAGCATTACCTAGTGAATACCAACACATGTGGCTTCTTATACCTCGTAGATTAAAATCCAAAATCTGTAACCTGGCACCAAGGCCCGACTTTAAGTTGCCCTGCTTCCCTGAACATGGCCGCTTTAGACCTAAGCTTAAAAGTCACTTCTTTAAGGTAAAGTTTTCCTGACCCTTCAGTCACTCTACCACATATCTCTCTTCTGTAGAGCGTATCAGATCCGAAATTTTAATTTTCTTTGCTTGGTCATTTGATTGTTGCCTCTACTACTTCTTAAAGAATTAATCACAACTGTAATTCCTCTGATGATGTATTTAATGTCTACCCCTCCTGTGCCCACCACATACTCACTGGAACTCACACGAAGTCTCGGGAGAATGCTTTCCAGTTTTGCTAACCATTGAACCCAAGGGCTGGGAAATTGCCTGGCACATAACAGAGGCTCAATAAATTTTTGTCAATGAATGAAATGGTTCGTCATTGACCAGACACTACAGCTTGAAGGATACTATAAAATGTAAATATAAAAGTTATTAAAAGCATTCACTGAATTGAGTAACAGGATAAAGTGCCAGTATTTCATGGAAGAGCAGGAACCTGGATGTCTCTTTCCTCTCAGACAACACCAGCCCTGCCTCTAAAAGGCAATTAATAATAATACCTCGGGCATGTTGCAGTAGCCTTAGATACATAGGATCTCCAACACGTAGAATCACTCGTCCAAAACACAGGTTGCTGGGTCCCACGCCCAGATTTTCTGGGTCAGAGGGGTAAGGTGGGACTCCGGAACCTTCATTCCCTGTTCCCACACCCCACAGGGCACCACTGCTTCGACTCCAGCACTGAGAGCCGCCACACCTGCCCCATTGTCGCCAGTGAGGCACCACAGATCACAACCTGATGTCCCCACTGGCTTTTCTGTATCGTGACAAGGATGGCTGGCTCAGCAGAATTGGGAGAAGGGGACCCGCACTTCTGTCAAGTAGAAGGTCACATTCATCTGGGCTTGAAGTAGGAGACGTGAGGGGGAAGGAAGCCTCGGGAGCTGCTTCCAAACACCTCCACGTTGCCCGCCTGCCTCAGTCAGGGGCTGCTCTGCTTCCCCGCAGTGTTTCCTCCCACTGCGATTCCCTGCCTCAGCCTCTGTCAGAACCGGCTCTCACACTCACGCTCGTGCCACAAGCCTCAGGTACACCTGGAAGGAGAGGGAACAATTTTCATAGGGATTAAAGCTACGGCTAAAAGGATCAAAATTTGATTTTGATTTCAGGGTAACTAAGAGCTCTCTGCCAGATGTCCCAAGTAGAAGAAATGAAGGACACGGCCTCTGGGTTGACAGAGAAGCAAGGGGAAAGGGGCAGGTGGTCAGAGGATGTGTGCAGATGCAGGGTCAGAGGTCAGGGGTCACAGGCACAGAAAGGCTGGAGGGCAAGGGGTGCAAGCAGACTGGACTGGTGGGCCCAGCAGCCCCACGGTTATGCCACCTGATGACGATAGGGACCGTCTTCTCCGTTCTCCCACATACCCACTGAGGGCCATCCACCTGCCATGTTCACTGATAGTTTGGCCATTTTTGATTAGTGTTGTGGGCTCAGTTGTGCCCCCCAAAATTTGTATGTGGCAGCCCTAACCCCCAGTACCTCAGAATGTGGCTGTATTTGAAGATGGGGTCTTCAAAGAAGTGCGAGGTTAAAACTCAGTTACGTGGGTGGCCCTAATCCAACCTGACTGAGCTCTTTCAGGAGACAAGGGCACAGATACACACGGACGGAAGGCCATGTGGAGACACGAGCCCAGGAGACAAGCCTCAGAAGACACAGACTCCGTCCACATCGTGATCTCAGACTTCTAACTGTCAACACTGTGAGACAGTCAACGCCTGTTGTTGAAGCCCCGGCCATGAGTCACTTTGTTACATGGCCCTATCAGACTCATCCAGTCAGTCCCGAAGTTCTGAGAACCCCCACTGAGGGAGAGGGAAGCTGGGGGGCGGGGGAGGGCTCGCAGCGGATTGCACTGCCCTCTCTTGTGGGCTAAAGGACATGGCCTTGGTATAACCCTAGGGGCTCTCTGCAGAGCTTCGAACCCAAGGGATAAATGAGATTCACATTTCCTTTTTTTTTTTTTTTTAGGATTTTATTTATTTACTTGAAAGAGAAACAACAAGAAGGGGGAGAGGGAGAAGCAAACTCCCTGCTGAACAGGGACCTCCCGATGTGGGGCTCAATCCCAGGACCCCAGGATCATGACCTGAGCAGGAGGCAGACACTTCACCAACTGAGCCACCCAGGTGCCCCAAGAATCTCATTTTCTACAAAACACTACGGGTAGAAGTAAGACAACAGGGCCTACATCCACCTTCTGGAGAGCCTCCCTCTCATGAGAGACATCCACACTGTCCTTGAAAACTGGCCCACAGGGGACAGGGAAGGGGAGCCCGGATGCCGCCAGGGCAGTCGGTAACGCAGTAGACATTAGTCATGATTCGTAGAGTTACCACGTACTTAGGTGTCAAGCACATACAACATAAAGGAAACCCCTTATACAGAAATCTTGATTGGAAAAAAAAAAATGGTTTTTTCTTGAAGTTATCCTACCAGTTTTTGCTATAGAATTAAAAGAGCAAAAACAAAAACAAAAATCTCAAAAATACCTTAGTTAAGAAGCACACACTTAAGCAATGTAGGAAGGGAGGAACTAAACACCAGCTGTACCCTCCAGGCCGGGAGAGCCCTGCAGATGCTCTTGCACAGCTGGCCTCAGCCTTCCTGGGCGCTCGGCTCACAGGCTGACGAGGTCCTGTGTCCAGTTCTCCCCACCCCCACCCTGTGCCTCCAGAACCCTGCCTTTGTCTGAGAGCATCGCAGACCCCATCACAGCCAAGAAATGTGAAGATGAGAGGAGGGTAGGGAAGCTCTTCCAGGACCTGCCCAGGACTCTGCTTTGCATGAAGTCTGGCCCCAGAAAGGTGAAGTGCATGTGATACACACAACGATTCACATCAAAACCAGCCAACCCCAGCACAAAAGCAAGCAGCGTGAGGACCACGGAGACCTCCGTGCCATTGCTTGTAAAGACTCTATCAGGCCAGCTGCTCCGTAAACGCATCTAAGGAAAACCGCCCAGGGTAGTCATTCTGGGTCACTGTAAAAATATGTTGCATTCGTCTCATAGATACTGCATTTCTCCATCTTCACTCGTCCTGGCCCTACTCTCCTTTTTTGTTTGTTTTTATGCATAATCAGAACAGTATCTTTTCTCAAGCCCCAAACCCCACTGTATTTCCCAGAGTCCAGGATGCCTGTGTGGCCAGCAGCACTCCATCCCCTGTCCACCCTACCGCCTCATCACCTCTTGCTATTTGAGGCAGCTCCTGACACTCTTGGCACAGAATGGCCAGACACCCCAAGAAAAGGGGGGGGACAGGGCAGAGGGATGGTGGGATTTCACTCCAATCAAAACCCACTCCAGTCCCTGAAATGTGTGTTTCTCACTGAATCCCAATTCTTCACACTTGTTTTAGGATATGATTTAACATGAAATGTGAAATATTTACTTGGTGACACCCGGGTTTGGTCTGTACATGGATTCCATGGTGATAATCCCCTTGGAGGGCTGCAATTAAAGACTGGAGCTGGCAAGAGGCACCTCCCTCCCTGGAGAGCCTCAGCCCTGTCTCAGCGAAACTTCCTGGGGTGGTGGGGAGGGAGTGAGCAGAAACTCAGCCATACCCACACTGGCCCCCACCCCACAGCCCCAGCCACAGCCCTGAGGACTGTGCCCGATGCCCATCTCATCCCCTGGCCTCTCCGTGAAGCAAACAATATAGCACTGTGCATTTTTCCCATCTTTCTTTCTCTGAGAGGCCCCAGTGATTAAGAATGCAGGGTTTAGACTCCTAGGTTAGGTTCAAATCCCATTTCTGTCATTTCCTGCAATGCCTTAGATGAGTCATTTTAAAGTTTCAGTAGATTTTGTTTCCTTCACCCACTCCATAGAGTCTTGTAAAAATTAAAGAAGGTAATTTGTGTAAAGCACCCAGAGAGAGATGGCATGTAAGTAGCAATCAGTTGATGACTGTTGTTGAAATCACTGTATTGTGATGATCTTACAGGATTCTTATAAAGAGTGACCAAAGTAATGGATACTGTTGTGGTTGTTATAAAAGATAGAGAAGTCAACTGACATTGTACTTATTTTACAGGTTAAAAAACAAAAACTGTAACTGCTTACATCACTTGCACACCAACGTGGGAAGTTGAACCCCAGCTTCACCATCCACCATGCTCTAGGGCAGCTCCCACAGAGAAACCCCACGGCGGTGGTAGGGGTGGACAGTGTGCTCTGTGGACACTGCCCAGGCACCCAGAGGCTCATACTTGCTGCTGCTGTGAAATACTGACTTGTGATGTTCCAATTGGTCTGTCTCTCCATTCTGAGTGCTACAAAATAAGGCAGACCTGGAAAACACATCATTGTTGGGATCGGGATACAGGTTGGACACCACTGCCTCACACTGTGCTGGGGAATCCATTCACAGGCTGTAGGATACAATATACCATAAATGATGCTCTCTGTAGTGGTGCCAACTATAGGTTGAGGGAAAGAAAATGCAAGAGGAATGACTCCCTTGTTACCATTTCCCAACCATCCTTGTGAGCTGCAAGCACCTGAATAGGTGAAGAATGAGGCCGTGATCGTGGAAACAGGAATAGTCAACAGACTTCTATGAATAAGAAGAGTTAATAATCTGTTCCTAATTTGGTTGCAACACCCAGCAGTGAGAGAGGCAATCCCACTCCGGTGGCACCAAACCTACCTTTGTGCTTGAGTAAATGATATACTATGCTGCGTGGAGGGATTGGGGCAAGGCTGTGCTGGTTAGTGTTTAACAACTTGCTTTCTGGGAAATAAAAGCCTTGACAGGTAGCATTTCCCAATTCCCATGGTGTAAATGCTACCATTAAGGTCATTTCCAAGCTACCAACATGACCCCACTAAAGCAGAGCTGGGAAGGGACGCGCATCATTAGGGTCATGGCTGAAAAGAGCATAGAGACAATGGGGGAAAGACAACAAATACAAGAGCCACGTGGACAAGAATTCAAAATGTGGACAAAAATTAATATCTGAAGAGAGGGTGACCAGGAAAAAATGGAAATCACTTTCAGGAATTTCTACATATATTTGAAAGGCTGCTGATTTTCCTGCTGTGTATAGGTTTACACATGATGACCCCAGTGAGTTAAAATGTGGAGATTTTCAGAGTCACCTAAACAATGCAAAGAGATAGAAAACCAAAATCTTAAGCCAACAGCATACCTGACAGGCTGAGGAGAAAAGTCTAAACCATTTTACTGATTTATGAATATCAGCAAAATACTATAAGAAAATCAAAATATATAAGATTTTCTGAGCTTAAGATTAGAGCATACAAACCCAAACTCTATTCATGGCTTCATCTGTCTCTTATATACCTGTGTAACTTGATCCTCAGGCTTCTAATTATTCTTGTCTCAGTTTCTTCCTCTATGAAATAAGTATGTTGATCACAGACATAGTGTTGTAAAACTACCTACCAAAATAAATAACAGACCCCCAAAACTTCACTGACAGCATTCCTCTACTTATACCTAAGATTGCTACAGCTCAGAATTCTGATATAGCTTTCATTTCACAATGATCAATTCCAGAATCCCTAAAACTAAACATCAACAACAACAACAACAAAACCACTGAAAACTAATTTTAAAGAATGCCACTTGCAAGTAATATCTTCTTCTTATAATAAATGGGTTGTTTTTTTTTTTTTTCAGAATCTCCCATCAATAACTAGGAAATGTGGATAAAATATGAGACACATCTGTTCACAAGTATCAGAGGACTCCCAAAGCCGTAAGGACTTGAAAGACCAAGATCTTCAAGAGAATGGAAGTCACTTTTCCCTACAGGTACTTTTACCCAAAGTAGCAGGAGAGAGGCTGAGAGGCAGAGCATAGATTTCAGAAGTATCACAGAGCTGAAGAGACAGAGATTGGACTATAGGACTCCCCAAGGAGGGTCTTACTAAACATTGAGACTTCCAATTAGGAACCCTAAAAGGTTACCCCATGGAGAATACATGTTTTTCTATGAAGGAGTATGTAAAAATATATGAGCCTTTATAAAAACCTAAGCTGAGCCTGAACCAGCTTAAACTCTGATTATATTGAAATGATCAGTCCCTATACTTATTGACTGCAAGAAGCTAAAGGAAATTCCCTTGGAAGAAAGATAAAGTCATTCAAATCTCAAATAATCTCTAAAACATTTATATACAATTTTTATCATTCAATCAAAAATTACTAGGAAAATTCAATCAATGGAAGGATAAGGAGATGCAAAAACCAGTGTGGCACAACACCCACTACCTAACTAGCTAACAGTGAACCCTCCCCCTGAGTTCTCCTTTGGACACAGCCCCTCCAGACCTGGAGCAGAGGTCCCCACCCACAACAGACCTTGCCAACATTGCACAACCTGCCTCCACATTCTCCTGCAGTTTGGTGCTATTCCATCTCTGGCAAACACCTGGTCTAACTCAGACCCAAGGTGACCGCAGACCGCAGACCAAAACACAGGGACAAAACCCTGCCCACAACACACAAGAGTCATTGCAGATGACTGGACTGAGGGCAAAAGAGGCTCAGCCACAATGGCAGGGCACACACAACACACATGGGAGACACCCCTGAAGTGCCAGGTTCTGATGAAGAGGAGACATTGCATTGCAGGGCACTATAGGACCTCTTCTTCATAAGGCCACTACTTTCCAGAGCAGGAGACGAAGCTGACTTTCCTAACACATAGAAACAGACATAGAGAGTTACACAAAATTAAGAGAGAGAGGAATATATCCCAAGTGAAAGAACAGGACAGAATCACAGCAAGAGATCAAAGCAAAGCAGAGATAAGTAATATGCAATATGCCATATAGAGAATTTAAAGCAATGGTCATGAGGTGCCTGGGTGGCTCAGTCAGTTAGGCATCTTGTTAGGCTCTTGATTTTGGCTCAGGTCATGATCTCAGGGTAGTTAGACTGAGCCTTACATCAGTCTCCACACTGGGCATGGAGCCTGCTTAAGATTTTCCCTCTCTCTCCCTCTCCCTCTGGCCCTTCTCACCCCACTCCCCACTCCCCATTCATGTGCTCTCCCTCTCTCTAAAAGGAAAATAAATAAATAAAGTAATGGTTGTAAAGATACTCACTGGTCTTAAGAAAAGAGTGGAGGATCTCAATGAGACCCTTAACAAAGAGATAGAAAACATAAAAAAGAACCATTCAGAGATGAAGAACTCAATAACTGAAATTAAAAATACACTAGGGGGAATAAACAATAGACTAGAGGAAGCAAAAGAATGAATCAGGGACCTCAGGGACAGAGTAATGGAAAGCAATCAAGCTGAGCAGGAGAGAGAAAAAATAATAATAATAAATGAAAATAGACTTAGGGAACTCAGCAACATTATCAAGTTTAGTTACATTCACATTATAGGAATATCAGAAGGAGAAGAGAAAGAAAAGGGGTAGAAAATTTATCTGAAGAATTAATACCTGGAAATTTCCTAAATCTGGGGAAGGAAAAAGAAGTGCAAATCTAGGAGGCACAGAGATCCCCTAACAAAACTGACACAAGGAGGTCCCCATCAAGACACGTAGTAATGAAAATGGCAAAACATAGTGATAAAGAGAGAATTTTGAAAGCAGCAAGAGAAAAGAAAACAGTTATATACAAGGGAAACCCCAGAAGGCCATCAGCTGATTTTTCAGCAGAAACCTCATAGGCCTGGGCGCCTGGGTAGCTCAGTGGGTTAAGCCTCTGCCTTTGGCTCAGGTCGTGATCTCAGGGTCCTGGGATCGAGGCCCACATCAGGATCTCTGCTCAGCAGGGAGCCTGCTTCCCTTCTCTGTCTCTGCCTGCCTCTCTGCCTACTTGTGACCTCTCTCTGTCAAATAAATAAATAAAATATTTTTAAAAAAAAAAGAAGAAACCTTGTAGGCCAGATAAAAGTGTCATGATATATTCAAAGTGCTAATAGAAAAAAAACCTGCAGCCACAAACACTCTATCCAGCAAAGCTACTGTCTAGAATAGAAGGAGAGATAGGGTTTCCCAGACAAACAAAAGTTAAAAGAGTTCACAACCACTAAACCAGCCCTATAAGAAATGTTAGAGGGTCTTTGTGAGTGGAAAGGAAAGACCATAGTAGGAGTAAGAAAAGTAAGAAGCACAAAAGCAATAAAATTAAGTATATCTATAAAAATTACTCAAAGAATTCACAAAATAAAATAATGTAAAGTATGACACCATATACCTAAAAGGTAGTATAGAGGAATAAAGAATAGGTTCAAACTTAAGCAACCATCAACTTAATAGAGACTGTTATATGCATAAGATGTTATATATAAATATATAATAGTAACCACAAATCAAAAACCCATAATAGATATTCAAAAGCTAAAGAAAAAGGAATCCAAGTATATCACCAAACAAAACCAACCAACCATGAGAGAAGAGAGCAAAATAAGAAAGGAACAGAGAAGAACTACAGAAACAACCACAAAACAGGTAATCAAATGGCAATAAGTATATACCTATCAATAATTAAATGTAAATGAACTAAATGCTCCAATAATCAATAGATGAATGGATAAAGAGGTGGTATATCTATAGGGTGGAATATTACTCAGCCATAAAAAAGAATGAAATCCTGCCATTTGCAGCATCATGGATGGATCTAGAGTATAATGCTAAGTGCAACAAGTCAGGGAAAGACAAATACAATATAATTTCACTAATGTGTGGAATTTAAGAAACAAAACAAAGGGGTGGAAAGGACAAACAAAAGTGGACTCTTAACTCTAGAGAACAAATTCTTGCTTGCCAGAGGTGGGTGGGTGATGGATGAAATAGGTAAAGGGAGTTAAGAGGACACTTACCATGATGAGCATGTTGAATCACTATATTGTATACCTGAAACTAAATTAACACCATATACTACACTACAACAGAATTACTTTTTTTTTTAAAGAAGGACAAGGAAAGACAAAAACCAAAAGAAAAAAAAATAAAAATTAAAAAAAAGAGAAACAAACCCACAAGGATTAAAATACTGGAATTATAAGACACAAATGTGAAGATAACTATGACAAACATGCTCATGAAAATATGGACAATTTCAGCTGAAAACTAGACATTATAAAAAAGGAACAAGTGGAATTTTGAACAAGATAATAAAATAACCAAAATTAAGAACTCAGTGGATGGGTTTAATACCAAATTCAAAATGGTAGAAGAGTGATTGAGTCGAATGGAAGATAGTTAATAAGAAAAATATTCAGACTGAAGGACAAAGATCCAAAAGAATGTGAAGCACAAAAACAGCATAAGAGATATGAGATAGCAAGAAATGTCTAATATTTGTAAGTGGAGTCTTAGAGAAGAGTGAGATAATCAAGTGTGAGATAAATTTCTGTCATCCCAAGCTGGAATTAATTTTACTAGAATTTCCTTCCCTGCATAGTGGATTAGTGTAAGTTACAACATTCTTGTGTAAGATTCAGAAGACAGAAGTCAATTCGAAGTCTTATGCCTGCTTCATTCAGAGATCACAGCAGGGCACAAGGTGCCATTATAGTCCACATATCTTGTCATTTGCCTACTGATTCAAACTTCATAGACTTGAGACCTCAGCCAGTTCCTATCAGATTTCCTTCTTTAGGCTCTTCAATTCCTGGGCCAGGCACATGTTTAGCTCCATGTCAAAAGATGCCAAATTCTTCCACAGGACACCCCTCATCAAAGTTGGAGTCTTAGAGGCAGTGAGGGACTGATAGGGGTTCCAGTACATTCTTGTGAATTCCTTATCTTCTCTTACTACCTGCCTTTTGACTACAGGCTATGGTACCAGAAACAGGAGAAATACCTTCCTCTAGATCATTGAACCAGCTTGGGCAATTTCATAAGGTCGAATCCCTATAATTAATCTGTGTGTGTGTATGCACACATGCACATATATCTTCTAGTGGTTCTATTTTTGTGATTAATCCTTAATGCAGGATAGAAACAGTATTTAAAGAGGTGATGGCTGATTTTTTTAAAAAACTAATAAAAGACATCAAAATACAGATTCAGCATCACATTGAACAACTGAAACTAATACATTATATGCCGGTTATACCTCCATTGGGGAAAAAAATTTCAAGAATCATAATAGACTTAATCCCCAAGCATGATAATTATAAAGCACACATCACATGCTGGGAAGGGAAGAAAAAAATCCAACCTTAAAACCCAACAGAACACCACCAAATGCTGGGAAGGTTGTAAAGCAACAGGAACTCTAATTCACTGCAGGTGAAAACACAAAATGGAACAGATGATGTGGAAGACAGTTTGGCAATTTCTTACAAAACTAAACATACTCTTACTGTTCAATCCAGCAATCATGCTCCTTGGTATTTCCCTAAATGAAGTGTAACCTATGTCTATGCAAAAACCTACCTATAGATGTCTGTAGCAGCTTTATTTATAATGGCCAAAACTAGGAAGCAGCCAAGATGTCCTTCAGCAGGTGAATGAATAAATAAAATGATGAATCAGACAATGGAATATCATTCAGTGCTAAGGATAATGAACTATCAACCCAGAAAAAGACATGGAGGGGCCCTAAGTGCATATTACTAAGTGAAGAAAGCCAGTCTGAAAAGGCTACATAGAACGTGATTCCAACTATATGACATTCTGGAAAAGGCAAAACTATGGGGACAGTTTAAAAAAGAAAAAAAAAAATTATTGGTGTTTGCTAGGCATTGGGGCCAGAAAGGAATAAATTGGAGGAGTACAGAGGATTTTGGGGGCAATGACACAATTCAGTATGATACTACAACGATGGATACATGTCATTATACATTTGTCAAAACCTACACAACCCACAGAGAGAACACCACCAAGAGTGAACCCTTGCATAAACTATAATGATGTGTCCAGGTAGGTTCATCAGCCATTAACAAATGTACTGCTCACACGCAGGATGCTGGCTGTAGGGAAGGTTATGTGGTGCCAGGGCAATCAGGTGGTATATGGGAACTCTGCTCGCTGCTCAATTTTGCTATAAAACTAAAACTGCTCTAAAAAATAAAAGCTTTAAAAAAAAAGAAGAAGAAGAAATATATATTACCATCAAAGGAGCAACAGTAAGACTGACAACAGACTTTTTTATAGAAACAATAGAATACAGCGGACAGTAAAATAATATTTTCTAAGGACTGAAAGAGCATACCTGCCAACCTCTAGAATTAGACATTGTACCCCAAAAAACTGTCCTTCAAAACCTGAAGGCAAGCTGCTTAGGGATGTAGAAAGTTGAAAAGAGCATTGCCCTACACTGAAATGAAAACAGCTGGGCAGTGTGAAAGTTGCTTACTTTCGAACAACCGTCAGAGAACTCAGGTTGCAGAGTCACCAGGGGCCCCAAAATCTAAAGGGATATGGACAACTTCAGTGAAATATTGCTGGTTTGCCTGCAGTAGATGCAAGTGGTTGCTAGTGAGAAGAGTTCAGCTCGGGTAGTTGATGACTTGCTGCAGGCCCAGTATATGCACTGGCATATACTGTGCATCAAGTGCATATACAAGTGCATCAAGCCCCTGGTAACCAAAGAAATTGGAGCCAGAACCCTCTTCAGGTTCTTTGTCCATGGACCCTGCCAGAGGCTCCCAGAAATTGCAAGAGTCCTATGAAAGTGTTCCTTGAAGTACAGACCTGAAGTAAGAAGAGGAAGTACAATGAGACAGATAAAAACTGACCTGTGTTGTTTGCCTCTCTTGTCTATGAAACAGAAGCCTGTGGAAAGAAGGGCAACAAAAACGGTTGCCCTTAAGAAGCTGGTGAAAACACACATCAGTTTAAAGAAGGGAACTAGAAAACAGACAAACAAAAGAAAACAAAACAAAACACCTATTCCAGTGGGGAGAGCAGGGCATGAATACACGCTAGGCCCAGAAATATAGTAGAGGCGGATACAGAAACAACTCACTCACTTGCATATGCTTTCTCTCTCTCTTTGTCTCTTTTTCTAGGTACTTAACATATAATTGATGAAGTCATTCCAGTTATTTTTCCAGTTTTATGGATGTATAATTGACAAATAAAAATTATAGGGACGCCTGGGTGGCTCAGTTGGTTAAGCAGCTGCCTTCAGCTCAGGTCATGATCCCGGCATCCTGGGATCGAGTCCCACATCGGGCTCCTTGCTGGACGGGGAGCCTGCTTCTCCCTCTGCCTCCGCCTGCCACTCTGTCTGCCTGTGCGTGGGCATTCTCTCTCTAATAAATAAATAAAATCTTTTTTAAAAAATTATATATATTGAGTATGTACAATGTAATGATTTGATATACTTAACTATTATGAAACGATTACCATACTCAATCTAATTAGCAGAATAGTGGGGCACTGAAAAAGCAGCACCTCTGAGACACAGGGACAACCCAGCACTTAAGCCTGAGGTTTCATCAGAACAACGAGAACCCTTGTCCCGTTACCTCATCGCCACAAGGATGACGCACTAAATAACAAAGAATGGTGGAGGACAGCGGGAGGGAGATAAGGCAGACAGAGCATAGAAATGGACCTCTGAGGTCCAGCACCAGAGGAAGATCTACAAATGATGATGGAACACACACTGAAGAAAAGCCCTCAGCCAAATTTGCCTCCACCCTAGACAGTAGGTGACATTGGAGAAATTTGAAGCCTATAGTGTACTGGAGGTACGTGGCAACAACCAATCTCCAGCTCAGCCCCATTCCTCTCTAACTCAATGCAAGTCTCTTCACTAAAGACTTAGCAGAAGAAAAGTGTGCACATTCCAGGCAAAAAAATAAAAAACCATTATTGACTCCGCTCCCTACTGCCTAGGCAATATATATGGCTTTCAACAAAAAACAATGAGGCTTATGAAAAGGCAGGAAGAAAGATGACACACTGAAAGGGGCTAAACAAGGACCAAAACCATGCTCAGCTGTGACCCAGATGTTGGAACTATCTAATAGGAGCGATCTACTATAATTGTTCTAAATAACTATGATTAGTGAGTTAAAAGCTATAATGGAGAAAATAGAAACCAGGCAAGATCAGATAGACAATTTCAGCAGAGGGACAGAAACTCTGAGAAAACAGTAAATGCAAATGCTAAGAATTAAAAAGAAAAAGAAAAACCTAACTGAGAAGAAGGTCTTCAATGAATTCACTAGTAGATTTGAGCCCACTGAGGAATGGAACAGGAGTGAAACAGAAAAACCGTGTGAACAAACACACTCCTTCAGAGATCATACCTAAACTGCTGAAAACCAAAGACAATGAGGAAATCTTAAAGTCAGCCAGAAAAATAACACACATACGTACAGAGAAACAAAATAAGAATTAAGCAGATGATTCTTTTCCCCAGAACTCATGCAAGCTAGAGGGTAATAGAGTGATAGCTTGAGGGAGGAAAGAAAACAAAGCTGTGAACCAGAATCATTTCCACAACAAAATTAAAAATGAAGGAGAAAGAAGAAAAAATGATACTTCTCACTTGCTTTAAAAGATAGCCTACAACCTAAAGGAAAAATAGTAGCTGTGTAGTGTGTGTCTTATCAAATACAAGAAAGAGAAAATATGGCAATAATAGCAGAAAGGATGGAAGGAGGAATTGAGAATGTACGGCAACTTACATACACTACACTTGAAGTGGTAGGACATCATTTGAATGTAGACTCTTACTAATTAAAGATATAAATTGTAAGCCCTAGAGTGATCACGAAAATAATAAGTTGTACTAAAACATCAGTAGAAAACAATAAGAATTTATAAATATTCACTAAACATAACAGAAGGCAGGAGCAAAAGGCCTAAAGACAAAGACGACCAAATAGAAAATGGCCAATGGGGTTTCAGATTGTAACCCGCCCCCACTGGTGAGGACATTAAATGTGAGCAGTTAAAAGACAGAAGTTGACAAATTAGATTAAAAAGCAAGATCTAACTCTCTGCTCTCTGCAAGAAACCTCCTTTAAAGACATAAGTTGGTACAAAGTAAAAGAAATGCAATGAAAAAATAGATACCAGGCAGACACTAACCAATGGGGTGTTGAGGTGCCCATACCAAGGTCAGAACAGACTTCAGCACAAGGCATGTTTAATTAGAGATACAGGAAGAATATTGCATGATGACAAAGGGTTCAATTCTCCAGGAAGACAAAAACAACCCTAAGCGTGTGTGCACCTAACAACACAGCTTCCAGTTACATGAGGCAAAAACCAATAGAACTGAAAGAAGAAACAGGCAAAAAACACACTCCTAGCTGGAGACTTCAGTACTCCTCTCTCAGTAATCACTGGGACAAGTAAACAACTCAGTAAGAATACAGAAAACCCGAACAACACTATCAATCAAATTGACCTAATTGACATTTCAGAACATTGTTGCAAGTACACACCATATTCAGATCATAAAACAAACCTTAACAAATTTTAAATGATAGAAATCAAGCAAAGTACGTTTGCAGACCATTAATGAAATTAAACAAGAAATCAATAATGGAATGGCATCTGGAAAATCCCCAAATATTTGGAAAGACATAATACGATTCTAAATGATCCATGAGCCAAAGAGGAAGTCTTAGAGGAAACTAGAAAATATTTTGATTTGAATGAAAATAAACATACAGCATATCAAAATTTGTGAGATGTAACTAAAGCTGTGTCTAGAGAGAAATGTATAGCATGACATACTCAAATTAAGAAAAGAAAGGTCTCAAATATGTAATCTAAGTTTAAGCCTTATCAAACTAGAAAGAAAAAAGTAAATTAAACCCAACACAAGCAGAGAAAAGGAAATAAAGAGCAGAAAGCAATGAAATTGGAAACAGAAGGATGAAGGCATAGTAAAGATAGTTTCAGAAAAACAGAATTCGACAAAATTCATCATCACCAGACCCACCCTAAAGGAAATTACTAAAACGAGGTTTCAGGCAAATGCAAAGGGATCAGTGAAATCAGAGACACGTTGTATTGGTTTCCTGTCCCTGCTATTGGTTTCCAGTCCCTGCTATAATGAT
Organism: Mellivora capensis; assembly: GCA_004024625.1. Taxonomy (NCBI): domain Eukaryota; kingdom Metazoa; phylum Chordata; class Mammalia; order Carnivora; family Mustelidae; genus Mellivora; species Mellivora capensis. The sequence continues at coordinate 24,368 of PISX010000831.1, read as the reverse complement.
CTACCACAAGCATAGTGACACAAAACTATCCAAACGTATTATTGCACAGTTTAGGACACTGACAGTCCAAAAGGTCTCACGGGTCACAGGGCTAAACCCAAGGGTCCGGAGAGGACTCTGGGAGGAGCCCATTTCCTTGCCTCTCCAGCTTCTAGGTCTCACACCTTTCTCTGGATCCTGGCCCCATTCCTCCTCCTTCAAAGCCAGCTCTTTGGACGGAGTCTTCCCCACACTGCCAATTCTCTGATGCTCCCTCTTCTGCCTCCCTCTCCCACATTTAAGGAGTTCATGATTCCACTGCCCGGTGAGGTAATCCCGGATAATCTCCCGATTTTAAAGTCAACTGATTAGCAACCTTAATGCTCCTTTGTCAAAGAGCCTGATACAGTCACAGTTCCCAGAGATGAGGATGTAGACCTCTTTGCGTGCAGAGGGGCATTATTCTGCCTACCGTGGGTGAAAGAAAGGACGGACAAGACAAAAGATGACTAAAGGGTAAATTCCTAAAGGACCACTGCCTATTAAATCAGTAATGCAGTGATATTTTGTGGGGTCATAAATATCTGGAGAAGTAAGTTACGTGAAAACTAACAGGCAGGATCAGAGGTAAATGGAAAGAAACTAAGCCTGTGCATTGTCCAGGAAGAGACAGATGTATGACTTCATGCTAGATCTTAATAAGGCCGTCCTACTGTACTCTCCCAGCCCGGGGGTCGCCAGTAAAAGAACGTATCACGTAACAACCGACAGAGACGGGGACACGGAATCATTTTTAAATAGCTAATAATCCAAGGAACAGGCAAGAACGGAAATATATATATTTAAAAAAAAAAAAAAAAAAAAAACAGAACAAATGGGACAAACAGAAAACACATTGTAGGATGACAGATTTCGCTTCCAGCATTGCCATTTGAGAAATCTATGGCCAGAAAATGTATCTTCATTCCGCACAAGCCCAGGGCTTCTGAGCTGTAGAGAGCAGAGAGCAGCCCTGAATCTGCATCTCGCTCAGCCGAACCACAGGGCGCCCAGGCCGGGCCACCCCGGGGGGTGCTGCCTTCCTCACCGGGGCCTCGACCGCGAGCTCTCGGAGACCGGGCCGCTGGGTCTACAGCAGCCCACACCTTTCTGCGCCCGTCCCGGCTTGCCGAAAAGTTCTTTGTTTCTATAATTGCATACCGCGGTCATGTACCCAAGTGTCTAGTAAGATTTACTCACGTTTGAAACGACCACGAGCGAATGTGTGTACCGGAGTCCTGCCCTGGTGGCGGCCGGGCACGCGGCTGCTCCTGGAAGAGCAGGAACGTGCGGGAAGCAGGTGTCCCCGCGCGGGCGCTTAGACCCCGCAGGTGAAGGCGCTGCTCCGGGCACAGCGGCCGCCGGTCCGCGCTCGGGAGCATCCCACGCACAGCCCGGAATCCGCGCATTAGTGGCAATTAATCGAAGGTGCGACAAACTCGGAGCAGCCCTGAATGTGCTCTCAGGGATGAAAGGAAGTGGGGAACGGAGGAAGGAGAAAGAAAAAAGAAACCTGGTTTTGCCTGCTAAACGGAAACGTGTCCAGGAGAGGCCGGTGCGTCCTGACTTTGCTAGAAAGGAGTGACCAGCACATACGCGTGCTTCAGGTGAATATTTTACTTTCACCATCTGAAGTCCAACAACACATAGAAAAACAAGTGGGGGCTGCAAATGGTTTAAAAACCAGGCGAATGTCGTATGGGAAGGAGCGCTGTGACCAGGACACCCCAACACGCCGGCCTGGGCGGGGCTGACTCCGTTGCCGCAGTAGTGAAAATCAGGCGGCATCTACAACTCCAGTACTTGACCTCTGTCTCCCAAATGTAGCTGGGGAGGGGAATGCGCAGGGGCGAGGTGCACAAGGCAGGTGGCAATGAAGGTATGGTGCCATAAACCTATTTTTTATCACAGTTTGCTTGATTTTTTTTTGTTTTTTTCAAGGGTTTTCATACTCTCACTAAAAAGAATCATTACACAGTAATAGCAGAGGACTTGAAAGTTTTTTCAAGGATCTCCAATAACATCAAATATTTGCATATTTTAGGATACTCAGGGTAACAAGGAATGATTAACCTTTGATGATAGGCATTTTAGGCCCATTTGCAGCCTATGGAGCTTGAATGTTATTTGACAATAAGCCTTTTTTTAAAGGGGGAGGGGCAGAGGGAGAGGGAAAGGAGAAAATCTTAAGCCGGCTTGGTGTGTGTAACATGAAGCAGGACCTGATCTCATAGCTCCGACATCATGACGAGAGCCGAAACCAAGTCAGACACTTAACCAACTGACCCACCCAGGTGCCCCGGGATAAGCCATTTTAAATCCTATTGTATAAATTGAAAAATAAACACGTCCATTTTTTTTGTCATAATCTCACTCCAAGTGACTGCCCAGCTATGAATCTGTTAGTTCCCAACCTTTAAAAAGTTACTTATTTCCCTGGTTTCCGAGACATGTTCATATGGATCAGAATCACCTGTGAGATTGTATAAAACAAAAATTCTTGGGCTTTCCACCCCAAAAACCTGATTCATTAGGTCAGGGATGGAGCCCAGAAGTCTGAATTTTGCAAGCCTCTTTAGGTAATACCATGCAGGTGGCCCATAGATGTGAAACACTCGGCAAGATGATGTCTGATGTTATTCCAGCTCTAACATTGTCTGAAAATGCCATTTACAAGCGAGGCTACAGCTAGAAGTGGTATCATGAAGCCAGTATTGCTATCAACACAAGTCGGAACAAAACATCTATGAAGAAATAAAAATTTTAGGGAAAGAACTTCGGGTCCATAGCAAATATTGATTAATTTCTCAGCACTTTCCATTGAAACAACTAGACAACTGAAAAACGCATTATTTTAAGTGTCTTCATGTTCCATCTTTAAAGTGAAAGATTTACTTTTAAACAGAAAATCTGCATTTAACCATTGGGATGAAAAATAACATTCTTTGCACAGCTGTTTTCCTGAGAAATGCACTTTTTACATTAAATGTGTTTTTACATTAGATATTTAACATAGAACAAAGACCAGAATCAATCTTTGAAGTATGTAGGAGAGAGTGTGGCTTAAGAGCACCAGGAAACTTACTAATCATCACCAATGCCCAGCTAGCGGCGCCCCAAAATCAACCTTTCCCCAACCTGGCTGAACCCTGAAATTTTGCAATAACAGTTTTATTCCTTTGTTTTTAACTCATGCTCATGACTCTTGCCTCCAGATGATCTGTAAATGTCCACGAGGGGATAAGCCACTAAACCTGGGGTAGAGCTAACTGGCTCCAAACAGTCATGCCTCTAGACCCGTCCATGCCGACATTGGTCATTGATCCTGGAGCTCTTCCCTCTGAGCCAAGATGAGGCTACAAAAGCCTCTTCAGGTTAGTACTCGGGCAGCTACTTCCGTTTGACTGGAGTTGCCCTCGATCTTATCTGTCACTTACAATATTCGTTCAATAAACCTTTAATGCACTACTACGTGCCAGGCAGCCTGCTCAGATGGTCTTCTGAGAAGAGGCTAGGGAAGGGCAGCAAAACATACTAGAGGATCAGAGACAAACTTTATCCTACGAATTCACAATTTTATCAAGGGTTGGCCATGGTAGAGACAAAGATTATTCCCGTTGATAGGAAAATGGGTACATAGATTGTACTATATCCTGAGTAGAAAAATACCCAGCAGTAAAAATTAACTACAGCTACATGCTACGACATCCATGAATCTTACAACACAAGAGATTAAGACAAATAAGGAAAGGGAAAGAAAGGGTAGTCACAGAAGACTATGAGGAATGTAAAGAGATAGATGGGAGTAGAGCACGTAAGTGGACGTTAGATAGTACCAATGTTCTATTTATTGGGTTGCATGGTGGATCCTTAGGTATCTCTACATTATATTATGATAAGAATAACATCCATGCATGGATTAATAATGAGGCTGTGGCATGAAACAAGGACTATGGTTAATCCAATTATGTGCACTGGGATCCATTTGAAGGAGAAAGGACACATTGTAGCAATTTTGTCAAGAAAGCCAGACTAGGGATCATAAAGCTACTATCTATAAGTTCCTTGGGCCAACCTCAGGAATCTTCTCCCCACAAGAATTCTGCAAAGATAGAAAGCAACCTAGACAAGAGGCATTGCAGGAAGGGCAATGCATGAAGTTCCACTTACTGGTTTGAAAAAAAAAAAATTCTAGAAGCCAAAAAGCCTTAGCCATTTCAACAAGTCAGTTCAGGTTATTCATATTTTCTTTACTTTCGAAGGGAAGTTTAGAATACCCGAAGGAGTTCTTTAATTCTGAAATTGCTGGAGTAAATAAAAGAAATGTTACATAACTCATTTCTAAAAGAACAAGAGAACTATATTAACAGATTGACAGTATTCATAGGTTAATTAGGAAATCTGTTGGTGCTGTTAAGAAACTTGGCATATTTTAATTTAGATTGACGTTCCTCAAGATATAGGTATAAGTGATGTTCATTCAACAATAGTGAGATGTCACACAGTCTGTGAGAGACTGATGTCTAGAGAGTGCTTACAGTCGAGCAGGACGTAAAATGTGTTCTGGATCACTACGGATGTTTTCTCATCAAACTTGGGTCTTTGAAAGTATTCAGGATGTGATATTGATATGCACTTGAGAAGAATCGAAAGAAAGGAGTTGAAAGAAAAAGCGTTGTTGAGCTGATTGGAAACTGGTTACAAAGGAAGACGTCACCAGTGTCTTCCTGTGGCCAACATTTTAAACATGGCCACCACAGCTGTGAGGAGAGGTTAGGAAAGCTGTCTTCATTACTTAGGATATTGTCTATTGAACTGAATCTTAAAGAGTCAGATGAGGGAATAAATTGTTGGTAGGAGCACTGAGAACATTTCTATATAGTCATCTAGAAACCAAAAGATGACTTTCAGAAACGGTTGCCTCCCAGAGGTTATACCTCATCAAATCCTTTAGTCCTCACAACAACCGTATGTGATGAAAACTCTTCCCACCCACAATTTCAGATGACTATTAAGAGCAATTAAGTAAAAAAGAGAGCTAGAGAGCAGCACAGCTTACAGGGAGCCAGATCTCCCTGACCCCAAAGCCCAGTGCCCCATCACCAGGCTGAGGGACAGGTGCTGGCTGAAGGGTGGTGGACTCCTGACTGGGTGGCACCACTACAGTGGGGGAGGGGATGGTCAGCATGCAGACTTCTACTGGATTCCTTGTTTGCATGGTGGCCCTTCCTTCAGCTGAGCCGAGCATTCCCCAAGTCTAAGGTCTCTGCTTTGCCTCTCAGCCTTAGCACTTGCCTTCTGCTCAGGTGTGAGGCAGACTCACTCCCCTGGGGGAAAAGAGAAGGGACCTCAGTGGGTCAGGAGGGTGCTCACTGCTTGCAGAGAAAGGCTTCATCCAATCCTGGCTTTGCCCCCATCTGTGACCCAGGAAGGTGCTGGTAACTTCAATTGCCAAGGCTCCCCTGGGTCTGTGGCTCACCTCAGCCTGCGTCTGGGTTTCTTTGCTGGTCAGCTTAAGTTATAGCCTTCTTCTACCTGCACAACCCATAACCACTATCCCTCTGACTCAGAGCAGCCAAACTATGGTTGATTGTAGTGAGCAACCCCCCTGCTCTCTTTGTCCTTCTGGGTCTCGGCCTTTTCTGAGCCTATAGGATTATTTTCTTGCCATTTTCAGAGAAAGCAGCCATCTTGTTCCATATGCCATGCTCAGTTGGCTCTTCTGAAACACAGATATGTTCACGGACAAGAAAAATGTGTGCCTAAACCCTCATGTGATCTGGGAGCTTTATACAGAGCCCATCTGCAACGTGCAAAACATCAGCTCCCCACCCCAGCTCTAAATGTAAACAGGTGAGCCAAGTTACTGACTGTGGACACTTTTCTCAAATATGACCACCTACCATTTTACCATCTCTTCAAGCTTGGAGAAAGAAAGTGAGAAAAAGTGTTATTTTAGGGTAAGACACTAAATGGTGCAGGGCTACAATGTTGCATGCTCCCCAGAGCTCTGGACACTTGGTCATTTCTAAGTTTTGAAACTGTAAAACAGGATGAATATTTCCCTTGTAGAGGGAATGGATGTAATGTCTATCCTAGTCCTTTAACACCACAACTAACTTAACCAATCCAGTGGTCTGGGTTGTGTTTCTGATGCCCAGTGGGAGAACACTGATCTCTGACACTGAATGAACAGTTTCCTCGTTTGGCCCTGATGCCCAGCATGGACACTGAGAAGCCAGAAGAGATTAGAGCAGACCATAACCTCAGAGCCTAGTTTCCAGATGCTTCCCTCATGCCCACCAGAAAAGAAAAGCTGTAACGAAAGCTCTTATACAAGACGCCACCTCTGTTGCTCATCCTCAAAATAGGAGACCCTTGGGGAGAGAGCCTAGTTTTGGGAGCCTCGGTTCATTTGTCAATCCTTCTTCCACTGTAAAGTCTGAGTCATTCCATTTCCCAAAGAAAATTTGTATAAATAACAATAAAGAACAGGAATTAAATGAGAAGATGTCCTGCAGATTGTTAGCATCTTGCTTTCTTGTGATAGAACTACCTGCGTGCTTGCTCTTTTGCAATATTCTCCCTGGAGAATATAGAAAGCCCGCTTCATGGAGCCCCATAGGGAAAAGGAAAAGTCACAAATGGATTTCTTCATGGGTCATCACCTCAGATATAAAAGGGAAGTGAGTAAGGTTGTTCAACATAATATATCATTAGCGAAACATAAATTAAAACAACAGCTGGATCCCACAACATGCCTATGAGAATGTCCAAAATCCAGAACCATGATGACACCAAATGCCAGTGAGGATAAGGAGCAACAAGACTTATCATTCACTGCTGGTGGGAATGCAAGTGTTACAGCCAATTTGGAGGACAGTTTGTCAATGTCTTGCAAAACTAAATGTTCTCTTACCATACACTCTAGCAGTCATGCTCCTTGATATTTACCTAAATGGAGTGAATCCTTATGCCTATGCAAAAATTTACCCATAGATGTTTGTGGCAGCTTTATTCATAATTGTCAAAACTAGGAAGCAACCAAGATGCCCTTCAGCAGGTGAAAGAATACATGAACTGCCGTAACCTAGACAATGGACTATCATTCACTGCTAAAAAGGGAATGAACTGTCAAGCCACGAAAAGACATGGAGAAGCCCTAAATGCATACTACTTAAGTCAAAGAAGACAATCTGAAGCTGATCTGAAAAGGCTACACACTATATGATTCCAGCTATATGACATTCTGGAAAAGGCAAAACTATGGAGACAGTTACAAAAAGATCGGTAGTTGCTAGGGGTTGGGGCCAGGAAGGAATGAACCGGAGGAGTGGAGAGGATTTTTAGGGCAATGACACAATTTGGTGTGATAGTACAACGATGGATACATGTCATTATACAGTTGTCAAAACCTATGCAACGAACAGAATGAACAACACCAAGAGTGAACCCATATGTAAACTATAATGATGTGTCAATGTAGTTCACCAATTGTAAAAAAAAAAAAAAGTACACTCACATGCAGGATGTTAATAGTAGGGGAAACTGGGGGGAGGAAGGCCAGGGGGTATACAGAAAATCTGCTTTCTGCTCAACTTTGGAATAAACCTTTAAAAAACTCCTCTAAAAAATAAAATCTTATTTAAGTAAATTCACCTCACCACAGTGCTCAGGTCCATCCCCAGAACTTGACCAAGCATGGTCTTCTTTTCCCCTGTCCCATGGAGGGAGATTGTTGCTGTTCAATCTTTTGAAAAGAAAGGAAGGGCAGAAATGATGAAAGGCAGGCAGGAACAGAGGGAGAAAGCTCATCAGCAGAGGACTGAGAAACCAGGATGAGTGGTAACTATTTGTTACTACATTAGTCTTCTATTGCTGCCTAAAAAATTAATATCAATGTAATGACTTCACACAATACACATTTAGTATCTCACAGTTTCTATATGTCAGGAATTTGCCAGGCTTAGCTGGTTCCTCAACTCAAGGTCTCACGAGGTTGTAATCAAGATGCCAACTTGGGGGGGGGGTGGGGGCAGGGGGCACACCTGGGTGACTCAGTCAGTTAAACGTCTGCCTTCAGCTCAGGTCATGATCTCAGGGTCCGGGGATGGAGCCCCACGTCAGGCTCCCTGCTCAACCAGGAGCCTGTTTTTCCCTCTCCTTCCCGCTCATGCTCTCTCACTATCTCTCTCTCTCTTTCTCCAATAAGTAAATAAAATCTTAGGGGAAAAAAAAAAAAAAAGATGCCAGCTGGGCTGCACTTCATCAGAGGCTTGAGTGGGGAAAGATACACATCCAAGGTCACTGGCAGAATGAGTTTCGTTGCAGGCATAGAACTCATAGCCACTCAGGGTGCCTGGGTGGCTCAGTCAGTTAAGCGTCTGCCTTACATTCAGGCCATGATTCCAGGGTCCTGGGATCAAGCCCTGTGTCATTCTCCCTGCTCATTGGAGAGTCTGCTTCTCCCTCTCCCTCTGCCTCTCCTTCTCCACTCTTGTTCTCTCTTGCATGCTCTATTCTCTCTCTCTCTCAAATAAATAAATATTTAAAAAGAAGAAGAAGAAGAACTCGCAGCCACTTGCTGCCTTACGAAGAGAGTCTCTCACCTCAGGGAGAGTTCCATTACCTCCTTTAAGGAGGACTTTCACCTGATTACATCAGACCCATGCAGGATAATCTTTTGATTGACTCAAAATCAATTGATTTGGAAACTTAATTACAAAAATCTGTCCATCTTTGCCAAATAACATGAACACAGGAGTGACATCCTATCACCATTGCTGTATTTTATTGGCCAAAAGCAAGTCACAGTTTCCATGAACACTCAAAGAGAGGGGATCATGCAAAGAAGTGACTCACTGGGAGTCATGTTATGGAATGTCCACCACAATTACCCCATATTTTCTTTAGTAGAAAAGAAAAGGAGCTGTTGTGAGAATTTTTGACTGATGTCAGTCTCTTGAGTTTCTGAATCATTTCCTCATTAAACTATAAAAAGAAAAGATTAATCAGTTTATGGCCTGGCTAGGAAGCAGAGTCTCTCCTAAACTTTGGCCAAGAAGTGCCTTTGAATATGTCCATTTGGAAAAACCGCACAAAGCGTCGTAAACACTCTGGCTGACTTTTGGCTGCTAGTCACACAAACCAGTGAAAGACCTGCGTGAGAGGCTTGTAAGTTGAACAGTAGTGATATTTTAAAAACCTGAGTCCTGCCCTATTCTTTTCACCTCTCCCAACATATACCCCACTCTGCTCCATTGGAGGCTTCTGCCTGTCTGGAGGATGGTAAGGATATGTTATCAAAAGAATGACAGGAGAGGAGCACTTGGGTGGCTCAGTTGGTTAAGGATCTGGCTTCAGCTCAGGTCATGATCCCAAGGTCCTGGGCTCTAGCCCTGCATCAGGCTCCCTGCTCAGCAGGGAACCTACTTCTACCTCTCCCTCTGCCCCTCCACCCTACTCGCTCATTCTCTCTCTCTCTCTCTCTCAAATAAATAAATAAACTCTTTAAAAAAAAAAAAAAAGAATGTCAAGAGGAAGACCTTGGCCTTTGACTGCACAAATGGTTTTTGATTTTATTTATTTCAGCAAGAATACAAGCTTGAAGAATAGGCTACCATCTTAGGGAAGGATAGTCTGTATTCCCTAACATCCCCCCCCACCCCAGTATCAGGGCAGTTTGGCACTTTAGTAGACAAGCCCTGGGCTGAGAGAGAATGGGTCATCCTAGGAGTCCCAGCAGCAGGAGAAGGATCCCATAGCAGGCTGTATGGACGAAGCCGCCAAGAGCATCCCAAGTTGGGGCGTCCCGCGAGCCCCAGGGGAAGCTGCCCCCATCCGCCCCTGCCCTGCCCCAAATGTCACTGGGAATACCATGGGCAAACTACTGCAGCTGTGGCAAAGACAATGCCCTCCTGCCCGAGGAAGCAAAGACGAGGTTCCAAGGACCCCAGCTTTTCTCAGCTCCTCTGAGATAGGAGAAGCCCTACATCCACCCAAATGCCTGGATATTATCTTAAAATGAGCAGCAGAAAGGAGAGGGTCAGGAACTAGCCATGGGGAAAGAATGCTGCCATTAATGTGAAACAAGAAGCCCACAAAACAATACTGTATATTTCCCAGTGGTACATCTCTATATATGCAAGGTCATAGCAGTGGGTACACGTACATAGGTACCACATCCTGGGCAAAGGAGCGGAGCCTGACAACCGGCCGGAGGAGCAACTTGACCGACTATCAATCTCAGGATCATGTATGTAATCAAAATGTAATTTACAAAAAGAATCATTCAGGAATTTTTTTTTTTTAATACACATTATCTGGCCCTACCCTGGACAGTGTGATTCCATCTCTGCTGGGTGGGGGACCAGGACTCTGCCTTTTTAAATGGGCATCTCAGTGTAAGGACCTATTTTATATTTTTATATTTTAGCCAGAGGCTTCCATTGAGGTTAAACAATAACCTTGTTGTTTAACCCTTTAACTGTCCCTGCTCCCCTTCCCCCAGGGGATTTACTTAAAAACAAGTCCTGGAAACCAGCCTCAGGTAACAAAGCTCAAATACAAGGGTGGGTCAGGCCAGGTGGAGACATCTGATCAGTGGGGGGGGCGCATACTGTCTCCCTAGTTACCAAGGAGTATGGGCCCCACCCTTTGGGAGCCTTTTGGCGCCAATCCTAACCAAGGTGTGATAGGCTGGTTCAAGTGTCTACTAGGGTAAACTGTAATTCAATTGGTCACCTAGCGTCACTGTCGAGTTTCCTGTATGTGTTACAATCTCATTGGCCACCTGTGTGTGGCCAGGCCCGACCGCATGGCCTTTGCCCTTAAAAGCTAGTCTGTGAAACAAGGAAGGGTCGCCCTCTCTTGTAAGAGGTGCGTCCCCGAACGTTCGGTTAGATTCTTGATGCTTGGCGCGAAATAAAGCTTTGCTTGACTTTGCTTTATATCAGTCTCGCTCCTTTAATCATGGACCCATTTTTGGGGCATAACATCAGGAACTTGGATGTGGGGCGCCCCCCACCCCTCTGCAGACCTGCATTTCTGAATCGCTGCACAGGATTTTTGTTTGTTTCACCTGATTAACTAAACTTTGTCAATAACAGGCATGAGGCTTGAGTCCTATCTGAATGATCTCAAGCAAGGTCGGCCAAAACGGAAACACCCGCGTCCGACTCCAACGGTGAAAACATTCTCTACTCGAATGCGAAGTCTAGGAGGACAGGGGTTTTGTCGGGGTTGCTCATTCCGCACTGCCAGAGCCTAGAACGGGACCCGTGGCACAGAAGGCCCCCGGTAGATCTGTGACTAATGAATGAATGGGTACTGCCTCAATGATGGGCCTGCAAACCTCTCATACCCATAATGGTAAACGGATCAGGCTCATACTGTCCAATTTTAAGGGCTTTATTTCATTCCCATTATCTCAGCTCAAATACATATAAAATTGCTTCTTCAAAAGGGCCTGGGCCTCAGGATCAGCCTCCTCTCCCCCAGTGCTAATGTGGCGGTGTGTACCCCCAAAGAAACATAAACCCGACTCCAAGATTCCTTGCACAGCCACATTTTTACTGGTGACTCTCCAAGGGCCCCCGGACGGGGTGTCACATAACCAACACGGAGCAAACCCCCCCCCAACCCATTTTCCTATGTCTCGCCCAGAATTGTTCACACTGCACAGCGGCTCCCTCCTGGGAGACGAAGCCTTCTGTGCATAGAGTTCTCTCACCCACTCTCCGGATCGGCACAAGAGAGGTCTGGGAATGGGGCATTCCAAGAAAAAAGCTTCCCCAAGGCAAGAGAGGTGCATGTGCCACAACGTCTTTGAAATGAATCGTTTGTCCCCGTGATAGGTCAGTGCAAGACGTGGCATCTGCCTTGTTTCCAAGACCCAGTGCCTTTACTTTCCCAAGTCACCACCCCTTAACAGCCCACCAGGACTCTGCTTTGAGGGCAATTCCATTATTCTGCAGTTGTCTGCAATTCTCTCCGCCCGCTTTATTTACGTGTGTTCCTCCGACCCTGCCCTGGGGAGGTGTTAAGATTCTTGAGGGCAGACACCTTGCCTTATCATATCCTTTGGATTCCTTCCAAGAGCTGATCTCCATGTATTTGCAGATCAAATGCCAGACAAATATTTGCTAATTTCCAAAAGGGCCTCAGGTAAAAATTCCGCCTTTCTTTTCCAAGAAAGAATATGCCTGGGAAGTAAAAAGGCAACCAAGTCATCTCCGAATACAAAGGACAACTGTGTATGTAAATATATGATAGGAATAGTCATTCAAACATGAAATTGATCCTGGAGGACTCATAAAATAAACTGTAGGCGATCTGAACGTCTCCTGTGGATTACCAGCCAATTAATTCTACTGACACTGTACGAGGGATGGTTTATATTAAAGCAGGTTTTGAAAGTAGGCGATGGTAAGTCATTGCCCATTATCTACTTTCTCCTAATGGAAGAAGTGTGTCTGGCTACTGGGCCAGATTCGTATCCATGGCTATGCCCTGCCGGTAGTGGATAAACCCCAGCTGGAAGGGATTATGCCTGGGAAGCCCAGATTCAGGGAATTTGTCTTTTGCTTCTAGCCCCCAAGATACCTGAGAAAGAGCTACCAGAGGAGGAGGAGGAGATCAGTATGGCATAAAGGAAGATCTTAGCAGGGGTTTTAGATCATTAGGACAAATGGTGCAAAATAGTCAAATGCAAGAAGAAAGTAGGTCAGTGGGAAAGAAGGGACAGACTCCCAGCAAAAATCCGGCGTGCTCTTCCAGCCCCATGCAAAGCCGTTCCCGAGAGTCAAAGCAAATGTTGTCATTGTTTGCACCGCACACACTGCCTGAAGTGCAAATCGCCAGCCAGCACGAGCGGCGAGAACCCTCGAGAACCCTCGCGAGCCCTCGCAGTGGTGTCACGTGTGGTTCACGCAGAGCAGAATTGATGCTGTAAACGCGAGACCAAGTTCACTGATGAGCAACTCCCTAATGGGCAATTACCTCCTCTCTTCCCTCTCATTCCTTTTTCCTTTTTTCGCCCTGGTGTTAAGTATAAGAGGCAACAGAGGGTCTGAAGAAGACAGCGGTTTTGTTTGGTCTGCCAGAGAAGGCAGCCTTCCCGCATTTTCTGAGGCGCGCATAATTACAGGTGCAGTTAATGTGCTTAAGAGCTTAGGGGAAGCAATTGTATATGAAAGATAACTTCCTGACAGACAGCTTTATTAGAGCCGGGCCCGGCCGCCTCTCGGCTCCGGAATTATGCACACGTCTCCCTCTTTCCCACCCCTCACGTCCTCGAGGTGCTCTGGAAGATGGGGAACCTGCCAAAATATTTAACTGGGAGTGTGGCGAGGCCCCAGGAGCGACTCACACACCTCATGGATCCCCTCAAATCTCACAGGACTCACTGATGAAGAGAGGACTTTGGGGCAGGCTCAGGACAGAAGCTGCTAACTAATGCCTTCCAGAAAACTGACAGCGAGCAACCACCCGCCATGGCTTTAAGAACACGCAGGAGGGGTCCCACGTAAGCCACTTTCGAATGGAGGCGACATTATCATAGTGGCAGCCACGGCAGCAGAGGCCTTAATGGCCAGCAACCACCCGACAAGCCGGTTGTCAGCACCCTACCAGAGTCTGACTAAAATTCCTTCCACCCGGGGCCCACGGAGACAGGCTGCAGCTTGCTTCCTGACAGTGTAGGGTGACACCAAGGGATGGACATTTTCTCTGTCAAGAGATACCAGCTCAGAATTGGGAAAGAGTCAAGGATGTTAGGGAGGAAACCCACTGTGGCTCTATTTGCTCATACCAATAGGCGGGCATGGGATCCAGCCTCATGGAAGGAAGAACACGAAGGAAATAAAGAGCCAGAAAGAAAAAGGAAAACATGAAGGGGCAGGGGATCAAGTGACAGGTGCAGCTCTTCTCTCTCTCTCTCTCTGTCTCCTTTTGTCTCTCTCTGTCTCTGTCTCCATTTCTCTGTCTCTCTGTCTCTCTGTCTCTCTCTCTCTCTCACACACACACACACACACACACACACAAAATACTCAAAGAGATGGGCCAAAACAACCACATAATGAAGACAAAAGACACATAGATACAGAGAACTCTAAACTAAAATGCACAAATATGAAGCTACCCAGAGAGAAACTTCAACTTGAAATTCTTCTGTCCTTTAAAGAATGAGTCAGACAAACTATCATTTAAAAAAAAAAAAGTTAAAGCCAGTTGTGTTTTTGTGAACGTAAGCACAATTAATCATATCAGTTCTTGGTACTTACTCCACGTTCTGACTAAAATGGAGCAAGGAACGCTGTGTCCCTCGTACACATGTTGCTCATGGTCTGAGAGAAGCAATGGACCAAGGCCTAGACTACATGTGACAGTTTATAACCTATATTTTCCAGTGTCTTTCTAACAACTCTTCTCCTTAATTTTCTGGAGAAGCAGGAAGAGAGTTTAATCCATGACTTCCTTTCTTAGTCTTCTACCTGCTCCTCCTTTAACTAAGGCCCGCTGACATAACTTCTTCGTATCCCTCCCACTCAAAAAATACTTGCCATTTATAGTCATCAACACTGTATAATAAACTTCAAAGTTGATGAAAGACCAGATCTTAATTGTTCCTACCACAAAAAGGAAATGGTAATTGTGTAACATGATACAGGTGTCAGCTAATGCTAAGGTGGGAATTAGACTCCCATATATCAATGGACCAAATCAACATGTTGTACACGTTAAGCCTACTCAACATTACATGTCAATTATGTTTCCATTTTTTAAAATACTCCTCTTTACAAAGAATCCAACACTGTCTCCCTTCAATGCCAGAACCCCCATGCACAGTTGTTGCACTCCAAAAACATCGAATTGGGGTTTGGCATGAACAGAAAGATCTAGGATGCTACTGTTTGTATTCCTTAACCCAGTGCTACAGAAGAACCAATGAAGACAGTCATTCAGCTTTCCCACCCTAGCTTGTACCTTTCATCTTCAATATCACCTCATGGTCCAAAGTGGCTGACAATCCATCAGCCATGGAAAGGCTAGATGGGACCTCTCCCAGATGACTCAAATCTCCTCACAAAGCCTTCCTAGAAGTTCCCTACAAATTTATGGATGATACACACACAAAAACACACACATACACACACGTGCGTGCACACACACACACACACACACACATATGGTCAAAACTCAGCCACATGATCATATCTCACTACAAGGGAAACCAGACAATCTGGTCTTTTTACTGAGCATGTTGTTACCGCAAGAAAAATTAGGATTCTACTTTTAAGGGAAGTTTGGATATTGGGAAATAACTGATTCAGTCGTGTTTTACACAGAGCTTAAATATTTTTATTCATTCAACAAATATTCGTTGAATGTCAACTCTGTGCCATCTGCCTTCTGCAGAGTCCAGGCCAGGCCAGTCCAGGAAACTCTTGCATCCTGACCCTGACAGACCCCCAGCCACGGATTCTGCTCCATGCTGCCTTATGCTGGTGATCTCCTCAGAGAGAGGCAGCTACATCTCACAGATCAGTCTTCCTTTTGCAGACATTCAGTTCCTATGTCCCTGAACACCAAGGGGACACAGGCCACACCCTCTGAACGATTCCCCTGAAGAACCCCGACATAATGTAAGGCCTGAGGAAATACTCCCACAGCAGGCTGGAGGGATGGCGGACAAGCGGGAGCTGAGCACACTGATGTTCTCTCCAAAGGACTCAGTATTGGACTTTTGCCTCCGCAGTGACTTTGAACTATGCTTTGCAGAATTCTATTCCCCGTCTGGATCTGGGCTAGGCTGGCCATGAGACACAAGGTGCATGAGATGGAGAAGATGGACGTGAAGCACCCACAGTCATTGTTCTGTCCTGAAGTCACCCCCGCGGCTCCCATGTAGGGCTGGCCAACCTCCCCAGTCCCTCATTGCCACAGGGCAGCACTGACACGTGCAGTTCCTCCAGTTCCCACCAGATCTCTGTCAGCCTTTCCAGGTCCTGGGCCAAGTGGGTGCACTGCTCCGTGGCCGAGGGCACCAGCATTTCCCGCAGGCCACATGCAGCATGGAGCTGGGGTGGGGCCAGGGGCAGGTTCCCGTTTGCCCTCAATCATCTCTGCTGTTCTTAGGGGTCCCCCCAAGTTCATCCTCACAGCTTCATTTTCTCCTGTTTCTCATTCACACACACACCCTTCGCACTGCCGATCCAGCTGACACTCCACAACTTCAGGCCCAACCACAGATCCGGAGCAACAGCACGCAGGCCAGCTCCACCAATTCCCACCACTGTGTAAGGTCTAGCCCCGCAACCCTCCCCCGTTGCACAGTGCTCCCAGCCCTGGTGCTTCTCTAGAGGAACCCTGACTAGGACACCTCCCGATTAATTTCCACTCTTCTTATGGACCCTGAAGCAGGTGGGCAATGAGCAAAGGCTGGCAGGAACTATATTTTCACACTCCCCTTTACCAGCCCTACCTGGGCAATCCAGAACTTCATTTTAGCATATGGTTACGTGTGACAACTAACATTTGTTCCCAGCCTTTGAAGCTTTTAGTGAAATTCAGAGATGAGCAGAATTGTGTTTGACATCCTGTCAGACCTGTCATTCTATCATATGTGATAATAGATTGATAGACTAGATTAGACTGATACATAGATACATAGATAGAAAGAATTTAGAAGATAAATACTGTGGAGCTTCTCTATCATACTGTTCTGAGGACTCAAACCATGGAGAGAACATGAAAGAGAGTAATAATGAGATCCATGTCATTGCAGACTCCCCCAGTTCAGATTTTTATAATTAGAAATATGAGAAAAACCCATCTTATGAGAATCTTCCCCATTATATTGGGTAATATAATATTCAGTATACAAATATTCCAAACATAATTCTATAAGACTTCAAACATTTTAGAAAATGACACTCATACTTGGAGTGGTGTTTCTTACCAATACATTAGCATTTAGATAGTTACCTTACAAAAAATGATTTGTTTAATAAACAAGTGTGATTTTTTTAAAGATTTTATTTATGTATTTGAGACAGAGAGAGAGAGAGCAGGGAAAGGAGCAGAGGGAGCAGGACAAACAGATAACCCCCCCTCCCCCACTGAGTGCAGAGCCCAACATGGGGCTTGATCTCACAACCCCAGATCATGACCTGAACTGAAAACAAGAGTCTCAGGTGCACCAATAAACAAATGCTTTTATAGATAACCAAAGGTTTGTATTTTCTTTTGGGATGAATTTGCTATTTAATTTTATATATCAACTTGATTTCATTTCAAATAAATAAGATACTTATAGTATAAATATATATACTTCTTGTTTTGGAAATTAAATAAACATTTAAAGACTTTCTTGACAAAGCAATGTCCAATAGAACAGCATACTCAAAGATGAGTTTTGTAGAATGGAATACTAAAAAGATGTTACTTAAAATAATAATTTTTTTGGTCAAGTACATTTGGAATATATTGGGTTAAAAAAAAACTCAAATTGATTTCTTTACCTTAAGATTCCTCAGTGAGTTTTGTATGCTTTCCTACTTAAACTCACCAAAAAGAGGCAAAGTGGGCAAATTTTTCCAAATTTATTTACCAATGGAAACTTTCCTGATGAAATATCTTTAAGAACTAACATACTAAGGAAAACACTTTGGTAAAATGTCACAGTTTATGTCACATTTATATAAAATGTCACAGTTATATAATAGCTCAAAATAACCAACTACTTTTTAAATATTATATGTATATATTTCAAGTTATATATTCACTATATGTCTTAACTGTTTTATTGAAATCACTGTTTTATTATGACATCTCTATATTATTACTCCAGTTATACACAATAGTACCAAAACACATTCTAAGATGAAACATAAATAACTACTTTGAAGAGCTTCACTTTTCATAACAGCAATTTGTACAGACTTGACTGATAATATTATGCTTCGCACTTTATTGACCAAATTATTTCTCTCTAGCTTAAATGACATTACAAGAAAGGAGTTCCATGCTGACATGTAGGAAACAATACTGATAATTTTATTTCTAGCTATAAGATGGAATAAACAACCTAAAACCCCTCCCACAAAATGATGCTTTCAAATACAGATGAAGTATAGCAAATATCCTATAAAGTGAATAGTTGCACTTATAATAAAGTAGAGGAACTCCCCACATGCTAAAAATGAACTGGGAATTAGAAAGCAGAAAGTTAATGTCATTATGTTGGTGCAGAAGGTGCTCCAACCAAATCACCTTGTAATGCCTCACAAACACAGGGAGACTGAGACCTCAACCCCCAACAAGATAGGGACTTAGAACTGAGACCCCTGAATGAAAGAAGGACTTTGAAATGACTACATTCTCAATGAAAAGATGAGTTAGGGGAGGGGGTAATTCATCCACCCGTCCAGAGAAACATCAAAGAAGGTTTTAATTATTGATCTGAGGTTCGACTGGAAAAGGACTGCTCTGAGAATTTGCAACAATGTACCTGTTCTCACTCCAGTTTTTGGATTAAAGTTATAGTCTCACATGGTCTAGAAAACTTTATGCCAAGAAATTCAGATAAATTCAGATAAAGGTTAATATCCTTAAGGTGTCTGGCGGAAGCAAACTTAAGACTGCTCTGAAGGGGTGCAACCCAAACTCAGGTCACAGAGAAATTCACAAGATAACCCCACCAAAAACATGCACATAACCTAGAATTTAAAGATGCATTAGGAAATAATTCAGTATGGGGGGAAAAGGTCAATAAGCAGAGAAAACAGCATAATTAATCCCCCAATTAATTGTCCATTAATCCCCCTAATGATAGAAAAATTACTCTGAATGAGTATATTTTAAATCATTACTCATAAAAGAGGGAAACAAAGACATAAGAACAAGAAACATAAAAAATGACAGATATTTGAAAACCTACCCAAATATAGTTTCTAGAAATGAAAAATCTAGTCATTTTAATTTTTAAACTCAATAGATTAGTTAGATAGCAAATTAGACACGGCTGAAGAAGGGAACTGGTGAACTGGAAGATATTTCTAGGAAATTACCCAGAATGAATCACAGAAAGATTAAGAAATGGAAAAAAATTTCAATCTGGAAAACATAGGGGACAAAATGAGAAGATCCCACATGTCTCCTTAGAGAGAGATAATACAGAGATAAAGAGGCAACCCTTCCAAAATTGAAGATAGACAGGAATTCTATAATTCAAGAATAACTTCAAATATCAAGCATAATAAATAAAAATATATCCACACTTAAGTCATTGGTAAGAAAGTCTGCAAAATACTAAAGACAAAGAGAAAAATTTTAGGTGAAACATGGAGAAAACACTGTGTGCCCACAAAGGAACAGCAGTTGACAAAACTTAAACTGCAATAACTGGGCCCAAAAAACAATGGATAAAGCATTCAAAGTCCAAAGAGAAAAACAATCCTCTTAGATTTCTAAACCCAGCCAAACTATAATTGAAAAATGAGGACATTAGACAGTTTTTAATTAGCAAAACTTCACTTAAAAAATACAACTGATTATTACTTTAGCAAGGAAATATAGTGAACAGAGAAGGAAAGATTGAGATGCAAGAAAGTTGAGCAAGGAAATTTATAAATATGTGTATTCATAAAGAAGATTTGATTGCATAAAGGGGTAATAATGACATATAGAGGTGAAAATAAGGTACAACTAAATGACATATAGGTGTGAAAATAAGGTACAACTAAAACATTGGACAGAAATATTATGAAAGATGAAATAGTTTAAATTAAAACAGTCTAAGGATTAGTCAAGTGTGAAATTATCAGTCAGGAAGTGTGCAAATATAATGCTCTAACTCAGCATGAATACAGGCATATGGGAGAGATACTGTGGGTTTGGTGCCAGACCACCACAATAAAGTGATTACTGCAATAAAGTGAGTCAAATGGATTTTTTTGGTTTGCCCATGCATAGTAAAGCTATGTTTATGCTCTACTATAACCTATTAAGTGTGCGATGGCATTGTGTCTAAAAAATAATATACACACCTTAATTTAAAAATACCTTATTACTAAAACAATGGTAACCATCATCTGAGCTCTCAGTGAGTTAAATTTTTTTTGTTGGTGGAGGGTCTGGCCTCCACACTGCTGACTGATCAGGGTGGTGTTTGCTGAAGGGTGGGGCAGCTGTGGCAGTTTCTTAAAATCAGACAACAATGAAGTTGGCTGCATCAGTTGACTCTTCCTTTCATAAACAATTTTTCTGTAGCATGTGATGCTGTTTGATAGAATTTTACCCCCAGTAAAATTTCTTTCAAATCTTCTGTTGTCGTTTCAACAATCTTCACAGCATCTTCACCCAGTCGATTCCATCTCAAGAAACCACTTTCTTCGCTCATCCATAAGAAGCAACTCCTCGTCCATCCAAGTTTTATCATGACATGGCAGCAATTCAGTCTCATCTTCAGGCTCCACTTCAAATTCTAGTTCTTGTGCTGTTTCCACCACATCTGTTTACTTCCTTCCCTGAAGTCTTAAATCCCTCAAAGTCCATGAGGGTTAAAATCAACTTCTTTCAAACTCTTGTTAATGTTGGTATTTTAACCCCTTCCCATGAATCACAAGTGTTCTGAATAGCAGCTAGAATGGTGAATCCTTTCCAGATTTCCAATTTACATTGCCCAGATCCATCAGAGGAATCATGATCTATGGAAGCTATAACCTTATGAAATATATTTCTTCAATAATAAGAACATGAAAATCAAAATTCTTGCTTGACCCATGAGCTGCAGAATGGATGTTGTGTTTGCAAGCATGAAAACAAAAGTGATCTCATTGTCCATCTCCATCAAAGCTCTTGGATGACTCGGTACATTGTTAATAAACAGTAATATTTTGAAGGTAAGCTTTTGTTCTGAGCAGTAGGTCCCAACAGTGGGCCTAAAATATTCAGTAAACCAAGTCATAAACAGATGTGCTGTCCTTTAGTCTTCATTGTTCCATTTATAGAGCACAGGCAGAGAAGAGTGAATTTAGCATAATTCTTAAGGGCCCTAGAATTTTAGAATTGTAGACGAGCACTGGCTTCAACTTAGTCACTAGCTGTATTAGCCCTTAAGAAGAGAGTCAGCTGGTCCTTTGAAGATTTCAGGCAGGCATTGACTTCTCTCTAGTTATGAAAGTTCAAGATGGCATCTTCTTCCAACAGAAGGCTGTTTCATCTACATTATAAATCCATTGCTTAATGTAGCCACCCTCATGAACTATCACAGTTAGATCTTCCAGATAACTTGCTGCAGCTTCTACATAAGCACCTGCTGCTTCAACCTGCACTTGTATGTCCTGGAGATGGCTTCCTTTCTTAAACTTCATGAACCCCACCTCTGCTAACTTCAGACTTTTCCTCTGTAGCTTCCTTTCCCCTCTTAGCCTTCACAGAATTGAAGACTTAGGGCCTTGCTCTTAAATGAGGCTTTGGCTTATAGGAACATTGTAGCTGGTTTGATCTCTGTCCAGACCACTAAAAGTTTCTCCTAGTCAGCAATAAAGTTGTGGGGTGGTTTTTTTTTTTTTTCCTTGTCATTCATGTATTCTTCACTAGAGTGGTGTTTTTAATTTCCCTCAGAACTCTTTTTTTTTCTTTTTCTTTTTCTTTTTTTTTTTTTCTTTTTTGCATTCACAACTTGGCTGTTTGTCACAAGAGACCTAGCTTTTGTATCCCAGCCTTTGATGTGCCTTCCTCACTAAGCTCAATCATTTTCAGCTTTTGATTTAAAGTGAGGGACATGTAATTCTTCCCTTTCCCTTGAACACTTAGAAACCATTATAGGGCTATGAATTAGCCAAATCTCAATATTGTCGTATCTCAGGGAATAGGGAAGCCTGAGGAGAGGGCGAAAGACTGGGGAAGAGTCAGTCAGTGGAAGACATACACATTCATCAATTAAGTTCACTGCATTATATGGGTGCAATTCATGGCATCCCAAAACAATTACAATAGTAACATCACAGATCACTCATCACAGATCCCCATAACAGATATAATAATAATGACAAAGTTTTAAATACTGCAAGAATTACCCAAATGTGGCACCAAGACACAAAGTAAACAAATATTTTTGGAAAAATGGTACCCATAGGTTTGCTCAACACACAGTTGCCACAAACCTTCCATTTATTTAAAAAAAATTGTATCTGTGAAGCTCAAGAACATGAAGTGCAATAAAACAAGGTATACCTCTATTATGTTTCATGTTACAATTTTAGGATAACCAGTAAAAGAACAGGAATAGGATGCAGTTTCCAAAGAAACTGGAATGTAGGGAGAAAGAAAATAGGGAAAACTAAGTCAACCAGTAAAGTAGAAGATAGAAAAGCTAAAACAAAGACAGGGTAAGTAAAAAGCAAAATGAAATCTGTAATCATAATAGATGGAGATCTACCAGGTAAAAGAAAGACTCACAGGTTTCTTCTTAAAAATCAAAATATTATTGTATATTTTTATAAGAGATATGCTTAAAACATAGTATTACAGAAAGGTTAGAAATATAAGAATAGAGAAAAGAAATACCAGAAAAACACAAACCCAATGAAAGCTGGTATAGCTATGTAAAATGAGGTAAAACAAACTTTAAATCAAAATGTATTAGCAGAGGAAAAGATGTTCATCATATGGTGATGAAAGTTCACCAGGAATATATTATAATTTTTTTTTTTTACTCTTTTTTAAAAATTAACATATAGTGTATTATTAGCCTCAAGGTCTGTGAATCGTCAGACTTACACATTTCACAGCACTCACCATAGCACATACCCTCCCCAATGTCCATAATCCAACCACCCTCTCCCTACCCCCCACATCTGCCAGCAACCCTCAGTTTGTTTTGTGAAATTAAGAGTCTCTTACGGTTTGTCTCCCTCCTGATCCCATTTTGTTTCATTTTTTCCTTCCCTACCCCCCAAACCCCCTACATTGCCTCTCAAATTCCTCATATCAGAGAGATCATATGATAATTGTCTTTCTCTGATTGACTTATTTCACTCAGCATAATACCCTCTAGTTCCATCCACGTCATTGCAAATGGCAAGATTTCATTTCTTTTGATGGCTGCATAGTATTCCATTGTATATATATATACCACTTCTTCTTTATCCATTCATCTGTTGATGGACATCTAGGTTCTTTCCATAGTTTGGCTCTTGTGGACATTGCTGCTACAAACATTCGGGTGCACATGCCCCTTCGGACCACTACATTTATATCTTTAGGGTAAATACCCAGTAGTGCAATAGCTGGGTTGTAGGGTAGCTCTATTTTCAACTTTTTGAGGAACCTCCATGTTGTTTTCCAGAGTGGCTGCACCAGCTTACATTCCCACCAAGAGTGTAGGAGGGTTCCCCTTTCTCCACATCCTCACCAGCATCTGTCATTTCCTGACTTGTTAATTTTAGCCATGACAGTGAGAGAGAGAATCTTAAGCAACCTCCATGCCCAGCATGTAAGCCTGACATGGGGCTCAATTTTACAACCCTGAGACCATGACCTGAGCCAAAATCAAGAGTTGGATGCATAACCGACTAAGCCATCCAGGCACTGTGAAAGGTATTATAATTTTAAACTGTATTTTATAACAGCTCATAATATATAGAATTATTAAAATTATAAGAGAAAAAGACGCACAAGCATTGTGGGAGATTTTATCAGTGTCTCTGAAGCCTGGTAGATAGAATAGAATAAAACATGGAAAGGGTATGGAAGATCTTCCCAGAGGTTGCAGAAGAAGGATAATAGAGAATAACATGATTACTAAGAATAAATATATATATATATATATATATATATATATATATATATATATAAATGAATGCTCAAATTAGAAAATATACATTATTTTCAAATACATTAAAACTATTTTTTAGGGGCACCTGGGTGGCTCAATGAGTTAAGGATCTGACTTTTGATTTGAGCTCAGGTCATAATCTCAGAGTCCTGGGATTGAACCCATGTCATGCTCCGAGCTCAGAGAGGAGTCCGCTTGATATTTTCTTTTTCCCTCTCCCTCTTCCCCTCCCCCTGCTCATGTAGTCTCTCTCTCTCTCTCTCTCAAATAAATAAATCTTTTAAAAATCTATATATTTTTAAATTACGGTATTTTTATGGACTACATGTTTGTGTCCCCCTAAAGTCATATGGGATTTTTGTTATGTTTCTTTTTTTTAATGTTTCTTTTTTAAATTTTTTTTATTTTTTAATAAACATATAATGAATTTTTATCCCCAGGGGTACAGGTCTGTGAATCGCCAGGTTTGCACACTTCACAGCACTAACCATAGCACATACCCTCCCCA
>PISX010000830.1:0-234641 GCA_004024625.1 Mellivora capensis | reverse complement strand
AGCACAGGCAGACAGAGTGGCAGGCAGAGGCAGAGGGAGAAGCAGGCTCCCTGCCGAGCTAGGAGCCCGATGTGGGACTCGATCCCAGGACGCTGGGATCATGACCTGAGCCGAAGGCAGCTGCTTAACCAACTGAGCCACCCAGGCGTCCCGGGAGAGAAAGTCTTAAGCAGACTCTACACTGAGCATGGAGCCCCAGGCGGGGCTCAACCTCAAGACCCTGAGAAACCAAGAGTCAGACACTTAACTGACCTCACCACCCAGGCGCCCTGAGGTGGGTGCGTTTATGATGAAATCTGTAACACCACTAAGGGTATAAAGAGAGAATTCAGGCAACAAGTATAACATAAAATGCTTGCCAGAAAATATCATCAGCTGGGTCTACCAACTATCAGCACTTTTTTAAGGTTATGAATATTTTTCCCTGGAACAAAGGTAATTTCCAAAAATGGAAAAATTTTAAATGTGCATAACAAAGGGGGGATACCCAACAACCCAATGACACCAACCATATGCATTATTCCAGTCTTATAGTCATGTATCGGATATGCATTCTTAAGTTGGACCATATTGCACACACCGTGTCATTATCTCTTCTGCTTAAGAGTAGGTCGTTACCATGTGTACATATTCTTCCACGTCATTTGTAAGGCTGGATTCCATAACATTCCATTGCATTGAAGCAGTACAATTTATCAAATCCTCTGTTGCTGCGTACTTAGGATTCTGACTCCAATTTTATTGACTGGGATTAGAATCTTGGTGAATAAATCTTCCCACACACCCACGATTATTTTCATAAGATAAACACCTCGAAGCAGAATTGCTGACTCCACGGGCAAATGAACTGTTAAAGATTTTGATATAAATCAGTGCCCTCCAGAAAGGTGGTACCAACTTCTACCCTCCCCAGTGGTGTATGAGCAGGTCAATTTCCTTGTCAATTTTAAAATGCTTTGTCGATTTGACTGTGTGCTCTCATTTCTACACAAATCCAATGAAATGTGCTAAGTGGAGAGAGGACTCGTGCCACCAGCTGATAGAATAACCAGTATCAGAGTGACCCCTCTGTTTGAGAAGCACTATCAAAGCTACAGAAAATGCAGAAGAGCTCCTTGAAGCTAGGAGCAAATAATCAAGGCAGCAGGAGGGAGCCCAGCACTTGCCACTGGTGTTCCTCACCCGGGTATATGCCGGCTCACTGTGTAGGGAACAAAGCCTGCAAGACAACAGCAGCCTACAGCTCATGACGGTCTTGTCGTGTTGGAAAAGGGGACAAGAAGTGATAGGCCAGCTGCAGAGAAGTGAGCCTGGAGGTGCAGGTTCCCTGGAGGGCATCTGCTGCGTCCACACAGCAGGTGCTCTCAGGAGACAGACAAACCCGAGGAAAGCAACTACTACAAGGCTAAAAAAAAAAAAAAAAAACCTAAGGAGAAAATAGGAGTCTCACTGCTGTGGATATGCAAATCAGCTTTCAGGGATGCTTAGGAGGAGAGCAAAGACCCCAGACTTTCAGGTTCAACCCGAGAAGGGTTCCTCTCTTACAGGGAGGACAAACCTTAAACTGACAAACCTTAAACAGCCTTGATCAAGCTCACCCACCCAAACCTCATCTGTGAGCCAGTGGGAAACTAAATCACCTCTAGAGGGAAACACCACCACCTACAGTCTCAGCAGCGTTTCATGCACAAAGTCTGCACTCAGTCAAAACCTACCAGGAAAGAGGAACAAACAACCAAAACCCCAAATTGTTTAAAAAAAAAAAAAAAGACAATAAAGAGACTCAGAGACTCACACAAATTTTGTAATAACCATGATTACTAGACATCAGAGAGAAAGGGCTAATATCCATCCCTAACACATAAAGAACTCTAAAATTGAGGGGGTTAAGAGTTTTAAAAACCCAACAGGAAAATAAGTGAAAGTCACAAAGAGACAATTCACAAATGTTTTTAAATGACCTTTAAACATATGGAAAGATTGACTTCGGTCCAAATATGAAAAATTATAACTATGCTGCATTACTGTTTCTCAGTGATTAAATTTGGTAAAAATACAAAGCTTGACAGCACATTCTCTTGACAGGACCGTAAGGAAAGAGCCACTCTCACACATGAGGGTGGGAATGTCCTCCACCTCTCTGGGAGAAGAATGTGACAATATCTAATAAAATCACAAGTGAGTTTACCTTTTGACTCATATCTAAGAACTTACCTTGAAGGTACACCTTCAAGAATACAAAAATACATATAAATAAGGAACATTATTATTTATTATTGAAAAAATATTGGGATAAAACCAACACAGAAGGTTGGTTGATAAACTATGGTACATTCACATGATGGTATAATATATAGCTGTAAAAAAAAAAAAACAAAAAACCAACTAAAGAAGGTGTATAAGGAGGGATTTCCAGGATGTATTTGCAGTCAGTCAAAATAAGCAAAGGGCAAGAAAACATATATAGTATGCTACTTTTGTATAAGAAAGAAGAGAAAATAAGCTCTTCTCTGGGAGATCCTAACTAGCTGGAGCAAGGCAGAGGGAGAGCACCAAGGTGGTATCCACAGCCTGTGTGTCTTGAAAGTAGCTCTACAGGCCACTAGGTGTCGGCCAGACCTGGAGCCTGCTCCTCAGACCGAAGTTCCAGGCCTGGCAAAAAGGCCAGTCACAGGACTAGGGGGGTGTGCTTCAGTCTGCTATCTGTCCTGGGGGTGACACCATGCCAAGAACTGTCTCTCTGCCTGCCATAGTTTCCTGGGACTCAGGTATACACACCCCTACCCAACCGTGGGCAACTAGAGCCAAGGGATCAGGGGGTGCCCTCTGGGCAACAGCTGCAAGAACCAGGGCACCCCTGGTTCTTTTTACACATGTAAAAGCTCCCTTCCAGGAAATGCTGGTGCTCTAGAGCACGGCAAAGGGAGGGCATAAAGATGGCACCAGCCAGTCTCTATCCCTAGACGGTGTTCCAGAAGGCTCCTAGATGTGTAAGATTCGATGCCTATCCCTCAGGTTGATGGTTTAATAGGATAATTATTTGTTTATATTTACAAAAGGAAACTTAGGAAGATTGAACCTGAAACTAATGAGGGTACATTAACAAGGTGGGGCTGGTGAAGAAGGGAAGTAACACTTCTCTGAATATAGCTTTTTGGGTGATTTTGCGTTTGGGGACCATGTTCATGTTTTACATACTCACATAAGATGATGATGATGATGGTAATGATGAGGACAATGAAATTAACAATGATGGAACGAGTCCAACTATATTTCAAATGACTAACAATCACACTGAAGGGGAAAATAATTATTTTTGAATACACAGTTTTGACTATATACCCTCCAGCTAAAGAAAAAAATCTTTTAACAAATTCTAAAAACTGGTTAGTGCACATGTTTTTTTATAGTGGGAAGGCTAGCAATTCTGAAACTATTTTCTGTGAATCTAAGACTGGAAAAGTGAGTAGATATGCCGAGGATAATGTGAGCCAGGTTTCTCACTTGAAGAAAGGATTTACAAATAGAAAGGAGAAAAACTAAAATGAACCTTCTGGTGTTAGATTAAATTTTGGTGTATCAATATGAACTCATAGATTAGAAATAGAAATAGAGATTTCTCATCCCCATTGCGCCTAGACACAATGGCACTCCGGTAGCAAAATGATCATACTTTTAAGTATCCAAATCTTAGATTCTAAAAACCTTTCTCCACTAAAAGAAACAAGGATAAAGAAATGACTGATTCTAATGCTGAGGCAGATAAAAAAAAAAAAAAAAAGATTTAAAAAAAAATCTTGTTGTGCCAACAGGTAAAGAACATTCAAAGAAGATGGCAAAAGTTCATAGGAGCCTGCCTAAGGGGGTTTGAAATAGTCAAATCTGGAGTATTTGAGCATTAGATTTAAAAATGAGATCAAGGGGGGAGGGTGCCTGGGTGGTCAGTCAGTTGGGCATGAGACTCTTGATTTCAGCTTGGGTCACAATCTCAGGGCTGTGAGACTGAGCCCTGCATCAGGCTCCATGCTGGGTGTGGAGCCTGCTTGGGATTCTCTCTCTCTCTCTCTCTCTCTATCTCCTACTGCCCCCTCTCCCCACTCTCTAAAAGAAAAAGATCGATGGGGTATAATCTTCTCAACTAAATAAGAATTCTCAGGTCTGCAAAATTAATAGATGGGGTCAAAGGAAAAGTTATTCTTTACATAAATATGCCAAGTAATAAATGTAGAAAGGATAATAGACTTATAAAATAATCATTTTGCAAATATCATAGTAATAACTGATTCAGTCAAGAATCATTAATGAATGCTAAAATACACTAGGTACAAGTTTGGTGAGGAACATACTATTTCTTGGTCCCCAAATATTTCTTCTACAAATTACTTACTCATTACAAATCAATAACAGTAGCTTTATGGTGGATCACACACAAAGACAGTATGATTCTACCAAGTTATTCAAGTCAATAACACCAGTAACAAACCAACAGACTGAGACAGACACAATATCACACAATATCACTTCTGTGCTATTTCTGGCATTATCTGAATCTAATCATAATGGAACATTAGAAAAACTACTGAAGAACATTCTACACAATAATTGTTCTATATTCTTAAAAAATACCAAGTGGGTATTAGGGAGGGCATGTATTGCATGGAGCACTGGGTGTGGTACAAAAACAATGAATACTGTTATGCTGAAAAGAAATTTAAAATATATATATATTAAAAAAATACCAAGATCATGAAAGACAAATGAGGGTACTTTTCAATTAAAAGAGAATAAATAGCTCTGACAACTAATTGTAATGCATGATTCTAAATCACACACTGGATTGGGGAAAAAATGCACCTATAAGGACATTATTGGAATAACTGATAAAATTTGAATTTAGATTGTAGATTACACAATAGTATTATATCAATATTAAACTTAATTTTGATAGCTGTACTGTAATTATGTAAGATGAATTCCTTGTTTTTAGTAAACTCAACTGAAGAATTTAGGAATAAAGAAGCATGACATCTGCAACATCCTGTCAAATGGTTCAGAAAGAAACAGTGTGTGTGTGTGAATGTGGCAGGGGAGAACACCTGTGTGTGGAGGTAAGGATGTTAAAGCAAATAGGGAAAAAAGATGTAACACATTTGTGACTCTTGGTAGAAGATATACAGTAATGCTTTCCACCATTCCTACACATTTAATTTGAAATTTAAAAAGTTAAAGTTGTCCCCAAAACTATCATTCATATGTTCAAAAACAGATTTTAAAATACTATTTTACCAGAGCACTAGAATCTATGAAATATAATCATTATATTATCAATTCAGTAGATAGGTTAAACAACAGATTAGTCACAGTAGAAGAAAAAAAATAGCTAACTGGAACATAGGTCAGTTTGAATATTCAGACTGAAGTACAAACAGATAAAAAGATTTAAAATACAAACAAGCATAACTGACATACATAGGACAGACTTTTTTCTTAAGTGACATAATTGTTGTAATTAAAGTTCTGATAAACAAGCAGATAATGGGTAAGAAGCAATATTTGAAGAGATACTGACAGAAAAATTTTCCCAAACTGAAATACATGGAACCACAGATTCAAGAATCATTATCCTCCAAGTTGGTTAAATTAAAGAAAAGCAACCATAACAAAACTGCTGAAAACCAAAGACAAAGACAATCTTGAAGAAAAAAAGAAAAGATATTTTACCTTCAAAGCAACAACAATAGGCTGACATATTCGATGGAAACAATGGAAAACAAGACAAAAGAATGGCACCTTTAAAGCTCTTAAAGTAAATAATTGCAAAGCTAGAATTCTACACCCAGAGAAAATACCCTTCAAAAATAAAATCTAAATAAACAGCCATTTTAACAAAACCTAAGAGAATTCATCCCAGCAGACCTACACAAAAGAAAATACAGAATGGTACTCTTTAAGCAGGAGGAAAGTGACCCTCCTATGAAAGCAAAATAATGCAGAAAAGAATGAAGAGCCTGGGAAAAGGGTAAATAAGTAGGTAAATTTAAATTAATACTGACTCCTTAAATAATAATAACAATATCTTATGGCATTTAATATATATATATAATATAAATATGTAGATGTTTAAAATATTCCACAGCAGTAGCAAAGGGATAGTAGAATAAATTCAGTTATAGTGTTCCAAGGTCTTCACATTCTTCAGTAAGTGGTAACAATCCTAATTTAAGGTTGACTGTAAGTCCAGGATGCATGTTGTAACCTCTAGGATAATCATAAAAATAACAAAAAATGTATATTTGGTTAACAAAAGGAAAACTAAGCAATAAAAAAATCTTCAAATCCAAAAGAAGGAAATAATGTAAGGTGAAATGACCAAAACACAGATGAGACAAACAAAAAACAAATTATGGTAGTAGACTTGTGAAAAAAAATAACAATAATTACATTAGTTATAACTAAATACTCCAAATAATAGGTAAAGATTGTCAAAATTGATTTTTTTTAAAACCCAACTGCACATTACTTAAATGTAAGGACACAGAAAAGCTGAGAGGAAAAAGATGGAAAACATACTAACATTAACCCAAAAAAAGTCTGGTACAAATGTACTAAAAACAGACAAAATAGATTTTACGGCAAGAAGTATTACTACATATAAAGAAAAATTTGGTAAAGATAGAAGGTCAGTTCAACATGAAGATCTCATAACATAGTCTCAAATGTAGTAAAATCTAACAAAACCAAAAAAGTAACAAATTTGCAAACCCAGTGGGAAGCTTTAACACACCTCTCTCAGTAGCTTAAAAGAACAAGCAGAAAATAAATTAGTTAAAATATAGAAAATTAGAACAACATTATTAACAAACTTAACATAGCACTCAATGATTACAAGATATCTTATTTTCAAGTATCTATGGAACAGTTACCAAAATAAAACATATACCAGGCCATAAAACACATCTCAACAAATTTCAAAGAATTAAAATCAGAGTATGCTCTCTCACCAGAGTGGAATTAATCTAATAATTAAAACAAGGAAAAAACTTTGAAAATCCTTAAATGCCTGAAAATCAATTAATAAAGTTGTAAATAACCTATGAGTTAAGTAGGAAATCACAATAGAAATAATAAGACATTTTAAACAGACTAATAACACAAATATGATATATAAAAATTTGTGGGAGGGGCACCTGGATGACTCAGTGGGTTAAGCCTCTGCCTTAAGCTCAGGTCATGATCTCAGGGTCCTGGGATGGAGCCCTACATTGGGCTCTCTGCTCAGCTGGGAGCCTGTTTCCCCTTCTCTCTCTGCCTGCCTCTCTGCCTACTTGTGATCTCTCTCTCTCTCTGTCAAATAAATAAATATATAAATAAAATCTTAAAAAAAACTTGTGGGATATAGCTCATCTGTACTTAGAGAAAATATAACAGTTAAATGAAAATATAAGGATGAAAATCAATGGCTAACAAGAAGCATGAAAAAGAACAGCAAATTAAACTCAAAGAAAATATAAGAGCAGTAATAAGAGATAAGGGCAAAAATTAATTAAAAAAGAAAAAAGTATAATAGAGCACAGGTCTGTAAACTTTTTCTGTAAAAGGACAAAGGATATGTATTTCAGACCCTGTGCACTACATGACCCGTCACCACTATTCAACTCTTGCCATTGTAGTACAAAACCAAGCACAGACAATACATAAGTGGATGGATTTAGCTGTATTCCAATAAAACTATAGTTACAAAAACAAGTGATGGGTAGATCTGACCAGGCGCCATATTTTGCCAATCCCTGCAATAGAGGAATACAACAAAACCAAAAGTTGGCTCTTTAAATAAAAAAAATTTTTCATAAAATGCTAGTAATACTATAAAGGAAAAAAGAACATCACTACAGAACTTACAGTCATTAAAAACACAAGAGACATTATAAATAACTTTAGACCAATAAATTTGATAACTTTGATGAAATGGACAGATACCTTTTTTTAAATACTAACTTATCAAAAGTGATAAAAAAAAAATAGATAATCCAGACAGTCCTATGTCCATTAAAAATAAGAAACTGTAATTTAAAGTCTACCTAAGAAAACTTCGGGCCCAAATCGCTTCATCAGTGAATTCTTTAAACACTTCAAAAAGAACCAACACAAATCTTATATAAATTATTTCATAGGATGAATAAAATAAAATCACTTCTGAACTCATTTTATGAGGCCCTTACCAAAACTTACCAAAAAATAATTATTACCAGAAAGGAAAAGTATAAGCCAATCTCTCTCATGAACATAGATGAAAGAATCTGACAAAATCAAACATATTAACGGATCAAGTCCTATGATACAGAAAAAAGAAGAATTTCTCAACCAAGTTAATTTATAACAGTAATAACAAGGTTAGTTTAATATTTGAAAATCAATCAATATAATTTACCCCATTAACTAAAGAAGAAAAATTATAGTCATTCAATAGATGCCCCAAACATTTGATGAGATTCAATGCCTATTCATGATGTTTAAAAATCTTGATAAACTAGTAATAGAAGGAAACCTCCTTCTCCCCAAGATTAGGAATGAAACAGGGTGTCTGAAATCATCACTTCTATTAGGCATCATAATGTTACATTATCATCAATGTATTTCTATTAAGCATGGTGGTCCAAAGAAAAGAAATTAAAATTAGAATTATTTTTTTAAGTTTTAAAAGAAAAATCTGTGTCATTGATCACAGATGATATGATTATATATATAAAATATTCAAAATAATCTACAAATAAACTACTGACTAAAAAGGGAATTTAGCCATTATGGGTTACAGACATCATACTTTAAAAAATCAACTATATTTCTATACACTAACATTGAACAACTGGAAAATGAAATTTTAAAACAATATCATTTACATTACTATAATGTAAGCTATCTAAGAATCTCCAGCATCAAAAATACCAGATACCTAGGAAAAAAGCTAACAAAAAATGTGTAAGATCCATACATTGAAAACTACAAAGCACTGCTGAGAGAAATTAACAAAACTGGAGAGAGAGCTATGTCTATGGATTAGAAAACTAAGTATTACAAAGATGTCAGTTCTCCTCATTGATCTTGAAGTTCATTATAAACCCAACCAAAACCTGAGCTGGTTTTTCCATAAAAATGAAAAACTGATTGTAAAATTTTACATGGAAAGGCAAAAGAGCTAGAATAGCCAAAAAAAAAATGATGAAAAAGAATAAAGTTAAAGAATTTACATTATGAAATATCAAGATGTATGATAAAGTATGGAGTGATTAAAATAGTGATATTGGCATACAATGGACAAATAAATCAGCGAAACAGAATAGAGGGTCTAGAAAATAGACCACTCATATAAGACCACCTAATTTATGAAAAAAGTACTACTCAAAGCAATGGGGGCAAAGATGGTATGTTTAATAACTGACATTTTTTAATGAAATTTTAACCCACCTCAAAGCATGCATACACAGCAATTCCAAATGAATTACATGTAAATGTAAATGTAAAATTGTACATGTATACAATTTACATGTATATTACAATATACATGTAATATATATGTATATTACATATACATACATATGTATATGTAATACATATAGCCTGTGTTACTTCTGGAAAGTAACACAGGCTATATTCTTAATGTTGGGGTGAGCAAAATAATTTCTAAATACAGGACATAAAAATCATTTACCATAAAAAGAAAAGATTAATAAATATAACTTCCTCAAACTTAAGAACTTATATTTATCAAAAGATACCAGTAAGATATGCAATACACATATCCAGCAAAGAATTCATACCCAAAATATAGAGAACTTCTAAAAATCAATGAGAAAAAAATGGACAATTCATTTTTTTTAAATAAGCAGAAGACTTAAGTAGGCACATAATGAAAGAGGATATCCAAATGGCCAATAAGCATGATAAAAGGTGCTAATCATCATTAGCCATCAAGAAAATGCAATGATGACCACAATGATTTCACTTTTAAACTCCTCAGAATGGCTAAAATTTTATTTTGTTGGTGAATATGTAGAGCAACTAGAAGTTTAGTACTCTTCTGGTGGGAGTGTGAATGGTAGCTACAACACAGAATTCCCAGTAGCTACTAAAATTGCATACACACATATCCTGTGACCCAGCAATTTCATTGCTTTGCATGTATCCAAAAGGAATGCATTCATATGTCCACCAAGAGATACATACAAGAATATCTATAGCAACATTGTTCATGTAGCCCCAAACTGGAAACAAAACCAACAGGAGGATGGATAAATAAACAGGGGTAGATTCCTGGAATGGAGTACTACACAACAACGAAAAATGACTTTCTGATACACATAATCACATTACGATATCTTACAGAAATAATTTTGAGGGAACGATGCAAAACACAAAAGAGTACTTGCTGTGTGAAGTTCCAAAACACCAGGCGTAAGCTACAGTGATAGAAACCAATATGATTACTACTTTCGATAACGACTGGGGAGTAAAGAATGCTGTTGTGAGGTTAGTAATGCTCTACAACTTGGTCTGGGTGGTGTTTATATGGGTATATCACTCTGTAGAAACCTATCGGGCTTCTTTCACTTATGAATGTGCTGTACTTCAATTAAAATGTTTTCCCAGGGTGCCTGGGTGGGTGGCTCAGTGGGTTAAAGCATCTGCCTTAGGCTCAGGTCATGATCCCAGAGTCCTGGGATCGAGCCCCACATCGGGCTCTCTGCTCCAAAGAAAGCCTGCTTCCCCCCTCTCTCTCTGCCTGCCTCTCTGCCTGCTTGTGATCTCTGTCTGTCAAATAAATAAATAAAATCTTTAAAAAAAATAAAATAATATAAAATGTTTTCCCAAAAAGTATGCTATGTGGACAGAAGTTACAGGATTATATTAAGTCTCTAGCAGTTTTTCTTTTTTTTTACATAGAGAATTTATTTCTTGTCCATTTACCTTAATGCTAACTCAAAAAACTTGAGAAAGTTAAATTCTTCTTTATCCATATAAGGCCTTGTTATATCAGTTGCTTTGTGGATATGTACATACAGCCCCCAAGCACACACTGATAAAAATGGATTTTCACTCCACATAGTAAAAAAGAAAGTAATGTCTTAGAACCTTTGATGACCTGAAAAAAAACCTGCCATCTAAGTGACATTTACAAGGAGAAGTTTCTTAAACTTGTACATTTTTACATTAAACTTCCCCGAGGAATCAACCTTCATCACCTGTACCTTTTGGGAACACAGAGGCTACTAGTCATTCACGTGAACACACACCAAAAAAATCTCAAAATAAAAGAATGCTGTGTCCTAAGTACCAGGTGGCATTGTGACCGATCTCTGAGAGAAAGTAGAGGGAAATCCTTTTTTCAAACAATTTTAAAGAACTGTATTGTTAAGCAGCAAAGAACATGAGCATATCCAAAGGAAATCAATTTTGACACCTGCTTCGTAGATACTCGGATTTTACAAGTAATATTAAGGGCATTCCAAATCCTTTGGGAATGTGCCTTGACTTCACAAAGCCAGTCGCCACAATCGGGCACATCCTTAAAGCCTAAGTAGGTGGGGGAGGATCCTGCCATGCGAAGAAATTCTCAAGAAGCTGTGAAGATATTAGCTATTTTACTCAATTTATTCCAAGCTGAAACATAATAGGACATTATTAATCTCTTTTGATTTTACTTAATCTAATGAAAAAATGTTCATCTTTTTGATAAGTGCTCATTAGCCATTTTTTTTCTGACATAAAAACAGACAAGAAAGATGTTCTTGTACTGCATTTAAAACACAACTCAGCTAATTACAGTGCAATGACGCAAAGAAGAAAATCAACGCGCTGAAGTTTCTCACTTGAATTGTCTTTATAGTTGAATTAAAAATCTAACTCAAAAAAATGTTTTAAAGGGCCCAGCAGGGTATTTTACACTCTGGTTGAATAATGTTTAAGTAAACAAAGGCCAAATTCTAGCACATGGTAACATTTTTAAATTTTCTGCTGTCACTTATTTCCTAAAAAGAGTCTGAATTTATGAAAAGAGCACATGCTTGAAGGGGAGCGGGGGCAGTACGTTCTCCTTTTGGGAAGTGGTGATAAATTTGCACAAGCAATTCACCCTATTTTACCCAGTCCCTGGTAAGACCAAAAGCCAATGTGTAGCTCATAACCGGTCCGGGTGGGAGCCAGGCCTGGGCATGTTAATAGCATAAAGCTAAGTGATTGTGTAAGAATCAAACTTTCAGCTCAGGCTGATGTCCAGGCTTTTTAGGAATATCAGATGGTTTGGACTTCTTGAACCTTGTGTTAATCCACTGAAACTTTATCCTGAACAAGTCTAAAGAATTAATGCCACTTCCCAAAATGCTTGATTCATGCTTCTCGAAGAATTTCAACTACAGTAATCTGATCTTTTGGGTACCTTAAATCCAGCCTATTACCCAAATGATCATTTCATTGATTTTTTAATTAATTTTTTAATTATAAAATATACTTATTAAAACTAGGAACGTTAAAATTTATTTTAGCTTGATGACAAATAAATTAAGCATATTATTCCCAAATGCACAAAACGTCACGAGACAAGTCAAACTGATCACTTAGCTATGTCACTTCTTCCTACCCTTTGAAGTCAGTATGCAATTGAACACATGCAGTTTTTTAAAGCTTGTTTTAATGAACACACAGAATAGTGAGAGACGGCCTATTGTTGAGCTCATTGGAGGGATGGTTGTCCAAGTCACCTTCACAAATGACTGCTATCATTTCATAGTCATTAGACACTGGATACTAAGAAAAAAGACACTCAACTGTGTCTTACAGGAATTCAAACTGCTCCAATGCATGTTAAGAAAATGGTTAACCTTCATTAACAAAGAAGCACAGGATAGCTATACCTCGGAGCAAAAATGCATAGCTTAGAGGTTACCAATTCAGGGTGAACGAGACAGAAATTCAAGTCCCAAATCCACCACTTGTTCCTCAAGGGAAACTAGACAAGATTCTTCACTTCTCTAAGCTTCACAAATGAATACATAATAGGGGAAAGAATATTTACATTGCTGTTATACATAGACAGTGAGATGATCAGCAAAAAGCAGGTAGCACAGGTCCTGACAGACCAAGATCAAATTGTAGCTGAGATTAATGAACCACCAAGAGGGCATAAGCTCAAGGACCTTTCCACGAGTGAGGAGCCAACCTTCCTCCTACCCATCCTGTGTCATTTTCAACATTCCAGAGCTGTCTGGAATGAAAGTGCTGGCCCTTTCCCTATGTGGCACTGATTGGTTGGTTTCAGGCATCACACTTACAACCTTGACCTTGTTATTATCATCCCAACCTAACATCTCTCTTTCTTACATTGCACCCCAAAGTGTCAGCATGGAAGAGGAACACAGTACCTGGTACGTTCAGTCCTTATGGATCACTAGAAAAACTGCATCTTTTCTATAATTCTACTGCTGAGTTTCTATTTCCATCAATACTGTCTGGCACAAAGGAAATGTTTACCAACTTTTTAAGTAATGGAATGGGTCATGTTCATTGTATTCTGCTTTTGACTAAAGACGGTGAAACATCAATGTGTCTCAACCCCATACACGCTTATCAAGGTTGACCCAAAACACCTCATTCCTCCCCATGAACATAAGGAATGAATCTTCCTTCACCCATTTTTGAATGGCTACTACATTCCTGTCAGTACCTGAAACTCTTCCACAGACCACCTCATTTAATCCTCAAGCAACCCTGGACACTGACATCCTTCCATTAGGAATGTGAAACTCAGAGAGGTTAAGGAACTTACAGAAGGCATGCAGCTAGCAAGTGAAGGAGTCAAGATTCAAATTCAAGTTTTTCTAATTCCAAAGTTCACGCTCTTAATCACAAAACTGTAATATCAGGAAGGATTCCTGGAGATGATCTGCAAACACATCCAGGGGCATTCACACCAGCAACAATGGGATGAAACCAGACTCCACCTAACTGTTATCCTTTTCACTTTGGAGGTCATCTGGACACTGCTTAGCAAGTGTATTCTTTCATTTAGTTCTGTATATATTTATGGGAACAACTAATATGGTGTGGGTGATGGGCCAGGTGATAAAGATGGAAACAACCTGTTTCCTAACCTAGATTTTCCATTTCTTCTCCCAGGCCTCATCCAAAGCCCAAGGGCATCATCAAAGTCCTTTCCCCGACTACGAAGCTCTGGACAAGCACATCGGGCTTGAAAATAAAGGAAGTAAGATTTTCTGTATGTTACACAAATTAGTTTTATCAAATTCTCTTTTTACAGATCTTCAGGTACTTCTGCTATCTGAAGTTCCCCAATGATAAACAACACATATGAGGGGCTTCACGATCTTCCTCAACTGTCTGAATTCATCTTCCATTGCTCCCCACCATATACCCTAAGTTCCAACCACACTGAACCACTTGTCTTTTCCCAACCCATTAGGCTATTTCTCACCTCTGTAATTTTGTATATACTGTTCCTTCTGCACAACATGTCTTTTCCTCTTAAAATTTCAACTCTCTCTATAAGAGCCCACTCAAACATCACCTTCTTTATTACATCTTCTTTGGTCACCCCACCCCCCCCACCCCCGTCTACAACCTTCAACAATCAGACAGAGATGGATGATTGTTCCATTCATTCATTCAGTCAGTCAACGAACTATTCCTGGAGTTGGGACAGTTTAGTGAGCCAAACAGACCAATATCCCCACCCTTGGGAAGCTATATTCTTGTGGGTGTGAGACAGTAAAAATAAATATAATAAATAAGTAATTATAGAGACTGTTATAAGGTGATAAGGGGCACATAGGGTAATACCTGCAGTAACATCTCTCGTGTGGGGGGGAGGCTGTACGGAAGAGGCACTGCAATTGGAAGCAGTGGTCAGAGTCGAGTCCATTAAAAAAGTAACAAAGACACACAGAAGGTGAGGGCCTCTGAACGTTTTGTACTAACGCCTTCCATATACTATTCTGCAATTTCTCATTTGCATTTCAGTCTTCCTCGTGAAGGTGGGAGCTCCCCAGGGGCAGGGACCAAGTGAATTATCTTTTTCTCCCCAGCGTATAATACAGCACTTGGCAGGAATCACTCAATTTATTGTTTGTTGAATGAACAAATAAAAGAAACAAACTCGTCACCTGCTGCACAGAGAATCACTCACTTCCACCCCTACATTTTTAAAATGATGCTTTACTCTGTTTGCCTTTAGTATCCCCCAACAATCTTCCTGTCCTCTAGTCCAGTGATCTCCAAAGTGTGGGATATACATTCAAGAATCTATCCAGGATGATCCAATGATGAGAAGCATGGAGAGGGAGGAAGAAAATACTAGAACTTTCACTCGTATTTATTTTTTTTTATATCAAGACTAAAAGACAAATGACGTGTCACTGGAATATGTTATATGGGTTGATGCTGACACCCTTGCTCACAGTGGGACCCGAGATGTCCTAAGGAAAAGTAGGATTCCACTCTAGAATGGCATCCCACCTTGGACAGGGCCAAGAATAAGCAGATTTACACATCATACACTGCTATAGACTGAATGTTTATATCCCCCCCAAAATTCATATGGTGAAATCCAATCCCTAACAGGATGGTATTTGGAGGTGGGGAGTTTGGGAGGTGCTTAGTTCATGAGGGGAGAGTCTCATGAAATGGGATTAGTGTCCTTATAAAAGAGACTCCAGAGCACTTCCTCATGCCTCCCACCATTTACATAGTGAGAAGACAATTGTCTATAAACCAGGAAGTCACCCCTAGCCAGACACAAGATCTGCTGGCACATTTAATTTGGACTTCTTGACCTCCACAACTATGAGAAGTAAATGTTGTATATAAGCCAACAATCCATCTTCTCTAGTTTTTATTTTAAAAGCTTTTGATTATGAAAGGGAAATAAACACTTGATTAAAACATTCCAGCTCTACAAGAGTATTACATGAAAAATATCAACTCATTGCCTTTATAAAAAGTTACTACTATATTATTCAACATCTTGTTCCCTACTATCCACCCACACTAGTTCTTGACTCCTATCCCGCCCCCAACTCACATCTGGGTATCCACATTCGTGGATGGGATTACTGGAATTGTCACATAACCACTAGACTAATGAGGTCTCTCTGTCTAGTCTCTTTAAGATCATTTACCAATTTTGTAATTATAATATTGTTGCTGTGATCAATTCTTTAACTGATATCTTTCTCCTCCTCTAGACAGAGACTTCTGGAGGGCAGGGACCCATTGTTGTTGCTTTCTTAGTTTGTCCTGATTCTAGAAAGCACTCAACAAATATCTGGTGAATGAATGAACGACAAGTATTACAAACAGTAAAAGTTCTGGAGAACTGAACCAAAGCTTGTCTTTGCACCTCAGTGACCCCTGGTAAGGGCTGGGAAAAACACAGATGTCAGAGAGAAAAAGACTATACTCATTATTTAAGTTAAGACCCTCCTATTCTCTGAGTCATCCCAGCAGAGAAACAGCAGCCCTGGTCTATTTGAGCTTACAGGAGACAGGAAAACAATTTCCTCTTTGTGATGCAACCTATCCAAAGAAAAGAATCTTTTCCATCAGGCCCTTCGCTATCCCAAAATTTTCTTCTTCTTGATGTCTGAGAGACTCTTAGGTTGAGTGAGTCTTATCCAGCCTGGCTTGGATTGTTAAGGGCCACCCAAGAACCAACTCCCTGTCTTGACGGAAAGTAAGTGACATGCACCACGAGCTCCCATGTAACACGACAAAACCTCACCACCTGACTTGGGCATCCTGAACACGGCAAAGCAGCACCAGTTTACTAGGCAAGGAAAGCCAAGTGCAGCCCTGTGGAACAGGCCTGCCACACTCACTCTCCAACCTTCTCTGGGGAGAACAAAGCAAGAGTGTGCCGAGGGCACCCGCTGATGACTGGGCTGTTGAGTTCTGATCGAACCGTGTAGGGTTTCTTCCTTCCTTCCCCTTCCTCCAGGGGCTGGAGGCCTAGCATGTGAAGATGATAGGGCAAGGTAGGCAGTCAGTTTAGC
The DNA here is from genome assembly GCA_004024625.1 of Mellivora capensis. Classification (NCBI taxonomy): domain Eukaryota; kingdom Metazoa; phylum Chordata; class Mammalia; order Carnivora; family Mustelidae; genus Mellivora; species Mellivora capensis. The sequence continues at coordinate 217,584 of PISX010000830.1, read as the reverse complement.
ATAATATGAGACAGTATGAGAGACACCCAGTACGGGCTGCTTACCGTGTTTTACAAATACTCCCCACCCAGAGAAGATAATTGTGAAAATTCCCTCAAAACCCATCACTCCGGGCTCTGGTACCATCTGGTCACAAACACATGGAATCAACCACAGAAGGGGACATGACGCTGAGGACTGGGACCAAACAAATAAAAATGAAGGGGCCACAAGGGCAGGAGAGAAAAGGCAGGACCACACAGGACAAGGAAGACTGAACCAGCCTCCTTGAACCTGCTTCTCCCACAAAATGGGAGCAATGAATAATGAATGCCAAGCACCAAACTTAGGTGTAAAACGTCAGGTGCACAAATCTAAGGCGGGGAATCTCTGATGAAAACCAGCGGCGGGGGGGGGGGGGGGGGGGGGGGGGGGGGGGGGCTGGTTGACTAAAGTCAATATGACATGCATGTGATGTATGCAACTGTTTTCAGTATGATCCCCAGCTGCGTGAATGGAAGTACCATTGCTTGCAATAAAGTAAGAACATGTCTATTCTTCCTGCATGAATTTGAGGTACAGCATTCAGTTTTTGGGGGAACTCTCAAGTTCCAGAGGAAGATGAACTGCATGGCAAAGGCCTAGAAGCCACACTCCCCGGGATGCTTGCCAGGATGGCTCCCACAGCACACGGAGAGCCAACCCCTGCTCATCACCTCAGCTCGTGCCTCCCCATATAGTCTGCAAAGACGGCAATCATTAGCCTCCTCCTGGGGATGACACCACCCTTTCTCTATCTATGTCAGCAGACAACAAAGGATTTCATTAAACGGGTCAATCGATCTAATATTTTCTGTGTATGTATGTGCATCTGTAATAATATATAAGCATTTATTTATGTCCTGACTCATTCTAAAAGGGATTCAAGGTGCTTTACAGTGATACATACAAAAAATGCAAAACTGCATACAGTGGACAACAGATAAGAAAGATAAAATATTATTTTATTCTACCTCTCCTCCTCTCCCATCCCCATTTTTTAAAAAGATTTTATTTATTTATTTGACAGAGAGAGAGAGAGATGACAAGTAGGCAGAGAGGCAGGCAGAGAGAGAGAGGGGGAAGCAGGCTCCCTGCTGAGCAGAGAGCCCGATGCGGGACTCGATCCCAGGACCCTGAGATCATGACCTGAGCCAAAGGCAGAGGCTTAACCCACTGAGCCACCCAGGCGCCCCTCCCATTCCCATTTTTGCCTTGGGTTCCCAAGTTACAAGTGCCATCCAAGTTGACCCCACACCTGCTCTGAATGAGCGTGCTTCGGCAGCAACAGCCTGAATCAAACCGAGGTATCCAACTTCATCGTCCCCAGTCCTCTCCTCCAATCGTAACGCTGTCAGCTAGGCCCCAGGAAGACAGTGGTTGCAAGACAAGGCCTCTGCCCCCGAAGAGTTACCAGTGTAGGAACCCACCTTCCTCCCAGTAGGCAGAAAGCTTAAGAAATTAGCAACACTGACTTAGAAAGTACAAAGTTAAGCACAATGGGATTGCTCCCTCCAAAAATCTGAAGGGTTCTCATATGATTTCTCTTTTTCTTCTGGCTTTGAACTATGCTATTTTATGTGCACCTTTGTTTGAACAGGCCTCAGATTCGTTAGGGATCTAAGGAAATGAGAAATGAGTAAATACAGGCCAGCAACATAGCAGAGCAGTTAACTGAGGCCATACGGGAGTCCGCTGACTTGGCTTCAACTCCAGGCTTGGGTCTGAGCTATGACGTTAGATTATTTTAGATTCCTTAGACTTTGGGCAACTCACTTAGCATCTCCTTGCTTCAATCTTCTCATCTTTAAAATAAGAATATCAGTACGCTGGGAAGATTAAACGGCATGACGCATGTAAAGCACTTAGCCCAGGAACTAGCAATGGTAGCTAGTGATCATTAAATATACGCATATTTGGAAATATATAAATGTATAAACATTAAATATATGTAAGCCTACTTGAAGACATATTATGTAGAAAAGGATATCACGATACCACTGAGCTGAATCGGGATTTTATTTTCATCACTTCTCAAAACAAAGTCCAGGTTTCCTTAGGTGGTGATTTCTACTCGTGAATTTAAATAATGAGCTTCTAACATCTCGAGTATTTTAAAACACAAAATTAAAAACTGCAACAACGCAGGAGTAAATTCTCTGTTGTTGGATAAATGGACAAATAGATAAGCAGCGTGATCCCTCCATCATGGCTGTCACTGGGAGGGGGCTGAACTACGGGTCTATAAATTCTCTTCCTACCACAAGACTCTGAATTTGAGTTAAAATACATGGTAGTACAGTGAGAACAAAGAATCACACAGCCTCAAGATGACCCTTCTGTCAGCTTGACCTCAGAAGACTAGATCAGAAGAATGGAAGGCTGTTTTCTGCAGCACAGCAAAGATAAGGGATTCCTGGACCTGAGAAGACTCAGATGGCCAGAGGCCAAAACATAGTGTGCTGGCTTATTCTGCTTGGCTCCTGGAAACCAAATGCAAATTTAATCAACAATCAATCAATATTTATTGTATCCAGGATTATAAAAAGCTCTAGACATGTAACAGAAATAAGACTGAGTCACAGGAACAGGCTGAGGGATCAGTAGGGATGACAAGGGTCACAAACCTTACTTTTTCTCTCAGGAGCTAGGCTATGTCCCCAGAGGCCCAGGTGTTTTCAGGTTCAAGCTGCCAGGCCTGGGTCTCACTTGGAGAGACCATTCATCAGTCTCTGTCCTACACAGTGAGCTCCATGCTTTGAAGAGCTACAACACTGTCATTCTGAGACAGTGGCTACAAAAGGCTGTTGGTGATCTTCCCAAACACGGTTTCTTGACTAAACAGTCATCAGAAGCATGACAGACAGTAAGGAGTAGTGGAGGAGCCCCAGAGTGAATATTTTTAAAGTCTGCATTTTAGTTCCTAGAAGAAAGGTCGAACATCGCCAAATAAATGAGTACATCTGAAAAATACCTGCCCTTATCAGATAATTTTAAAATAAATTGTTATTTTTCAAGCTGCTCCCTGGTTCCTTACAGATGAGTGCTAACTTCTGTTGCCCATCAAGAGCTTTTTTATGCCTTTACTCCCAAGTTGTCATGCTGCCTACAAAATCTGCAATAGAGCAATTAGAAGCCGTAGAGTAAACAAAATGTGTTCAGTAGAATGGCAGGCTGAGGAAGCAGATCAGAAATGTTCACACACTGTCTGTCAGGGTGTTTCCTGGCTTTTTCTCTGTTTTATTCATTTATACTAATGTGTGGACAAGAGGGCTGAAAACATTTTGCTAAGAATGAAACCCTGAGATTTATATGTAATTCCTAAGCTTATCCTTGGGAAAGAAGCCACAATCTGTTTTCAGACAAGAGTAAAAGACTTGCAATTCCCTTTGAAAAACAACATCCAATCTTCCCTTAAATTGAGATGCCAGAGCCAGTAGATTGCGATTTAAATCAGAGAACAGAATTAGCCCAGGTACACCAGGGTGGAAGGAGAAGTGGAGCAGACACTGGTAAATAGCCTATGAATTCAAAATGTAGAGTCCTCCCCCTGCCCCCAGCCAATTCTGACTTCCAACAAATTAGAGAAATAAATTGTCAGTTCACCTACGACTTGCTGGTAAACAAACATTTTTTCACCAGCCACTTCATGACTGTCTTTTTTGCTGTGCCTTTTAAAATTCCATAAAAAAACTGGGATGGAACGATAACTCTCAGAGTTCACAATAATCGCTGGCAGGGCTCTAATGAAAAACAAAATCTCCACCTCATTCCAACAATTTGCCATAGTAACAGAAGCCTTCCTATTATGAATATTAGCATGGGGGGGTGTTGCTGGATCCCCAGTGAGGGGCAGGGGCTGGCACCAGCAGCTAAAACACTGCATCTCCTGGTTAAACCCGATGAGGCTGGGGTTTCAGGTTCGGTATCAAAAAGCACAAACACGGCCCAATATCAAGGCCGGACTTGACGAACACCTTCATGAGTGGCAGAAACAACCAGCCATCCTGGCTGGACAGAGGCTCGGCCTGCGAAGACTTCTTTGAGCTCTGGGTACACAGATCCATTTCTTCTTACAAACTGGAATAAAGGTCTGGCTTCCATCTTCCCACAGAACTCGGCATACCTGGGGGTAATCGAAACCCCAAGTTCATCCATTCTGTCTTTGGGTTCTGTAATCAACAGAGACCTCTGCTGGCTGGGAATGGCGGGCCAGGGAGGGAACACACTCTGATGGGAAGAGTTTCAATCCCACAGAGGTGCCTTTATCCCTGCAAATGTGTCCCACTGGCAGTTTGGCCGGGACCAGACCTATCTCTCTGAGACAAGGGCATTTCAGGACTCAGCCCAAGGCGGCATCTATCTAGCCCAAAACTTTACCATCAATAGAGCACACAGTCTGCCTAGCAGGCTTCGTCTGCTCCCCACTTTCCCCCGAGAAAGGCCCTGGTCTTAGATGAAGGGACATGAAATGCCAGAAATGACAGAGCTTTCTACAAAATAATTATTGCAAAGATTCAGTTAGGGATAAAAGGCTGGGAGGGGTGATTTGCATTAACCTAACATGCCAGCATTAAATTCTGTCCAAGTGGGCTTTTGTCAAAACTTACACCAAATACTGGGAAGCGATCTTCAACTGAAAGCATAGTGGTTCTTCCTTACAGAAAGGTTTCAAATTCACCATCTTTTTTCATGGAAGAGGTAGGTGGGGAGGTGAGGAGGTGGGTTTCTAAAGGACACAGCAGATCCCGAATGTGCTGATCTAACACTGTCATCTCATCCCAGATGGCAAGTGAAGGAGACACCGGGATTTAAGGCACCCAGACTCTTGCCAACAGATTATGAAGACATAAGGAAAAAGCAAACAAACAAGAATCCTTAAATTGCATGGCTTAAAAGGCACCTAGGTCTGAAAGCAATCCAAAGAACGATGTTAAGAACCATAAGCATCTAAACCTCAGAATAATAACTTCCAAAGGCAGGGAATGGGAATGCTGACTAAATTCAAATCTGTTCAGAGGTTTTATTCCAGGGCACGAGGCTGAGTTGCTGCAATGTACACAAGTGGGGTGTAAAGTCAATGGGATTACATTTTCCTAATTATCTTCTGCTTGAGCTTTACAGCACATACACAAAATGAGATCAGCCGGGACTTGCCTCTCTAACAAATCACTCAGATTTAACCATTGCTCACATAAACAAAGCAGGGTGGGGTGGGAGAGAGAGGCATGAGGCTGGGAAAAGACAGAAAAGGGCTTCTTCAATCACAGTTGCAAGGAACAAAAACCTGGAGGGGGGAAAGAGTTGCTGGACCGCCACCAAATCTCCCCCACTGGAGACAAGAGCCCATCTGCTGAGCTCGGCAACTTCGCTTTAACTACCATTCAGCTCGCGTCTCTGCAGAGATCTGTCTGCAGAACTAGCAGATGGACCCCTGCTTCCCCGAGTCGCTGTGTTATTTGTTTAATAAATTTAATTAATATCCATACTGCATTGGATTGCTCCCAGAAAGGGGGCCAAAGTGATCCCTTTCCCCAATAGCTACATGATGAGTGATTTCCCAGAAAAGAGCAGATAACGGTGCCCAGGGGCCACGGAGAAATTAAAAGTACCATGTGCTTACATTACTTCCCATGTATTAATTTTTTTTACTCTCATATACTTTTTTGAGGGGTATTTTCACTTCATAAAAGTACATAATTCCAAAAAGGGCAAACCAAAGCTTACCTCATCTCTCAGATGGGAGATTTATTGGAATGGTTTTTAAAGAATCCGATTTAACCATATATTTAATACTTTCATCTATTTCCCTCAAATGAAGCATTGTGAATAGTAAGGAGGTTTCTTTTGGCCAACAGCTAGCTCCAGGACCATTGTGAACAGACTGAAAAACCTCGCTGGTCATATTGAACTTGTATTATTTTCTGAGCCAAACAATGTGGCCACTGGAAATACAGAGAATAGAAAGGGTCTTGTACAAAACTGAGGCAGTCCATGCTTCCTCTTCATTAAGTGGAGGGCCAAGCTGCTTGGTGACAGAGCCCCCGGAATCAACAAGGATGAATTAAAGCAGTGTTTTACTTGCCTTGTTATCCAATGTCATCCTGTCCTTCTGCACAGCCTCTTTCATCTTAACCTAGATTTCCCACAGTGTGTTCGCAGAAAGAAGAGTCCCTTAAGGATACAAAGGTCTAGGAAACATTGTATCAAAGAAGGTTAAACAGGTTTCTTCACTGCAGGACTTCTCAGAGCCTTTGATGTGCTAACAGGCATTGTGAATATTTCTGCAGAGGGGCAATGGGATTCAATAGAAAAGGCAGCATTTCCCCAAACCCAGGCATGTGTGACTCTCCACTATATCTCAGGACTTAATACAAGGCCTGGCAAGTAGCAGGTACTCATTAATATTCGTTGAATGAATCGATCAGTGAACAAATGAATGAAGGAGCAAAGAAGTGAACCCCCAATGGTTTCGCTCAGGGATAATCCGTGGACACCTCAACATGACCACGGATAAGATTTTATTTAAAAACAAACAAAACCATTTCCACACAAAAGAAGAACTAAAGGGACTTGAATCAACTCTCAACTTTGTTGGATTTCACTTTCAAGGTGCTATTTCCTTATATTAGGTTTACTTTGCATTTTAAACTCTTCTTCATGGCTAAGTATCCTAAACAATCCCTCCCCAACCCCGTTCCTTTACATGTCACGAAAACCTGACCGTGGAGAATTCTATACACTTCTCGGCTCCTTGGCAATACCATAATTTTTTTGTCTTTGATATGCTTACCTTCCTAGAAACTGAGTAATGAATTCAATTCAATCACAGGCACTGAGCTGAGATGAAAAATTACTCCTTTCAAATGAGTTATTTTAAATGCAACAGCTTACAAAAGCAGAATTATTTTTGAGAACTTGTTGATAGTCACAATGTTGTTAAGTTGAAATTAAAGTTTTATTTAATAGGAAAAATTAAAATGTATTATAGCGTAGGTTAACCCTTGTTAACCGTTATGCCTCTGTCTAAAACCACCCCCTATTGTTCATTTTCCTTCTTTAATTTTCCTACAATACTCCATCCTGTTGATACAGCAGAGTTCACTTGTCTTAGCCCTGCCCCCCAGTCTCATACAACTACAGCCCTTTCTGCTAATTTGATACTCACAGACAAGACACAAAATGGCACTCAATCCTACATAGCCAGAATAATGACATGATAAATATCTCCCGTCTAGCTCAGCTGGCTGCTAATCTCTAAACTTAAAGAAAAAAAATCTTCTGTTATCTGGTGATTTCAAGCTATTTATGTTGAAAGCTCTCAGAAGGCTTTGCTAACAATAAAACCTTTAGGAATAAATGGAGAAAGCAAAGAGGCTTTAAATGAGCAATGCCTTTTTAAGATTTCCTGCATCAAAATATTTCTTGAATTGGAGAATAAAAAATCAATAAACAGGAATCAAAAAATACGAACTAGGTTTTAGGAAATAGAGGAAAAACAGAAGGGGCAGGAAATTGATATTTACTGCATGCCTATGTGCCAGCCATGGTGTTCAGTACTTGTAACAAGACTGACAGCTACCATTCAGGTATATGACAAATACCATGGTAAATCTTTATATGGCCTATTCTCCCAGTAGATACCATTATGATTTTAAAGTTGAGGACACTGGGGCTCAGTGAGTAGAATAGGGGAGCTCAGAATATTCGAGCATTGCCCATCTGACTCCAAGACCCACCACTATGCTTTCCCACTCCATATGTATTACCTTAGTTCAGAGGCTATCTACAAGAATACTGGGATCCTCTGAGTCCCTGCAGAATGGCAAAGAACATGATAAAAATATTTTGCATTAACAAAATACGGCAGTGGCAGGAGACCGTTAGTACTGATGTATGTAAAGACTATCCCTCAACTTAAATCGGTTAACCTCGTCAAAATCCCAAGTCCATCTAAACTTGGTTTAGCTGTCTTTTCCGCCACCAGATTTTCTGGCCCACCTTTCAATGTGATTTTCTCCTGCAGGTATCACTTTTCATATTCTACCTACTGTGATGTGCTGTAATTGTTTATATGCCCCTCCGTGCCCTCCTCACCTTAGCAGCAGCTATTAATACAGAAACATGCACTTAACAATAAACCCAGATGAAAGATACAGAAGTACTCCTCTACAGTTGTCTGCCTTCTCCCCAAAGGCAACATGAGAATTTTAACTCCTAGAATAATTTAACAGATATTTTGGTTGTCTATCACTTACTAATATCAATAAGCATTACTGGGCACCTCCCCAGTGCTTTTTGCCACTAGATGCTGGATAGGATACATTCTGTTTTCCCTACCTTACATGGATAATGTATTACTATGTATTACAGCATGATGGTCGACCCTAAAACTTCGCAGCTGAAAACAACAAATATTTAGCACCTCACTGTTTCTGTGGGTAGGGAATCTGGGCACAGTTCAGCTGTGCTTGACCCTAGCTCAAGATTCTTCAAGAAGCTGCATCCAGGGGAGCCTGGGTGGCTCAGTGGGTTAAAGCCTCTGCCTTAGGCTCAGGTCGTGATCCCAGGGTCCTGGGATGGAGCCCCATGTCCAGCTCTCTGCTCAGCGGGGAGCCTGCTTCCTTTCCTCTCTCTCTGCCTGCCTCTCTGCCTACCTGTGATCTCTGTCTGTCAAATAAATAAATACAATCTTTTAAAAAAAAAGAAGAAGAAGAAGAAGCTGCACCCAAACCGTCAAATGGGGCTGCAGCCTCATCTGAAGACTTGAGTCAAGTGGGGAGGGATCCGCTTCCAAGCTCCTTCACCTGGTTGTTGGCAAGGTCTAGTTCCTCGAGAGCTGTTAGACCGAAGGCTTCTGTTCCTTCTTGGCTGTTAGCCAAAGCCCTCCCTCAGTTCCTTGCTGCATGGGTCTCTCCACGGGGCAGCTCATCCTGTAGCAGCCAGCTTCCCTCAGAGACAGAAAATGACAGGGAAGAGAGAGAGAAGTGGCAGTATTTATGTCACCGATCTCAGAAATGACATCTCATCATTTTGCCATAGTCTATTCATTACACGTGAGTCACCGGCAGGTCCAGCCTACGCTCAGGCAGAAGGGAATTACACAAAGGTTTGCAAACCAGGAGGCAAGGATCACTTAGGGCCACCTTAGAGGCTACCTATCTCCAATGCTGCCCTTCTGTGCCTCAAGGGATACACACACACACACACACACACACAAATGAACACCTAGAAAATAATTCTTATTTCCCAACATTTCTGGCTTAACACTAAATGAACTCATTTAAGAACATGCCGCTGGATAACAAACACTTTAATGCTTTCAACAAATATTACAGAGGGCTGAAAAGGACCAGACACTCACTGCTCTGGAACTTTCCTTTAAAAGAAGTAACTGAAATTGTATCGCAAAAATTCACCAAGAACATGACCAACCTCCTCTTCCCACAAGCAGAGATGCAGGAGAATAAAGATTAAGACAACCACTGTTCTTTTCTAATTAAAACCACTTCAGCATTTACAGTTAGCAACTATTTTAAGAATGTGTTCCTTCTCAGGCTAGAGCTTCGATGAGCAAATCCACTTGCGCACAAATGTAAAACACATTCTCTAACATCAGCTTTATTAATGATAGTGGTGCTATTTCAATCTCCCTATGCTGCCTTATTTTGTCTTACAGCTCAACTGACCAGAATTATTTACTGATTCCCTTCAAAACTCACTATACATCTACTAGAGGCCATCAATGATATATGGCACAAACTGGACATTGCATCCCTGATGTGAAAACACTTCAGCTCCTCCAGAATTTTAATTGCCTCAAGGGAGAAGAAAAGAAGGGTGAGAGGAAATCATTTAGAGAGAGATTCATGAGCTGGCTTAGGTTCAGCTATAAAGAAATAGCATTCCATCTCTCTGTACTAAGTTTTTGTAAAGACACTCATTATACAAGTAAATACATACATTACAACCTGTAATAAGTGCCAAGAAGGAAAGAGAAGTGAAAGACAGTAAAGAGAAGTGCTTAGTCAAAGAAGGTCTCTCTAAAGAGGTGATATTTAAGCTGAGAAGAGATGAAAGAGAAGGCTCCAGGCATGTGTAAAAATAAATAAATAAATAAATAAATAAATAAATAAGAATGTTCCAGATAGAGGGGCTAGCACGTTTCCTGGTAAGAGGAAGAGCTTGGCATGCTATAGGAATGAAGAAGGCCGCCACTGAGGCAGAGAGTGGAATCAAATGAGATCTCACTGTGTGGGAAACGGACAGGGCAGGACTGGCAGCAGGGAGATGAGTTATGAGGCTGCTGTAGTCATTTAGGGAAAAGATAATGGTGGCCTGATCTGGGGCATTGTCAACAGAAACAGAAGTCAGAGGCAAGAAATATTTAGGAAGTAGAAATGACAGGTGAGATTGGATGGGGGTGGTGATAAAGAGGTGGAGAGAGAAAATGAGAGAGAGAAAGAGAGAGGGAGGAAAATGACTTCTATATGGATGACTTCTGTGCATCTGGATTAACAACCTGGTGAGCAGTGTGCTTCCGCGTGACCCATCTCTCTGGCTTTGAGAAAGCAGCTTCCCAGTTGCCTTGAGAAAAATTCTGCAGAACTCAATTCTCACTTTTCATCCTGTCAGCCATGGGTGAAATCCCCCATTAACTGGGAAGTCAGACAGGAAATGGGCTAAAATGCCCGCAGAAAGAGAACTGAGAATTTGTAGAGTATGCATACAATCCAGCAAAGGTCTTTATTGATCATCTGTTGCAACCACTTTACTTAAACAGATGAGAAAAGTGTAACTCAGAGATGTTGAGGAGCCAAGACCCACGTTAAAGAGCCAGTTAATGACAGAACTGAGCCTAGAATCTTTGTCCTAGAAACAGGGCAAAATATGAATGAGGCAGCATGACCAATGGGTACAATAATGACATGGACTTAATAGCTCTGTATTTACATTTTCCTTTCCTCCCTCCACCAATTCTTAATAAAGAGATTCAGCATTTGAATGCAAATTGGTGGAGGGGAGCATAAAAATTTGCATCCTGTTTTGAAGAGAGCCTGCTAAACATATGCTAAGGGATACTAAACCGCAGAGCTCTAAGTATTACTGCAGAGAAGGAAGGGAAGGAGGGAGAGGGGAAGAGAGGGAAGGGAAGGAAGGAAAGAAGGCAAGCACGCGGACAGAGGAGAGGGAGGAAAAAAAGCTAAAAATTTTAGCCTCTATTATGTTGTTGAAAATAAACAAATTTGGACTTATATGAACCTGTGATGCCTCCTTTGCTTTACCAGGCTACAAATGGCAATGAAATCTGTGTGAAATTTTTAATATTTTAATTTCCTAAGCCTAAGGATAGATTTTATTGGATTTTACATTTTTCTAGTGGTCCAGTTCTAGTTCTTTTCCTATTGAAGAAAGGAACAGATTGTGAATTCAGAAAGAGCTAACAAATGAAAAGAGAGAAGATGATAAATACAAAATATCATTATTTTAGCTGGAATATTCCCCTCCCAAATGACATTTCAACACTAGAGGCATTCCATTTCGCTCCTCAATCTACTGACATTTACTTTTAACTCTCCTTTACAAACCCATTCTGATACAAAATTCAGAGAGAAATCTATGTAAAATATTTCAAATTGTGACTCATCTCACAGCAACATGTTTGACTAAATTCAAGTTCTCAGGAGGACAACTTTGAGTGAAGTCTTTCATGCAGACTTACATCTCCAAGCTTTAAAAAAAAAAATGCTTATGTCAACAGATCCAATTTTACATGAGAAACAAATAGCTTCCATACACATTTACACCCACCAACAGAGAAAACAATCTAGCCTGAAGCTACCCACTTTTCCTGAAATTATGGACAGCCTATGCAAGTTGAAAATGTCTGTATGAAAGCTTTAAAGCCAGAATTAATTCTGTTTAAGATATCCACCAAAAAAAATTGTTTTCCTCTTAACAGGAAAGTTAGTTCTTAGGGCCTGGGCACACTGCAGATTTGAAGTTTGGAAAGGAAGGATCAATTGCCCCTCTTTCTTTATTTCATGCTCTCCACTCAAAATGGCTGGCTCAATTCAAGTAACACTTTTCCCCAAACTCTCATTACACCCCTCATTGTAAAGCCCAATGTAACTGCTCAGAGAGTTATGAGTCATGGAAAAGAGGAGGCTATAAAGCCTTTCTCCTCTAAACTAAATAAAAGCATTCACTGCCAACCTCAGGAGAGAAAAGTCAAATCAGTCTCCCTGAAAGCGAGCAAATTAGTTCTATAAACTCCCACAAGATTCTTCTCAAATAATTTTCAAAAAGAATTACTTCAGTCTTCACCAAAGGAGTTTAAAAAAAAAAAAAAAATCTCACTGTGTTTCTGTAATTCAGTGATGAAGATATAACTTGATAATTTTCTTGTCAGTGAAAAGATCCAACTTAACCCTCTTCCAATTCAGTTATTTAAGTGATACCTTGAAATTTAAATAATAAACTTTAATCAAGCAACAAAATAAAGCAAACCCTGACATTTTAAACATGTCATAAACAAAGAGAGCTGTCACAAATTCAACCCCACCACATCCCCAAACTCTCTCAGGACCTACGCAGAGTGGCTCTGTCCATGCCCAAGGGATTCTTGGGCCCCGACACCATCAGGCTGGGCAGAAAAGGGAAAGGGAGAAGATGAAAGGTCCAAGCCTGCTATTTTTCCCATGCCTTTCTCCAGCATGATCCATTTTTCTGCCAAGAAAGCAAGGAGTTTTAAAAAAAATAGTCTCATCATAGTGGTCTACTACTCACAGGGACCCAAAAGAGAGTTAGAGTCCATCATTATCGTTAACATAGAGAAATAAATACCACTACTAGCTACAACTAGGCGAATATCCCTTCCACGGAGGCAAGTTCCCCACTTGGACTCGCCCCTCAGCCCCACCGCTCTACCCCACTGCCTAGACCAGACCCGGTGAGTGCGCACTGATCTGACATGCAATGTGGCCCAACACGCAAGTAGTCCGTCAGATGGCCAATCACAGGTCGCCCTCCAGCAACGCCCCCGCGAGGTCGGCTCCTCGGAAGGACACGAATCATGGTTGGTAACAGGCTCATTCCCAACTTCTGCTACACTCTCACCTGTGGCCTCCTCCATCTTTTCCTCTTGTCGCACACGTGGGAAGGGGACAAGTTGAGGTGCTGGGGCCTGCAGGGAGGGGGCATCTGAAGGCACGTTGCATCTGAAAGATGATGCCTGACACTGACAAATCAAATTCCAGAAATCTTAGACCTAGCTGATGTCTTCCCCAGGAGGCATCCAACCCTTAGGGAAACCCTTACACCACAGCAAAATATTAGGGATGGGTGGGCTGGTGCAAAAGAAGAGGCTAGACTTTCCTCTGCCTGGGCCCATGTCTTCCTCCCAAGCGCTAAAGAGAATGTTATTACCCATTTTTTATTAATACTTCACCTGCTCAACACTGCAGTTAACTCTTGAGTCTTCAAAGAATCTTGAGACAAATGGCAACTGTCTGTGGTACCACAGGGTTATGCAGATGTTACTGGTAACTATGGCACCCGAGGACTTTACACACATGTATTCCTTTTCTTTGGTCCGGCATTCGGTTTTGAAAAACTTATCTACCTGAGGTCCAGGCGTGGATTCCTTCCTCCAACTAGAACAAGTAACATAAGTAGTCATTTTTGTATGTGTGTGTAGAAAAGGTGATGAAATATTAGAATTGGGAAGGGAAAATCTGGAGGTAGAACAGTGGGCCAATCAACGTGGCCCCCAGACCTAGGTTAAAAAATATCTTAGGTCTGAATGGTACTTTATAACACATCTTTATAATTTATAAGCATATCTGTTTCATTTCAGGAAGCCTCGCTCAGTCTAAAAGTCCCAAGATGTGCCACAATTTACAAAAACGTGAAAAGAGAATCCTGTACCCAAGTCCTGGGTTTCTTCAGGAAGTTTGTACTAGCTGTGAGTACATACATTATCCTCGACATTCACAAATGTGGGAGAAATCTTGTGACCCTAAAAATTCTTGAAAGCTCAAAGCCAAGATAAACAGGCCAAGTGTGCTAATCATCTGACAAATGTGGAAGGCTGTGATACCTTCCTTCCGAGTTTTATGAAGATATTCTAAAGCTCACTTTCCTGCAAGTGGGATTTCTACCATATAAATTTCACTAAAGCACAAACTGAATAGAATCATGTCAGTATAATCCTCACATATTTCTGCCAGCTGGGATCCTGGATGTTGAGATGTGACCGCCTCTCCATGGGCCTGAAACCACCAATCTGTTTCCCACGGGTCACTGCACAGCCATCAGATGGAGACACTATGTGGTCACTACCCTAAGGAACAGATCCAAACCACCTACGTCGAGGGAAAAAGCTCCAGCTCCCATTTCCAATCTCCCGAGCCACCCCAGTCCCTCTGCAATGGAGTATCAATAGAGAGACTAAATGAATTGTTTACTTAATTGTGCTGTACAAGCTGAATAATTGCACGCTTTCCAGAAAGGCTTTGTAACCAATGAGATGGCACTGGATCTGCCAAAACCTTTACCTTGAAGCCAACATCCTTTCTTTCTACAGTCTCTCTCCTATCACAAATAACGGCAACTCTGGTATTATTTCCAGAGGAGGCAAAACCATGGCAGAACCGTCAAAAAAACATGTCTTTCAAAATGGAAAAAATCTCCATTAAGATGTACCCGCTGAGAACTGCTATCTCCCTATATGCCAATGTGAAACCTTTAGTTACCAACCCTGATTTAATCGGTTACACACTGAAACAGCCAGAAAATGGCACAATAATCCATCTTTTGGGTGAATAAAATTGGTCCATTGATGAAAGGACCACATTTTAAGAGGATAAGAGAAATGTCATGAAAATAAGGTGGGTTGGGAGCTATTTTCCAAATATCAATTATTGGGCAAGAAGACTAGAAAGATGGAAAATGGAGTGTTACTAATGTATTGAATGTTTAGGATGATAAAAATCAACTAATACCAAGACAGAAAATACTGAGATAAGATGTATTGGGTGGGAAAAAAAAATCCCTTAAGGATAGCAACAATTGAAATTTTAGCTGAAATTTTAGCTAAAAAAAAAACCAGTATTTCTTAAGTCAAGAGAATAAGGCTAAGGGAGATGTCTTTATAACTCGTTCACCAAAATTTGCTTGAAGCATTAAAAAACAGTGGAAGTTCTCAAAGCAAAACACGGACTTCTGGTCAAGGAACAGTTTATAGCACTTATTTTGTTGTTTTCCTTTCATTAATTTAGTAAGGCTTTGAAGACATGGTTCGAAATAGAAAAGTGTCTTTCCTACCTAGCTCTCCCACCATCCACTCCTCTTTCCAGAGGCATCTACTGTCACTAATTTGTTATGTTTTTCTCCCACAGCAAAGATCTAAATATTCTTTAAACTCTAGTTCATAAAAATTTTCCTCTTCTGTGTTCTTGCCCTTGTTTTGTTGTTGTTGTTGTTTTACTTTGTTTTGTTTTTGTGCAACAGTTTTTCATTAATAATAATCAGGGTCTTTTCTCCTTGGTAGGTCTATGTTCATTCAGTTTGAGATTCTCCAATGAGCTGTTTTTTCTGAGGCCATAATCCCCCATCATCCAGTCTAATCCACAGTTCTCACAGGATTAGGACTTTAAAGGAACAGTATGCATCAGAATCAGACAAGAATACAAAGATGCTATTTTTACCTAAATGGTCTTCAAAAAAACACCCAAAACCAAGCTATTTCAAACAAAGGGAAAATACAATGTATAGCCATCACCAAACCGAAGTTCTAAGAGTGTTTGAATCTTAGCCTGACGATGTGGTCCTGATTCACGTGCCCACTGGGTTGGATTTTGCAACATCCACCTCATCTGATTTTTCGGGTATAGGCTGGCCCCAAGCAATATTGGCCCGAGTACCTCTGAATGTGTTTGTGAGTAGAAAATAAATGATGGGTATTTTATTGGGAGGGAAGATAAGGAAGATGTCACACATGGTCAGAGAGGCCTCCCAGACTCCCTGCTATGAGAATACCCAAAAGGAAGGTAATATGCAAATTTCAAACATATCAGGTCAATTTTTTGTCCATTCCCTATCCAATTAAGGCTATGGACAGTTGGGGAGGGGGTGGAGATCCAAGTTCTAGTCCTGATTTTGTCACAAACTTAATGTACCCTTGGCTCAATCACCTTTGATTCAGTCTTATTTATAAAATGAGGTTCTTGGCCTTGATGAGCTTCAAAGTCCTTTTTTTTTTTTTTAAGATTTTTAAATGTATTTATTTGTCAGAGAGAGAAAGAGCATGCACACAAGCAGGGGTAGTGACAGGCAGAGGGAGAAGCAGGCTCTCCACTAAGCAGGGAGCCCAATGTGGGACTTGATCCCAGGACCCCAAGACCATGACCTTAGCCAAAGGCAAATACTTAATCAACTGAGCCACCTAGGCACCCCTCCAAAGTCCTTTTGACCTTCAACTTCCTGAGTTCAATATGCAATTTTTCTCCATATACTAACTTATAGACCTGTTATGTGTATATAAATTTCCTTTGATTTCCCACAAATTTATTTGCCATGAAATAACAAACTATATACCTTAAATGCTTTTGAATCCTTATCAAGAAAGAGAAGTAACTGTAGTGGGCAGTGTCATTTTGAAGATGTCCATCTTTCATTCCTTCTCCACCTTGATTTCTTTTGGTGGTAGTATCTGTGTACAACTTTGGGGGGACAAGTTCCAGTATCTGCCTCCCCAATTACAGGAGATTAAAGGAAACAGGAAGATTAAAGGAAACTGGAAGTTCCTTCTGCAGATTCTCCTTTCGTCAGTCAATCCACCCATAAGATAGACATGTGACCCATCAAATTTTCTCTCTCAGGACTCTGAATCTTTAGCAGAACAACACAAGAACAGAAGAAACAGCTAGAGTTCATTCATTCTATTAGTGATACCCAGGCAAGACTGTTGAGTAATTCCTGCTACAAGGATTTCTTCAATCCTACAAACAACCCCATATCCTTCCAATATATTCTGTTTCTACTGGTTAGTGGTTTGCTGTCTAATAATGTACTCCAAAACTTTTACTGCCTTAAAATAACAACCAGGGGCGCCTGAGTGGCTTAGTGGGTTAAAGCCTCTGCCTTCAGCTCAGGTCATGATCCCGGCGTCCTGGGATCGAGCCCCACATCGGGCTCTCTGCTCAGTGGGGAGCCTGCTTCCTCCTCTCTCTCTGCCTGCCTCTCTGTCTGCTTGTGGTCTCTGTCTGTCAAATAAATAAATAAAATCTTTAAAAGAAAAGAAAACAATTCCCTTTAAAAAAAAATAAAAATAAAAAAATAAAATAACAACCAGTTACTTACTCACAATTCTGCAGATTAGCAATCTGGATAGGACTCAGCTGGGATGGTGTGTCTCTGCTCTGTGTCAGCTGGATTCAGGAATGGAACTGATCTCCAGTCAGTAGGCACATCTGCCGGGTGCTGACTGATCTCAGACTGCCTCCCTCACTCGCTTATTGGAAACTGGCAGGAGCCATCAGCTGGAACACCTCGTTCTCCATGTTTTCTCTCATGTTCCAGTAGCCTAAACTGGGCTTCTTTAAATGATGAAGAAATGTTCCAAGAGAACAAAAGCAGAAGATGAAATTTCCCTTCCAGCACATTCTATTGATCAAAGGTAGTTTAAAACCAGCCCAAACTCCAGGGGTGGGAGAAGAGACTTCATCTGTTAATGGGAGGGAGAAGTGGCAAAGAAACCTTGCCAAGAAAAGTGGCCGCAGGGAGACAGGATTCACTGGGGACCAGTACTGTAGTAATCTACCACGTTGGACTCAGTCTCTGTTGCTTGTAACCCAAGAATGATAACTAATCCACAGTCAGCGAATTCTGACATGGGACACATTAGATTTGAGAGGACTCTAAATTTAGAACATTTTTCCTCTTTATACCTCACTATTAATGAGTTTATTTGGAAAGAATATAGGTGTCATGGTAGTGGGGCTGTAAGAAGCAATGAATTTAAAGGGCAATTATCATGGTTCAAGTCCTGCCATTTATTCAACTATGTAATTTGGAACCTGCATGATCTCTGGGACATTCATTTATATTCATTCATTCTGTGACAATCATTTAAAGAATGAATGAATGAGTGGAAGAAACGGGGGTGATAATATTTGCCTGAGTTGTAAAATTGTTGTGGATATTAGAGTGAGCTACAGGTGGCCCTAACTGCAAGTGCAGGGCCATTAAAATGAGCACGCAGAGTGAGACTGTGTAAGACCGTGATGGAAAACATTACACTTGTCCCATGACCTCCAAAAATTTTTGTCAAAACATTAAAATTCCTCTCACTATTGTTTATAAATGTAGAGGAAAAGGTGGGGGGGATGTTGCTTACTTAGTACACCAAAATACTAGAAACATTGAAAATAAAGTGGTTTATTTATTTGTTAAAAAAAAAAAAGTATCAAGATTCGTTTCAACAGTGCTTGCCTTCTTGTCATCATATAACTCATACTATGGAGTGAGCTTCTTTTCTGTGCCTCAGCAAATTGTCCCCTTGCTTTGCATCTGCTTACAACCTTTTATCCCTTGCTTGTATTTTCAGTGTCATGAAATATCTCCTTTTATGTGAAGTTTTTGCTGGTGTCCTCTCCTCTGGGACATTTGTATCCTTTCATCACACCTGCTTTCCTCCCTTATGTCAATACATTTGCCTCTACTAAGTTCCTCTCACTGCTCCTCTTTCAAAAGGCAACAGTGTCAACATGCCCACACCAGCTATTTCTTCTCTGTTCCATTTATGTTTGATTCCAACTTCACTCGCAGCATTATCACTTTTATTTCTTTGCTGCACTTTCACTTTTGTTGGCCAGTTCTCTTTCTGATTATCCCTATTCATAAAATGTCACATGGGTTTATCACTGGGGAACAAGGAAGAAACACAAATACCTACTTTACTGTCTGTTTCTGAGCTGAATAACATGTGCACAGTGACCATTCACTGACAGACTAGAGGTGGTGACATGATCGGTCACTGATCATGAGCATCTGTCACTTACACAATGATTTATGGACTAAAGAGCTAGCAGCACAGTTTCTGGTACTTTATGCTGCTTTTCTGTTACTACATTTGGTAACCGAAATTAGAATGGTATCGTTAGGAGACTGGTCTTCTGCAAACCAGGGTAACTGAAACGTGCATATCAGAACTATCCAAGCAAGCATTGTATGCTAAAGATTATGTCAAGTTTAATTACTTCCACAGTTCTATGACAGAAGGAAAGACTAGACCTCTCTCTTAACTGTATTAAAAAAGGGATTGGTAGGGAGCACCTGGTGGCTCAGTCGTTTGAATGTCTGACTCTTACTTTCAGCTCAGATCGTGATCTCAGGGTCGTGGGACTGAGCTCTGTGTCAGGCTCTGGGCTCAGCATGAAGTCTGCTTGAGATTCTCTCTCTCCCTCTGCCTTTGCCCTCCACTTGTGCACTCATGTTCTCTCTCTCAAATAAATAAATAACTTAAAAAAAAAAAAAAAAGCAGGGTTGGATTTAATTCAAACATGTCCTGGGCTCCACCAATTTTCATCTTTGCCACCCCACAGTCTGCAGATTCATGCTAAATTAGGCAGCCAGGAGGGGAGGAGGAAGGAATGTAAAAACAAGTGAATTGTGACCTTCCACAAAGGCCTTCAGGAAAATTCCTGGAGAGGAAAAAAAGCATTCCAAAGCCAAAGGCCATCCAAAAGGAAAGAAAGACATTGCCCAAATTAAGTAGATCTTTTCTTTACTTTTTCCTTCCATAGCCAGAAGAAAAATATTTCAATATGGCTTTTCATGAATGGGGCTGGTGGTCTCCAAAATATCCATTTTCCTTTATTAGTAGCAGAATCCAATTTTTGGTTGTTTATGCTGCCACCCAGAATAAAGGTCCTACTTCCCAACTTCCCTTGCAGCTAGTTATGCCCACATGATTTAATACTATCCGATGAAATACAAACAAAAGATTGTGAGGACTTAGGGGAACTCTTTAAAAGGAGCTTATTTTATTGGGAAAAGCAATTTTGTCCCTCCTACCATCTGGAATATATGAGATATATATGTGACAGGATGTTAGAAAGCACAATCTTGGACTAGAAGGTAATGTTGAGAGCGCAGATGCCAGACATTGCGGTGGTGGAACCTAACACAAAAGGTGCCTGAGTCCTTAATGTCTTTAGGCAAACATCACCCCAACTCTCTCCACATGACCTTATTTGTAGTTAAGCCATTCTTTTAGATTCTTTCTTACCCACAGATCTGAACATAGCTCCTAATTGATCAAATAAATACTCTTATCTAGTCAACGGGCTGTTTTAGTAGCCCAAGTGTCAACTTTTGAATTCTTCCAACATTCCACACAATGGAGGTCACAAATGAGGCAGAAACACATGGGCAAAACGATACCCTTTATATGGTGCTGGATATTTAGGAAAGGAAAGCTTATGATTGTTTGCAAAATCCTAGTACAGATTCAAATAATCAAAACTCAAACATAGACCTGGCTTAAGAACTGTTTGGACCTAAAAAAAAAAAAAAAAAATGGGGAGGGAAAGAGAGTACTAGGTCACAGCAAGCTTATTATAAATCAGAAACTGCAAGTGGGAAATAGAAGCCCCAAAATATAATTCAGTATAAGACTGCACTCATATAAGCATCTAGAGGAAAACAAAGGGTGCCAACTCAGTGCTGATCCCATATCAAAGGAACATTTAACAAATAGAAATTGAGGCGGGGGAAACCATGGTGGTCTGGACATCTCCATTTCATGAAGGATGGGAGAAGAAACTGCACTTATGTAGCTGGGAGCAAAGAAGACAGAGCAGAGATAAGACTGGTATTTCAAATATCTGAAGCATTATCTTGTAGAAGGGGGACTTTGCTTTGATCTGTGTGGTTTCAAGCAGAATTGGGACCAATGGGTGAAATAAGTATAAAACCTGTTTCAACTCAATAGAAGAAAAAACCTTCTGAGAATTAGAACTTCCAAATTGGAATGCACTACTTTGTAAGATAGTAAGCTATCTTGCATGGTGAATTGGGTGTACTTTTAAAGTAAAGACCATAATGGAATTCAGGACTTATTTTGAAACTCAGAATAGAAAACAAATACACTAGTGTGTCTTGAAATCCTTGAAGAAACGAAGTGATTTTGATTCTAGCGTGACTATCAATGAAGGATCCTGAGGAAGGGAGTTCTGCACTGAGTAGAAAGCTGTAACATGATCCTGCTAATTTTACTGTTCAATGAATACTCTATTTTCCTATTATATGTGACATGATTAATATGCGGTGATCCAAGTGTTGAACAAAACGCACCCTGAGGAAAATGATGATGACCGTATTGGCCAGAACTCTTCCAACTCTAAGTGGATGAAACTGACTCAGAATATTTTGAGAGGTGAAATAAGAAATTCAGTAGTAAGTTATAAATATCACTTCAGGCATGGGTATTCCAAAAATATGGCCAGAAATCTTGCTCCATCTCTTGGGTCAATTTTCTCTGAGCTGGCTTCTGTCTCAGGAGAATCTCACCATGCAGAAGCCTAGATCACCTGTGCCAGCTTCCTACTGCATCTCGACCAGCAATTTCAACAGGCAGAGAACTCCTTTTTCTCTAAGTCTTATAACTGACTTGGACTAACTTGGGAACTTTGATTGGCCAGGCTTGGGTCACATGAACTGAGAATAGGGCAGGGGTCATCTCTACAAGGAAAAGAAGGCTTCTGAAGTAAGGGATGCTGTGGAGATAAAAAAAAAAAAAATACTAAATGTTCACTACAATTACAATAAATGTGGTAAATTTTTAATGACAACCTTAATGGAATTCTGGGGCTATTCGGAATTTCAAAATAGGAAACAGAAATACTGTTATATCTTAAAATCCATGAGAAAATGAAGTGAATTGATTCTAGGCCTTAATCTGAAATTCTAATACTCATGCAAATAACAATTTTAACATGTCTGTCTTTTCACCAGTTCCCCCCACCTTTTTTTTTTCTTAAGATGCCTCTGTTCAGATAGCCTCATTAGACAATGTAATAGCAAATGAAGAAAAAAGCATAAAATGTTTATTGAAGTGGATGAAGGCATGGCATGTAAAGAAAAAATTCTTCATTAATAGCTGAAAAAAACCTTTCTCTATATTTAATATTTAGGTGACATATTTCTATTTCAAGAGAAGTAAACATTACAGTCATGAATAGCAAACAGAAACATAAACTCCATTTATTTGTAAAATAAACTCATTTTCTTTTCATATCAATGCAAAAAGTGACCCAATGCCATATGTTCTATTTGCCATGATTCTAAGACAGCAAAGCTCTACAATTTCTAGATCATTAACTTGTCTTCCTATTTTTCCATGTCTTACAGTTCTGCTAGGTAAGCGTTCGTTCATTCACTTTGATAATGCTACCTTTTATAGGTTTGGTATTTCATTTGCTCAATTACTCCATGCAAAACTACAGCAGCCAGTGGATGGGGGTGTAGGGAAGAAAAGGGCCCACCCCACAGTATCTCTAAAAGAACAAGAACTCAAAACTACACTTCCAACGGTTTCAAACAAAAGGTGGTTTTGTCTTTTGCTAGTCTCAAGTTTGAAAAAGGCATACATAACCCCTCATTTCATGTCATTGGAGCCAGGCTGAATGTCACGTACTGGGGATAGCACAATGGTACCACACAGCAGCATGTCAGCTCTGTAAGTAGTGGGTGGCAAGAGGGGCAAGAGGGAAGTGTCCCTGCAGTTATATGGGAATCATGGAGGCGTCCCTGGAAGAGAAGAGAAGCAACTGTGGGCTTAAGGTTACCTGCACGAAATCAGGGAAGCAGAATTCTATAAATATATCCCAAAATTAGACTTGAAATATATAATCCAGGGTCATTGCAATGATATAAGAGAGAGATACCTGGGATTAAATCAGCCCTGTATCATCCCTGTGTTTTCCATTTTTATTTCATTGCCTAGCTAACGATAGAGCGATTTCTTCTGGCCAGCTTGATCCATTCAAAAGGCTGCAGGGGATTGAGGCCATTATGAAAACAAATGTACTCAACTTCTGAAACAAGCTATAGAGGTCACACTAACTAGCCTAGTCTATGTGATTTAGACTAGAAAGTCATCAGTAGATGCTTCCCCAAGAAATCAAACAGGAACCAGTATACAATCTGAATATAGAAACCTATTAACAGGATGCAGGACCAAAGCACTAATAGGAGACATAAGAGAACACAGCAACTCATGACAGATGCATGCTTACACCATGAAAATTTACTACTTCTTTTTTGGAGATAAACTCAAGAGTTCAAAAAAATGAACAGACACAATAATAACTATAAGAAGACCACCATGATTTATTGAGTTTGAATAAATCATTTAATAAATCCAGCATGGAGGACCTCACTGAATCCTTTCTTTCTTTTTTTTTTTTTTTTTCATTTTAACTTAAATTCAAGTTAGTTAACATACAGTGCAGCACTGGTTTCAGGAGCAGAATCCAGGGATTCATCACCCACATACAACACCCAGTGCTCACCTCAACAAGTGCCCTCCTTAATGCCCATCACCTGTTTAAGCCCATCCCCCTACCCACCTCCTCTCCAGAAATCCTCAGTTTGTTATATTTACGAGACTCTTATGGTTTACTTCCCTCTCTGTTTTTATCTTATTTCATTTTTCCTTCCCTTCCCCTAATTTCATCTGTTTTGCTTCTTAAATTCTACATATGAGTGAAATCATATGTTCGTCTCTCTCTGACTGGCTTATTTTTCTTAGCATAATACACTCTAGTTCCATCCACATCACTGCAAATGGCAAGATTTCATTCTTTTGATGGCTGAGAAATATTCCATCATGCGTGCACACACACGCACGTGTGTGTGTGTGTACACACCACATCTTTATCCATTCATCAGTCAATGGACATTTGGGTTCTTTCCATAATTTGGCAATTGTTGATAGTGCTGCTTTAAATATTGGGATGCATATGCTCCTTTGACTCAGCATTTTTGTATCCTTTAAGTACCTAGTACAGCAATGGCTGGGTCATAGAATAGTTATATTTTTAACTTTTGGAGGAACCTCCACACTGTTTTCCAGAGCGGCTGCACCAGTTTGTGTTCCCACCAATAGTGTTGGGGGGATTCCCCTTTCACAACATCCTCGCCTACACCTATTGTTTCCTGAGTTGTTAATTTTAGCCATTCTGACAGATATGATGTGATATGTCATTGTGGTTTTGATTTGTACTTCCCTGATGTGAGTAATGTTGAGCATCTTTTCATGTGTCTGTTGGCCATGTGGGTGTCTTCGTTGGAAAATTTTCTGTTCACGTTTTTCAATGGGTAGGTACTTATAATATCTCCATTTTATAGATGAAAAAGGTGGATCTCAGGCAATTTTGTATAATTTCTCTAAAGCCACACAGCCAGCAAAGGCAGAATCAGGATTTTAACTCAACCAGTTTGATTCCAATTCTGTGCTCTTACCCACCAGTGCTTTTTTTCTCAAGCACTTTGCATGAACTTGCTCATTCAACTTGATTCTTATAACAACCCCAAGAAAATAGAAGTTATCATCTCTATTTTTCTAATGAGAAAAATCAAGAAGATAAATTATTTGTTCTAAGTCACCTTGACGGTGGGTGAGTGGTAGAGCCAAGATTGGAACTCATGTCTGTCTGATTCTAGAACCCACCATCATAAATAATATGTCACACACAGCTACTTGCCCACCAAAGTCTATTCTCCTCTTCTTCCTGGGCACATGTGTGCCTCACCAAAAACTACATGCTAAGCTTCTTCTTCACTTAGATGTGGCCATTTGACAAAGTTATTATACGAATATGAGTGGAAATAACATGTGCAACTTCTAAGACAAAAGGAACTCCCTGACCCCAGACTTCCTCTCTCTCATGTTCATGAACTGGAATTCACAATATCAAGGATCAAGCTTCAATCACACAGACAATGGCTAGATCCTAAGGGATAACAGATTTAAAAGCTTGGAAGAGTCCAAGTTCCTGAATGACATAGAGCAGAGCTGTCCCATCTACCTGGACCACCTTGGAACTGTTATATGAGAGGAAAGTCAGTTTCTACATTATTTAAACCACTGTACTTTTAAAGGATCTTTGTTACAGCAGCTTAACTGATCTCTAATTAATACCGCCAACAAGTGTCACATGAACAAGGTAAAGATGCTACAGACTTAGGTAAGAAGGCAGACATGAGGATGTGAGAGAATTAGGAAGACTGATATTCTAATTACTGTATCCTCTCTATGAAAGCAGCACTGTAATATATTTTTAATTCCTAAACATAATAAAGTATTCTTTACAAAAGACAACTGTAACACTTCATCTAATGAAAAAAGCAAAACAACAAAAACCAACCATCTGGGATATAACAGACAGCGAATACTGGGATTTTTCATTTCTTGTTTTTACTCTGCTTTAGATACCTAAACAGACAAAGAATCTTTTTGAAATGGATTGGCTCTTGGCAGAATCCAATGGAACAACCAACCTAGAACCCACTAGATCATACCAAAACAAAATCTCCTTTAAAACAAGTGTATTGCGCACCTGGCTGGCTCAGTTGGTGGAGCAAGAGACTCTCAACTTTGGGGTTGTGGGTTCAAGCCCCATGTTGGGTATGGAGATTACTTAAAAGTAAAATCTTTAAAAAAGGTATACTGAGGGGCGCCTGGGTGGCTCAGTGGGTTAAAGCCTCTGCCTTCGGCTCAGGTCATGATCCCAGGGTTCTGGGATCGAGCCCCGCGTCGGGCTCTCCGCTCAGCAGGGAGCCTGCTTCCTCCTCTCTCTCTCTCTGCCTGCCTCTCTGCCTACTTGTGATCTCTGTCTGTCAAATAAATAAATAAAATCTTTAAAAAAAAAGTTGTACTGAAATGAGCCCAAAATTACAACGATGGGACATACTAAGCCAGTATATCTGGACAATACTTCAATTATCTTCATTTCAACCCTACACTGTATGTTGCCTCTCTGGGACATGTTGCTGTGGGTCATGCAATGCAATCTCTTTTGTCATTTCTTTGAAAAATATTAGGAAAGATTGTAGGGACAAATCTTCAATTATATACTCACCCCTGAGTCTGTGGTTACCCAGAGAACCCATAGGATCTTCCAGCTGAATCTGAGAAACCTTAAGTTTCAATTTTTTAATGTAAAAATCAAAACAAAACAAAACACATTCCTATGGAAAGTAATTTTCTGAAACACTAAAATGATCATAACTTTTGACACCCTAACTCTGGGTTAGAAATGCCAACAAGTATTTTAATGAAATGGTAAAAGTATTATATTTGGGGCACCTGGGCAGCTTAGTCATTAAGCTTCTGCCTTCAGCTCAGGTCATGATCCTAGGGTCCTGGAATGGAGCCCTGCATCAGGCTCCTTGCTCAGCAGGGAGCCTGCTTCTCCCTCTCCCACTCCCTCTGCTTGTGTTCTCTCTCTCTCGCTCTGTGTCTCTCTGTGTCAAATAAATAAAATCTTAAAATAAAATAAAATAAAAGTATTACATTTGCAAATATGTTCCCTAAAGCATTTTTAAAGAAGGGAAAGCTGTACATAAAACAGCAGAGGAAAGAGTTAAATGATGATCCATCCCTAGGGGAAATAGGAGACTGATATTTAAAAACAAATCCAAAAACCCAAAGGAAAAGCACTGAGAAACAAATTTAATCTTTTTGGATATCTTTCAAAGAGATTTTAAAAAGGAGACTGATTTGCTTTATCACATGACCCAGAACAACACCTCGAAGAGACGCGACATACAGTGTAGGAATAAAAAAAAAAAGTTCTGCAAGTCAGGTAATATCAAACAAACCCCAACTGGGGACTCCTATGGGGCAGCCGACTAGGCTTTTTCAGTGAACGGCAGTTTTTTTCAAAGATGAGTCTGCTCTGGATGAAAATAAAGAACTATAACAACATGGCAATACAGAGATCCTTATTTGCATCCTAGTGTGTATGGACCAAGATTTAAAAATTACGTTTTGGGGACAATCAACGGAATCTGAATATAATTGGGTTACATGTAATACCAAAGAATTACTACTAATTTCGTCAGGTATCATTACGGTACTACAGTTCCATAAGAAAATATGCATATTTTCTAGAAATGCATAATGAAGTACGTAGGGGTGAAATGACAGAAGGACGAGGACGGACTTCAACACCCTGTGGTCACAGTTGACAGCAACCACAACAAAACACACACAGCTCCGTGTGCCCTTGTCTGCCTCAGTGGTTCCTATCTGGAGCCAACACTGACTAGCTCTGTGACCTAAGTCAAGTTACTTGACCGCAATGCCTCTGTTTCTCTCCTGTTTACTACTGACAACGACCCCATCTACCCTTCTCAGGTTATTGCAAGGATCAAATGAGATGAACTCTGGAGAGCACTCAGCACAGCGCATCAGCTGCAATTATTATGAACCAAACCCCAGTCACCAAAACACGCAAGCCCTCAAAATCTCTTCTGTCTTGCTCTCCAGTTCTCGGTTGTATCCCATTTCCTCCCTTGCTAGACCCAGTCTCCTTCCTGAGCATCTGTTTTAATTGTTAACAGGGAATTGGCCTCTCATTAATTTTTAAAGTGACCTTCTTTTTATTTTTTAAATTTTATTTTATTTTATTTAAATTCAATTAATGAATAGTGTGGTGTATTATTAGTTTCAGAGGCAGAGGTCAGTGATTCAGCAGTTGTACACAACAGCCAGTGCTCATTACGTCACGTGCCCTCCTTAATGCCCATCACGCAGCCACCTCATCTCCCCACCCGCCTCCCCGCCAGCAACCCTCGGTTTATTTCCTATGGTAAAGAGTCTCTTATGGTTTGTCTCCCTCTCTGATTTCATTATTTTCTTTTTAAAAACTTAGGAAAACCATGGAAGCACATGGAAATACGGAGGCTACAAAAGTAGTGGGTGTAATTACACTTGGATGTGGGCGTGGCGAAGGACAGAGGAAAAGTGGAATATACAAATGGAGGCATTCTGAATGAAATCAGAACCTTATACCTAATGATTTCTGTTATTAGGTTCAAGCAAAGAAAAAAAGAGAAGCAAATGCAACAGACTTAAGGGGCCCTAAGAACAACTGAATAATGAGTACATGCGTGCGTATTTTGATGGAGGGCATGTTTGGCTATTCCCCACAAACCTAGAGCACAAAAAGGAAACAGAAGACACAAACTATAGGAGTAATAGTAATACTACTTATCTCATTGAGTCCATGGTTTCATGGGTGTGTAACCTACGTAGTCACACAAGGTCCTGTGCTTAGAAGGGCCCCACACTTGGTTTCACATTCTGCAATCACCATTTTGAAATTCTTAGTAATTTTTTAATAAAGGACCCACATTTTCATTTAAACTGGGCCCTACAAATTATCAGTCCTCATTCTACCTTATGAGATTGGCACTATTAGTCTTTCTATTTTAAAGAAGAGAAAACTGGGGCTTTAGGAGGTTAAGGGACTTGCCTGAGGTCACACAGTTAGCAAGTGATAGGATTTGAACACTAGCTCTTTCCATAGGAGACTATGGAAAGAACTGAGAGAGGAAGACAGAGAAGAAAAGGGAGAACAAACAGCCGAGTAAGCCAGGAAACTAGGACATTTCATCTACCTGGGCACCAGTTCCTAAGTAATGCAATCAAGGCCATCTCGGACTTAGTCCGAGAGTTAAAGCAACCCCATGAAGGAGTCTGTTCTGTAGCCGATGCCAAACTCCACAGCACTAGACTGTGTGAGCAGAACACGGAAAGGGTGTAAGCCCTCCTGGAAACTTGATTTGCAGGAAGGAAGGGCCAGATTCATTGTCCCATGTGCCATGTAACTGGCTGACTCCTCGCAGCTTCTGTGTTCCTGGGAGAACTAAAGCAATCAAGGATTAGGATGGTCCCGTTACTCTATTAAACTGAAACTTTAAAACCTGTTTCAACGTAATGCTTCCTTAGCTTACGCAGCACAGATCCTGGGTCCATCCCTGTCCTAACAACCAGTTCAGAAAGTCACAGAGCTCTGCAGACAATAAAGGCCCGGCAGGAGGCACCGCAAGACTCAAGAATTACCCACATCCTCCCTCAGACCCACCCAGGGGTTCCTTCTGCCTGACTCTGGAACTGACCAGCGAGGAGGATCATCTTGACAACATTAGCAAAACACGGAGTCACACCAAGTCATAAGGGTTCTGTTCCAAGAGGCTGAGTGGCTGCGACCGTTCTTCTAAATGGACTTAGAGCACATTTCTAAAAACAAAATAAAAAATCTTAGGTATTAGGGGACCAGTGCCCAGGTTAGCAGTAAGAAAACGATCCCCTAGCTCCCACCGCTGGTCTCCCTTTGGAGGAAGTGCGACGGACTGTATGCTGTTGTGCTTGTTTCATTTAGGCGAGAGAGTGACAGAAAGAGCTGTGAAGATTCCTGATGGCAATCAGTGGGAATCAGACAGATTTTTAGGCAGGAAGCTAGTCTGTAGGGGGTACCTGAGATAGGGAGGAAGCTCCTGTTCTTCCTTGGGATCCTCTTTCCATCCCTGGATCTGCTTCCTGCCTCGTCTTGCGGAAAAATACCCTCTTCCAGAGAAGGTAGCCACACGGTAAAGGCAGAGTGGTACCCAGAAAACCAGATGGCCTAATTCAGAGATTTCCAAATATGGCCACAGATCATAATCCTCTGGAGCAGCTTTTTAATATACAGATTCCGTGATCTACCCTGCAGGTCATTACTGAAGCTGTTCATGCACCTGGCTGAGAAGATTCAATTAAATGAACTTATTCTCTCCAGGACACATGAACTATAATGTGGGTTATTTATGCTTAGGATTGGCTTGTTTCAGGTAAGATAGACTTATTGTGAATTAGTTCTCTTTCATTGATTTGACTCATTAGTTACCACCAGGAACAAGCCTTTTTAGTTCCTTGTGCTGACTTAGCAGCTGCTAGAGTGTGGTTTTGATAGGCACAGGTTAAGGAGAAGAGAAATAAAGGTCCGGTAATAAAGGTCATTAGCAATGCCTTAATCCTTACCATGTTGGTTTCTGGCCATGTCTGACTGACCTAGTCATCGGTAACGACCAGTAATATGTAATGACTTACAACATTCTGAATGCTTACCTAGGAGATGTAGAAGACCCACAGTCGCAAGAAACTGAATGGAGCTTGCCAAACTGTGTTTATTGACATAGAAGGTACTTGTAATGCAGTTAACTGACAAAGGATCTGTTTCCAGAAAAGATTTAACAACAACACCAGAAACAAGAAACTTCCTATGAATCAATAAGGAAGGCAAAGACTATCCATTAGAAAAATAGGCAAAGCATATTATGACGAAGCACTCCACAAGAAGGAAATCTGAATGACCTACACAACTATGCAGTGATGCTCAGGGAAATAAAAAATGAGATACCATTTGATACACACTAGATAACACAGGTGGTAGCGAGCCTGGGGGAAAACAGAAACTGCAGTAGAGCGCTGTTGGGGGTAAACAGGCACAACCACTTCAAAGAGTATTTTGAACAGGAAAGCGGAAGACGTGCAGCTCCATTCCCCCATGTCTGCCCTACAGAAGCTCATGCAGCTGTGAACATGGAGACTGTTCCAAGGTGTTCACTACAGCATCATTCGTAATAGCAAAAGAAGTAAAACAACTTAACGGCTCATCAGTTAGATGTATACATGTCAAAATGAATAAATCTCAAAAAATACAGTGTTGAAGGGCAAAAGCATATCCATGGTAAATGCAAACTATAAAATTCAAAATACTAAATATTATTTACGGATACACACAGATGCGGTAAATATACACAATCACACCTGGGAGTGTGACATGGATATGACATGCCATCTTTAAGCTAAGGGAAAGGAGTAAAAGAGCGGGGGCAGAGCTTTGACTCTCATTATTCTATGTTCATTTTTAAAACAGACAACAGAAATCTGAAGCAAATATGGCACAATATGAAATCTGTATTGTGGACACATGGGTTTCTAGAAAATGATTTTCTTTCCTGGTTGTTTTAAACATTCAGTAATGTTTGCCTTTCAAATGAATTTAAAAATAAGAATGCACATTAGAGAATTCACGTGTCCATGTATATATTTCAAGATACTGGAAATTCAGACCTTAACTATTGACACTCAATACCTTCACTGACACGACTCAACAGACGACTGGGTGAGTGGTAGACAGAGAGAAGGAGGCATGGATGGGTGGGGGGATGGATGGATGAATGGATGGGTCATGGATGGACAGATGGATGAACAGGTGGCTGGACAGACTGACACTGGGACACAGAGCTAGAGACAGAAGAAATAAAGTAGCTTAGAGAAGTGAAAAGTTTTAGTGAAGTCACATAAAATGAAGTGCTCAGGTTTGGGAGTCTGAAATCCAGCTCTGCACCCCCTTGGCTGCTAACGTTGGGTCGGGCCACCATGTGAACTGCATGCACAGACAACCGTGTGAGTGGTACCCCCTGGAGTTGTGCGGTGCCCCAGCCCTGCTGGGTAAGTCTCTGGGCTCTGAGTCCTCACTGCTTTACCTGCCTCGCAGGGTCTTTAGGAAAACTAAACGAGACAATGTATATGAAGTGTGTAGCACAGAGCGCAACACGCATTAAGGAGTCGGAATATGGCAATTATTACCCAGGTACTATTAGCAAAATGGACACCAAATCCAACGTTCAAGGATAGGTTAATGTGCAACGGTAGCCCTAGCAGCTGTCTCCTTAGAATTTAAAAAAATCACACACTTGCAGTAGAAAAGTACCATATGTACCTTACATCTACCTAGTTGGTTTGACTAATCTTGATGACTCTGAACTTTTCCGGCAGGCACTGGAGTGTGCTCAGCCAGCAGCCTTCCCAGCCGCTGTCCTTCCCATCTGCAATGCCGCAAGGGAGGGGGGTTAGGCTGGGCTGTTGGGCCCCCGATCCTCGCTCTGCTGCCATCAGAGCAGACGGACCTTTCTGTGCCCTTAGATACAGGGATCTCTTGGCTAACATAAGAGATGTAAGAGATGCTAAGACTTTATAAACATAAGCCCAATTTTATGTAAAGCCCTCCACAAAGCATCTATAAAATGCTCATGGTGTAGACACATTCACAGCAAGCTGAGCCTTGATGTGGTGTGGCACGCAGGGAGAAAGGGGGAGGCAGCAACACGGGGCCGCTGGAAGCCGTCTCTTCTCCGTTTCCACTGTCATAGCACAGAAACTGATTTCATAATTAAAAATAAACTGGCTTACACACACACTGCAGACTTCACAGAAGATTTTCCTGAAGGGCGCCTCTTTCAGCCATTTATCTCTATGGCTAGTTCAGTCATCTATTTAAGCCCAAATTTAGTACCTTAAAATCCTAAGAACTGACTATTTCTCTTGATTCTGCACTTGGCTGGGTGGTTCCTCTGCTTTTCTGGTGGGCTCGCTCATCCTCCTGCCATCATCTGGGGAGTCACCTGGACCAGAGGGTTCGAGATGCTTCCTCGTGTGTCCAGCACTCAGGAGCTCTCCTCCCCACTGGCTCTTGTCCCCTGGCAGAGCAGAGCAGCTTCTTCCCCTGGCGGTCTGAGGGGAAGGACCCAAGAGGACAGAAGGGGCAGTTTCTTCACCCGGTAGTCTTTGGGCAAGGACCCGTGAAAACAGAAGTGGGAGCTGCGAGGCCGCTTGAAGCTGGGCTGGGACCCAGTCAGCGCCACTTCCACCCCATCGCCCCATTCTTATGGTCTTAGCAAGTGAAAGGGCCACCAGATTCAGGGGGAGGAGAAACTGATTCCACCCCTGGATGGGAGAAGCAGCAGAGGCGTACTGCACAAGATGGCAACAGAAATGGTTTCAGCTGCCTCAGAAAACAACCTGCCACAGAGCTCTCTGAAGTCCGGCAAGGGCTGGTCTGGGCTTCTGTGTAGGATTTACGTAAAAAAAAAAAAAAAAAAAAAAGTCCATGGTTACAAAGAAAAGTTTGAAACCCACTCTGCTAAAGCCAAAGACCAGAAAATAAAAATTGGAGCGGGCAGCAATTTTTTTTTTTCCTCCTGGAGAAAAGTCTTCCTGGTGGGAGCAACAGGGTTCCTGAGGAAGCGAGATTTCTCCTCCACTGAGCAGACAGAGGAAGTCATATCGATGTGACCAATGAAGATGGTGAACAAGTAACTGGGGGGAGGGGAGAGGAGAAGAGAAGGACTCCCCTTCTAGAGTCCCCACTAGAGCAGGTACCTGAGACTTGTCCTCGCAGACCACAGAGGGGGACGCTCTGATGCTCCTGTGGAGACAGGCCAGGCTGCCCAGTGAGGGGTGGGGGGAGAAGGTGAGCCTGAGCGCGCTGGGGTGAGGGAGCAGCGCAGAAGGAAGCAGAGGCTGGGCCAGCGGCAGCTGCTCAGAGTCAAGAGATGCCCTTCACCGGAGGGACAAAAGGCTGAAAGGCGACCCTCCTCTGGCATTCCTCTCTTCCTCTTCCAGAGAGAGAAAAGGAAAAATGAGAAAGAGGCTTTGTCAAAATAGCAGAGCCATATTAATATAATAATTGAACCCTAAGTACATGAGGGGAGAATCTATAAATGCCTTGACAACCCAAAAGGAGAAGACAAAGAGGAGAAAAGAAGGGAACAGAACAACACTAAGCTTCAGACAATGAGCAAGCCACCCCCCTCTGAGAAACACTTTCCCGCTCCGTCTGTGCAGGCAGGTGGGCGCATACAGTCACACTTGCGTACGTGGGTTTATAATTGGTTTCACTTTATTCCATAGTAAAATGGGTTAATAGTACGTCCATATTGTGACAACATTCTCTAGCAAATGTCCTAATTAGGAACCCTAACTAGCTTTCCATTATTTCAAAACTGTCCAAATCTGGGTAGACCCCAAAGACCATCTGGAACCTGGACATATGCCCGGGCAGCAAGGGACTGTCCTTCATTAGACCTCTCCATGTCCCACCTACGTGAAAGAGAGAAAGAGCAATGGAGAGTTGGGAGGCGAATACTCTGGAAAACAGCATTCCCTGCTCAGACATTTGGCTTCATGATTTCATCTTCTCTGCAATTGACCATGTTCCTAAAACTTCAAAGGAGATTTTTCTGGTGCTTTGGTTATTTCAAATTAACTGGGACAAGCATTTATTTAAGTATGCATTGATGTCTGCACACATACGCGGAACACTCATCCGAGAAACAGCAGAAAGTACTGCTGCTCTTTATTTTATCTTTAAACTATTTCAGTTTGAAAGGGAAGCTTTTAAAAAATCAAGAATAACTTCTCAAAATCCAGAGGGAGAAATTGCCAATAAAGTAAAACCACTCACATTGATTTATCATTGTATTTCTGCAACCATTGCTTGGTTCAGTAGCTTGTCACTGGAGTGGGTGGGGGGTGGTATTCATCGGGATCTCACGTAGCATATAAAAATCTGATACGGATTTTAAAATTCAATCATAAAGCTCCCTCAAGTGGATAATCTTTAAACTACACCAAGAAACCAGCCAGGGTATCCAGGATGGCAACTGAGACTGAGTCCCCAAATATGCTTTTAATGGGCAATGCTGACCTGACCTATCCATCATTTTGTACATAATTTAATAAGATCAGCACCCTGGGAAAAGAACTCTATAAATGTTAAAATGGAATCTGCAAAAACACTCCCTCTGGCTTCCCGGGAACTTGACGGGGGCTAGAAGCTGCCTGTGGCTATGCAAGATCTTACCTGGACTCAGAGGGTGCAGGATACAGTGATTTACAGCCGCTCAGGGGTGGAAAACCCCCTCGTGGCCTCTCTGGAGAAGCTCCCTGGTCCATTTAATTGTGTTCCTTATTCCACTATCTGGGCTGATTATACTGAATTACTTGGCACCCCTGTTAAGCCTGTCACTTAGATTCCAGAACAAATTAAGTTTGTTGAAGGCTTTGCTCTTTCTCTCTATTAAAATATTCATATCTACTCTAACAACCTGATAAAAACTGGCTAAAAGCCTTGATGGTATCCCCAACAGGGAGTGCCATTTTTAATGAACACGCAAGCATCATAAATAAAAAATAACTGGTCTTAATAAAGAATTGATAGAGCACCTCTGGCCCCAGATAGGTGTCAATATAGAAGCTACACACAGCCTTGGGAGACCCAGTGCAGCAAATGAGTCTCCCAGAGCCTGAATGCATCCAACCAGCAAACTCCAAACAAAGGCAGAATCAATGGAATTCCCAAATAACTTTCTATAAAAATCACTGAATCTTGCGGGTCTCAGTGGACATGGATGGTAGAGGGTGTCCAGGAGGCCCCTCCGGGGGACCATAAGAAAGTGAGGGGAGGGGCGCCTGGGTGGTACAGTTGGTGAAGCAGCCAACTCTTGGTTTCTGCTCGAGTTGCGATCCAGGGTCGTGCGATCGAGTCCCCCATGGGCTGCACGCCCAGCGTAGGGTCTGATTAAGACTCTCTCTCTTTGGGACGCCTGGGTGGCTCAGTGGGTTGGACGACTGCCTTCGGCTCAGGTCATGATCCCGGAGACCCAGGATCGAGTCCCGCATCAGGCTCCCAGCTCCACGGGGAGTCTTCTTCTCCCTCTGACCTTCTCCTCGCTCATGCTCTCTCGCTGCCTCTCTCTCAAATAAATAAATAAAATCTTTAAAAAAAAAAAAAAGACTCTCTCTCTCTCTGCTCCCAATCAAATAAATAAATAAATAAATCTTAAAAAAAAAAAAAAGAAGAAGAAGAAGAAAAAGAAAAAAGAAAACATCAGGGGAGTGCGAAGGGCATCCGGAGGTAACAGCAGTAACTGCTAACGTTTCTTGACCGTTTACCAGGTACCAAGCACTATCATCCACACCACTCTGCTAGACTGGCAGTCTTAACCCCTCCTCACAAATAAAAGCAAACGGAGTATATATAAGTAGCCCAAGGTCTAAATTCCAACCCAGGTCGGACCCTAATCCTGAGTACCTAACGGCTTTAGAAACACTGCTTAAAACTCCCAACTCATTCCAATTAGTTTTGGGTAAAAGATGGGACAGGAAGTCAGCGATCACGGAGTCCTGGCCTCCTTCCCACCAGGCTAGAGGACCGCTCACTCCAGCCCCACCCCTCGGTCCCACCCGAGCGTGCGGACTTAGATTTACAGGCTTCAGAAAATTAACTAACCATATACTCACGGGGCCTCCGGGGTCACAGCAGAACTGCAGTGCTGGCTCTGTCATCTGGGGACTGGGAATCCCATTATTTCATCTCTCTGAGCCTACAAACCGTGTCCATTCAACAGGGATGACAGTCTTAACTGTTCACACCAGCTCTATTCCAAAAGGGTTTCGGGCAGCTGATAACACCTACTTCACTGAGCGGTGGTCTGAATGAAATAGAATTTTATTAGCTATTTATGACAACGGCGCTTGTTATGACACAATCTCCAAGAAGAGCCCAGGCCAGCGCCTGGCTCACGGCGGGCTGGCGGTTTTCGCCGTCTTCTGGCCCCCATGTCCTGGACCACTCACAGAGCTCCAGCTCCCCAACAAAGCCCTTTCAAGGGTTCCCATGCCCGAGCTACTGCCCCGCCCTCCTAAGGCTCCCAGAACACAGCTCTCATCCCTCTCATGACCTGGTGTCTCAGGATGGTGAAATCAACAAAAAGAAGCTGAACCAATCCTAGCTTCTTCTCACTCCTCAAATGCGTTCCCAGAAAAAGGGCTTAATTGGCCAAAAGTATATAGTTGGAGTGGTGTCCCCTCCAGGAGAGGTTTACCTCACTTAATTCTAGACCTCCTTCCCAAGTAGTAGGCGCAGGACAGAGGGAACCCTCCCCTGAGGTCACCCAGTGTGTGACACCCAACAGAAAAAAGGAAGAAGGAGCCTTTCATTCAGGGAGTGGTGTAGGCAGTCCAGACAAGCAAACCTTTCTTTGATCGTACTGTTTTCCTGTTTTGTTTCATTATGAGTTTTACACAAGGACCATTTTCTGGAATGCGAGCACAGCCAGACTACATGTCCAAGCCGAGTCATGTAGCCTCCGCTTCCTTATCCATAATACAGGGAGAGTGATTAATCGTCCCTCGTAAGGTGGCTGTGCAGATGAAGTGAAATAATCCACGTAAAAGACTGGAGGGCACCCAACATACAGCAAGGGCTCCACAATATTTTTTAGTTTTTATTATTGGAGCTAAAATATAAAATAGATTGTGTTAGCCTTGGCACCTGGCTGCTAGTTAGAACACCACTGCTGATAAGGGAGAATATATTCTAAGGTAAAAATCACAGATTTACAATGAACTCCTTTTTTTCCTAAGATTTTATTTATTCATTTGAGAAAGAAAGAGACAGAGAGAGAGAGAGAATGAGTGGAAGGGGGCAGAGGGACAAGCAGACTCCCCACCAAGTGAGGAGCCGATACAGGGCTCTATCCCAGGACTCTGAGATCGTGACCTGAGCCGAAGTCAGATACCCAACCCACTGAGCCACCCAAGCACCCCTAAATGAACTTTTGACAACTTCAGTTGTTATGGAAATAAGAAGTTACCACTGAACTCTTAATCAGCTAGAAAAAGACTGCCTTTTTAAAATCAATACCAACATGTGGGTCATGTATCAAAGACAGGGTTGCAACACACATGATCTTTTCCTTTATCCAGTGAATCCAATGTGATTAATGTTTAAAAAAGAAAGTAGGCCTCTCACAGCACATGTCAAAAGTTTCTTAGGGTCAGGGTGTTAGAGAACCTCACCACCCCCAACCCACACCCCAAGGCCATATTCAAAGTCTAAGTGGCATCAGGGACTTTCATTCAGCAACTGCTAACAGCTATATTGCTAAAAGTTAGATACATTTCTCAACAGACTCTGGGGGTCAGAAAGACTATTTCTTCCATTTTCCACATGGATCAGAACCTTTTCGGGGGTACAGCCAACGGGCCCAACCCTGTTCTCATCTCAGGTGGGAAGGGTAAAGGTCAGGGTTCTTCTTGCTCAAAAATATCTCCCCTGTAATCCTACCAATTGGTTTCACTGAGTCTACCAAATTCTCCTCTTAAGAGTGAATACTACATAAAAAAGAAATCTAAGAGGAGATGCTCCATTGTGTAACACTGGTTTTCCCTAGGTGGTAGGATTGTGATTTGGGTTTTCTGCTTTTTTGTTTATCTGTATTTTCTAGGGTTTGGGTTTTTTTTGTTTTGTTTTGTTTTTGTTTTTATTTTTACAGTGAACAATTAAAAGTTAATTTTGATTTTAAAAAGACCTTTCATAGATGGATTAAATAAATTGTATTTGGCAGGAATCCCCTTTAAAAAGGAAGAAAGGAAACCACAATGAGATATCACTCCACAATCATTCAAGTGGCTATTTTTGTTACCGGATAATAACAAGTGTTGACGAGGACTAGGAGAAACTGGAACCCTCCTATCCTGCTGGCAAGGAATGTAAAATGGTGTGGCCACTTTGGAAAATAGTCCACGTTTGGCATTAAGTTATCATCTGGCTCACAACATCCTACCTCAGTATATATTTTAGAGAAACGAAAACATAGATCCACATAAAAATCTGTACACAGATGTTCACACAGCGTTATTCATAATAGCCAAAATATGGAAACAACCCAAATGTCCACCTGTGGACACACAGATCAATCAAATGCAGGCTAGTCATACGGTGGAATGTTATTTGACCAACTAAAGCAATGAGGGGCTGGATACACACCGCTACATGGATGAACCTTGGAAACATGCTAAGTGAACGGCGTCACGAAAGGCCACATAGTCTCTGACACCATTTATAGAACACGTCCAGAGGAGGCAAAGCTGTTGCGACAGAAAGCAGATCAGCGGCTGCCTGGTGCTGGGGGATGTGGCGCTCAAGGGTACGGGCTCTCTCCGAAAAGAGATGATTGCACTTATTCGTGAATATGCTAAAAACCAGTGTGTGACCTACTTTACACGGGCGGACTGTCTGAAATGTCAGTGATACCGCAATGACACGGTTATCCCAAATGAAAGAAAGCAATCCGAGCAGGATGGGATTATTAACTTGTAAGAGGAGGGAACTGCTTTGGATCAGGGGCACAAGTGGGACTCAGAAGTCCCTGGGGAGAGGGCACCAAAGACAGGGTGTGCCCTGCAGCCAAATGATCAACCCGCACAGGCCTTGCTGCAGGCCTGGGTTTCCACTCATACACACCAACCCATCAGTAACCCAGAGCATTCCCTGCAGCTCACCCTGAGCACACCAAAACCACCAGAAGGAGAAAGGCAGAGCCAGGAATCGGAAACCGACTCCAGCAAAATTATACAATGTCAACCGACTCAGCAGTGATTTCCCAGACCTGGTGTTCATCAGAATCACCCGGAAAGTTTGTGTGTCTCTCTGCTTGTTGTGAAATACAGACTGCTGGGCCTTCCAATGCAGAGATTCGAATTCCATGGGTCTGGCAGATACCTAGGAATCCTGCAACTTTTAAATATGTCCTCCATGTTTCTGATCATAAACCAGGCATAGGAACTTCTGGATGGGAGGACAATCCCTCTTAAGATATTTTTGAAGGAAATAAGAATAACACCCTTTTTAATCGGGAAAAAAAAAAAAAAGCCTTTAGCTTCCATGTAAAGGCAATACATAGAAACTGCTTAATAATATGATTTTTGAATCCCTGGTACAGCTACAAGACAAATTTTTAAAAGAATACAAATATTCATGTCTCCACAACTCAGCAATTCTCAGTTTTAGCGAGGTGTTCCAATCAATCCTTCTAAATTATTCCTAAACCACTGCTTAAACATCACAGACTCTAAAAGCTGAAGATTTGGATACAGAGTCAACTCTCTCATCACAGACAAGACGAAACATCAGCCTCGGAGATGAAGGAACCTTCCCACCTGGCAAGCTGACCCAGATGAGTACCCAGGTAGGGGTGCTCCCAGTCCTGCCTTCTCTCTGACATCACAGCACATTCTGCAAGAAGAGCTCACACTGAAGTCTTCAGTTGCAGTAAAATTAGTCTCTGTGGATGCGAAGAAATGGCATTTAAGCAATAACACAAAACTATGAAATCCGAGACGCATTCTAACGAGAAAGAACCTGAAGGTCACAGGACTAGAATCTACAACGTACAGGTGACCTGGTTCCATAAACCACAATGAACCAACAAGAAATGATGCTGGGGGGGTGTGGATTGAGTCGGAGCCTTCTGAAAGAGGTGAGTATTACTCTCAGACCCAAACCTGATGTCCACTGTGAATTACACAGGGGGTGGTTAGGGGGCATCACTGGAACTGCTGCTGCCCCTGCAAAGGCTGAATCACACTCACTGTCCAAGCTGATGTCACTTGTACATTTTCCCAAGGCAGCCACAAAGCAGCAAGGAGCCCTCCCCTGCATGCAAATGGAATGGAATACTGGGTTTGGGGTTTGGGGGTTTGTTTGTTTGTTTTTAAGATTTTATTTATATATTTGACAGAGAGAGAGATCACAAGTAGGCAGAGAGGCAGGCAGAGAGAGGAAGGGAAGCAGGCTCCCTGCTGAGCAGAGAGCCCGATGCGGGGCTCGATCCCAGGACCCTGGGATCATGACCTGAGCGGAAGGCAGAGGCCTTAACCCACTGAGCCACCCAGGCGCCCCATGGGTTTGGGTTTTTAAGATTTGTCACAGGCAATGATTGTAACAGCCGTACCAAATCCCTGCTAACTTCTCCCCGGCCTGCCTGCCCCTGAAACCGGGAAAGCAGATGAGCGTCACATCAGGGCAAAGCCGGCTAGTGGTGTTCTGAGACCTAAGAGCAACAGCGATTCACTTACAGGAGCGAGGAGACATTCTTGGCTTAAGAGTGAAACTGTGGCACGATAAAAAGCACAGGACTTCAATCAGAAGACTGAATCTGTGTGCTGATTCGTCTTTTATTCACTCCAGGAATTCGGTCATATCCGTTAACTGCTCCAATTGTTGTTTACTCCCCCATACAAAGGAAGGAACAGTTGCCCTACTTACTGTTCAGCTCAGTTGAATGCCTATTTGTAAAAAACATAGAATCTTTGCTAAACTCTACACTCCATGCATGTAAGTTGTTAATGGTTACTACAGGGTTCAGTGTCAGGGGAAAGGTGATGGTTACCAGAAAAACGACAACGTCTGCCAGGTAATAACAAGAGCTACCATTCATGGAACACCTCCCAAGAGCCTGGCCAAGTTCCTTACATTCCCTCCACCCAAAGTCTTCTAAAGAAGGCATATTATTGTTCCGTTTGCACTGGGCCCCACAGCTAGCAAGCAGCAGGGACAGATTCTGACCTTCAGCAGTCCAACAAGTCTGCCAGTCTATCCTCAAAAGGATAGACATCAAATGCAAAGCTTAAAATGAACAGGGGTGGTGGAACTCTTTATGTTTTGGGGTGTCTGGGGGGTGCTTCTCTTTACTGTAGCTTCAAATAACTTGTGTGACTCAATGCGAGACGGGGCGGGTTCAGAGGCTGCATCTCCTCTCTCTGCATCGGAGCTAACTGAGAAAGCCCACGCCCACCCCTGGGTGCCTGGCTCAGCGCTGAGTCTCCTGGGCTCCAATGCTGTACTGTGACCAAATTGGCGGTGGCTTCCCCAGATCTACTTGTTAGGAAGGAACAGGCTGCTTGTGTCTAAAATCAGCAGAAGGGAACAAGCAGCTTGACTCTGAAATGGCACTTACACATTCTGTGCAAATTAGCTACGAAGTGAAGAATTTCTACAAGAAGAAACATGTCCATGTTTCTTAATCCACAGAAATATCTCCTGAGATTGTGCGTCCTTGTCCAATCAAGAAGCTCGAAGGGAAGATTCTGCTTTCACCAAAAAAGAAGGGGTGGAGGGGATTTGTGAATCAGCGTCTGAGACCTCTGTGGGACCCGTGCTAGGCACAGTCACTGGCCCTCCCCAGGCCTCCGGCTAG
The DNA here is from genome assembly GCA_004024625.1 of Mellivora capensis. Classification (NCBI taxonomy): domain Eukaryota; kingdom Metazoa; phylum Chordata; class Mammalia; order Carnivora; family Mustelidae; genus Mellivora; species Mellivora capensis. Next base: position 175,620 of record PISX010000830.1, on the reverse strand, counting down.
AGGGGCAAGGACGTTTATCATTAGAGCCTCAAGGGGGCGTTCAAGTGACAAGACTCCCTCACAGGAAAGGCCCCACGGGAGACTAAGCTTTTGGAGGAGGGCACGTACATCCTGTATCCACGTAAAGCCTCTCTCCTTCCCATAATGCTCCTGATCGCAAAGCTTTCTTCTTCTTTTTTAAAATTTTATTTATTTATTTGAGAGAGAGGGAGAGACAGAGAGAGAACCAGACTTCATGGCCAGGGGCCTGATCCTAGGACGCTGGGATCATGACGGAAGACAGATGCTTAACCAACTGAACCACCCAGACGCCCCTTTTCTTTCTTTTTTTTTTTTTTTTAAGGTTTTTGTTTGTTTGTTCTTTTAAGACTCCATTTTTAAGTAATCTCTACACTGAACGTGGGGCTCGAACTCACAACCTTGAGATCAAGAGTCACGTGCTCTTCCAACTGTGCCAGCCAGGTGTCCCTTAACCATTGCCTCCTTAACAGTGGACAGTATCAGTAGCAAACCCTTCACTCCTCAACAAGGCCTCAGAAGCCTTTCAGGAGCCCCTTAGGGAGACAGTCCCACTCACCGTCTCATTTCTTCCCCCACTGCTGCCACCAAGCACAGGAGCCTAGCCAAGCAACCATCTGTCCTGGTCACTTGTCACGTGCCTGGCATGGTTGGAGCAGGGGAGGTCAGTGCCACAACGATCACACGCTGTATCCATGAGTGCTTGCATTTCCCTAAGTGAACTGTGTTCTTTTCCTTCTCCAGGTCTTGGTTCAAACTACCCTCTCTGATTGAGCTGTCTTTCCCATTCCTCTAACTTCCTCTCTGTTTAAAAGAATCAGCTTTATAGTTCTTCCCGCTTGGGAAATCGTCATTGACCCTGTCCCTGAGCCTGGTTGGGGACACCAATTACCAGAAGGCTCCCGCGTGTGATGATGAAGTAGGACTGCGTTTTACTTTAACAAACACACCCAAATTTACATTCCAGATGAGTGCTGTCCTCTTTAAAGAAGTTATTTAGTCCACTTTAAGAGAGCAACTGAGTTTCTGATGTTAGTAGCCCCTTCTTCAACAGCTAAGGGATACATTAAATTACCCAGAACATCAGGCCACTAAGGGTGGCTTCACTTTTCCCACTTCTCAGAATTCTGAATGAGTCAAAAACTCAGGGCCAGGAGGTAACTCAAGTCCTCTTTTTACAGATGTGGAAACTGGGGTCCAGGGAAAGTTGAGGTCACCCCAGAGATCAAGTAGGAAGTGAGGGGCGGAGTTTGTGCAAGACCTCAGTTTTTCTTTAAACCAAGGACACACTTAAGACTTTCATCTTTTTTCATCTCACACTCAGAAGAAAGATTCTTCCCAGCACCTGCTCTGAATCACATTCCATGCTTTGTTTTGCTTTTTGCTTCCCAAGTTAAAGTATAATATTAGGCTGAAATTTTAAATCAAAGGTGGAATATTGTAAGAGCTCCAGATGGTTTCTCCATAAGACATGTTATGTCGAGGCATGGGGCCACCCCCGATGAGCAAAAGCTAATCCCAAAGTTCCAACCAGTCTTTAGTCCAATGTTCTTTAAACATCACTTATTCACATATCATTATCTCAATTGTTGTCAGATTTGACCACCACCTCTACTATATTCACTTATTTCTTTTCTTTGACTCCCTTTTCTTTAACTCATTTTATAATATCTAATTTAAATAAATAAATAGTCCAAGAAATCATGTGTTTTTTAAGTTACACTGTTCACATTAAAGATAGCACATTAAAGATAAATACATAACTATTAAAAGAAAAAATATTCATGTGCCACTTAAAAATCACTCCGCAAACTACCTCCAGCATGCATATAACATTATAGGGAATTTGCTCTTATTCTAGATTACAGCTGATTCCATCCAAAGCAAACCCACTTACTGGTATTCTCCATAAGTTTCTACTCAGTCTTCCGGAGGCAACTATTTTATCTGAAATGCCAGTCAGTAGTAGCAAATGCAGATCCCAACCAAAAGCTTATCTTTACGCTAATAGCTTTTCTTATCAACCGCTAGATCACTATGCCTTCCACACATTTGATCTGTCACTTTGTTTGAAATAATCCTTCACCCTAATGTTCTTCACTGACTATTAATAAATATGAACAAACACCAAAAATAATTACCCTTTCACCTAGGAAAACACTGGTGACTACGACTTAATGGTCTACCAGTGACATACGGCTTTACCCAGCCTAATGGATGCAAATGTGTAACAGAATATGGGTAAGTTATTTTCACACAAGCTGTCACTTGTCACACAAATTACATAGGCTTCTTAGCTGTTTAATTCACAGATTAAAAAAAAAACAAAAAAACAAATTCTACTCACAATACCTGCATCACTCCTAAGCTCCTGGGGAAGAACCAACCCATGAAACCACCCAAGAATAAAGACTACAGCAGCAGGACATTTTCTGTCTGTACGAAAATTCTGCCATGGGTGGTGGAAGGAATGCTGGTCAGTCATTGAACGATTCAAAAGTCTTCAGGGGCGGAGAGGGAGACCCTCGATTATGAGCTAAGCCCAGATCTGGGTGCCATGTCAGAACAGGGCCTCATGGAGCCAGCCACGTGGTTTATGGACCGGCCAGGCATGGATGAGGTGAGGGGGGGGGGGGGGGGGGCTGCTGGCACCATTCAAATGCAATGCTAAGGTCGGCTGCTTTGCATCATCAATCTACCCCAGACAGAGCCCTCAAAACAGTGCTCTCCTCGCACATTCCTGAGGAGCAGTGACTGGGGACGGAAGGCTGACCGGTCTGTGTTGCCAGGGGGCCCTGGGGCCTGGGGCTGCAGTTCTGTAGCTGGCTTCTGCCTGGGGTTCTGTTACTGTTTTAGGAAGCTAGCAGATGCTTTTGCAAACTGACCTGGTTTTAGTCACCGTTTTTTGGTTTTGTTTTTTTTTAGATTTTATTTATTTATTTGATGGAGAGAGATCACAAGTAGGCAGAGAGGCAGGCAGGGGGCGGGAGGCGGGGGGAAGCAGGCCCTCCGCTGAGCAGAGAGCCCGATGCAGGGCTCAATCCCAGGACCCTGAGATCATGACCTGAGCCAAAGGCAGAGGCTTAACCCACTGAGCCACCCAGGTGCCCCTTAGTCACTGCTCTTACATCTGAGAGCTAGTATATTTTATATTTTGCCTCCTTGTAACAAATAATGATAATAATAATAATAGCCAGTATTGATCCAGTCCTTAGCATGTACCAGGCACCGTTCTAAGCAGTTTCCATGTACGCACACATGTAGAATCATAGAAAGTTGGACCTGGAAGGACCCTCAGCTACTGTGGGGGAAGAGCCTTGGACCGATGCCAGGAGAAATGAGGTCCGGGAAATTCTGAGCAAGTCCTGCCTCTCCCCACACCTCAGTTTTCTCATCCAGTAAGGTGGTCAGATGAATGAGAGGTGATGAATAGGTTTCTAAAATAATTGCCAATTCTGAGCCTCTTGACCTGTTTGGGACACTGTGCTGAGTGGGATTCTGAGCCACAATCCATTCATTAGGCACGTCCGCTACCATGGGCCCAGGAGCAGGGACTCAGCATGTCAACTATATGCTTCTCCAAAGAAAGCATCTGTAAGGTCCCCTCCTGCTCAAATTACTTGAATTCATAGTTCCAGCCCAACTGTGTCACCAAGTACAGTCTCCTTAAAAATTAAAAAGAGAAAGAAAGAATTGGCTTTGGGAACCTGGATACCTCATTTCTGTCATTAGAGCATGTGATCTTTACAAGATCACAATCTCAAGCATCACTATCTCGAGGATGAAAGAAAGGTGTAAAGCACACAGCCCCGTGGCCAGCACACAGCCCCGTGGCCGGCACACAGCTGATGTTCAATGAAGTAGAAGCCATGACTGGGATTTTCCTTATTCTCCTCCTCCTCCTTAGTCTATCAGCCCCAAACTGAATTTACAATTTCTGATCCATGATTTGTAATTTAAGGAACATACGCTTAAACAAAAACTGATTGAGTATAATTTTCCTTGAGAAATAAACTTGAGCGCCTTCCCAAGGAAAAAATCACTCAGATATTTCATTATGGAAAATCCCTGCAATACACAAAAATAGAAAATATTATAATGAACCCCCATGGACCATCACTAAGCTTCAAGAATTATCAATTCATGGCTACTCTTGCTTCATCTATATTCCCACCCACTCACCCCCCCCTTCAGACAACATGTATTTTTTTTTAAGCAGACACCAGACATTTCATCGTAAATATTTCAGTATCTATCTCTAAACAATAGAAACTGTTCATTCTTCGTAATTTTAAAAGTATTTGCTAACTGAATGACGTGGCAACTGCAAGGCCTAATTAGGAAATGATTGCCTCACATCTCTAATAATATTCCATAAAAGTCACTAACAAGTGTATGCATTAAAAATAATAATAATAAGGGGCAGGCTCACGAGGCCACATGGGAACTGTGGTATGCATGATTTGTTAGAGCTACACAAAGTGAGTTATTTCATTCCTCCAGATATTTATGACACCGCTAAAACACTGAATACATCAACATCAGAATTAATCATGAATAATATTTAATTAGTGCTTGACAAGGATCAATTTGGCAACCCTTTTTGTTCTTTCTCCTTCCCCCAAATAGAAAAATAGTCATAAACTAAAGTGTTTTATTTTTTCCATCTGCTTCTGGTAAAGCGCATCCCTGAATTGCAAACTTAGTTGAGATCTCCCGAACTTTCATAGACCCAGGTAATTAGACTCAGATGCTGTCCGGACTGGGATTATAAATCAAGTCCGTATATGTAAGCAGAAAACGGACTGCTCACACCAAGGTGGGTGTTGCTGTTTTTCATGGACTTGCCCGTGCAGCCGACAGGCCCCACGTCTGAGTAGAGCAGAAAGATGCTTTCACGTACAGCTCCCATGTCCATGGACGACCTCTTCTCTCACCTCTGCAACCCCAGAAAGCACGGATTCTAAACGGAATACTTTATTTACAAAAGAAAAAAAACTCTTTGGGACACCCAAGCAAACATTCTGCCCAGAGCTGCGTTCACAGGCACAAGCCAGGAGACTCAGGCACGCAGGAGGTTCGCACCGTGATGTCTTCCCAACCAGACTGTTAACATCCATCCCAAACACTCGGCACCCCGAGGACCTTCGGTGGCACCGTGTACCCGTCCCCATCAGGGAGTTGTGTTCTCCTACAGAATGATTAGGAGAACTTTCAACCCATTGTTCTGTAACAACAGTTGCACTCATTTAATTTTAGCAGAATGGCAATATTTGTTTCAGCTGAGTTAGGGTTTTAAATGGCGGAACCGAAGAATCCTGGGTTTCTGAAGATACTGGAAAGAAAGTATTAAATGGTTGTTTTTAATATGGGTGGGGGTGGTGTCATTCTAAGAGATCCCTTTTTCTTTATCTCTGACTCGTATCAAGTGGAACAAGGGTTGAAATGCCTACTGGAGACAATACACAACATCTCAGAAGGCATGGAGAACAGGAGATCGGCCAAGCGCGTACTTCCTGTATCTAACAGAAGCCTCACAATAGGCCTGGGGAGGACAGATACGGTCATCAACTCATGGAGGAGAACACAAAGGCTCACGTGGTTAGATAAGGGTCCAGGGTCACTGCGCTAATACTGATGAGTTAGGAACCCAAACTCAGGCCTTTCTGACCCCACAAGTCCAGGTCTATACCATACAAACTGATCCCCTATAAAGATCTTCCAGGGCGCCTGGGTGGCTCAGTGGGTTAAGGCCTCTGCCTTCGGCTCAGGTCACGATCCCAGGGTCCTGGGATTGAGTCCCACAGCAGGCTCTCTGCTCAGCAGGGAGCCTGCTTCCCTTCCCCTCTCTGCCTGTCTCTCTACCTACTTGTGATCTCTGTCTGTCAAATAAATAAATAAAATCTTTAAAAAAAAAAAAAAGATCTTCCAGCTTCGTAATTAGAATAATAGTATTGAATTCTACGTGCTGCTAAGTGCTTTATATGAAACTTGTCATTTCTTCCTCACCTCTGTTCCTCTTACTCCCATCTTACAGGTGAAAACGATGAGGCTTAGAAAGGATATGTGAGGTACCCACCATCACACAGGGAAGTCTCCTGACTGCTTCACATTTTGCTACATGTACCAGAAAGACAAGCTGGGCCACAATACCAATTATATGCCAGGGGACAACACTCTGAAGTTCTGAGTGCCCAGAGATTTGTAGATACCGCTGATGGCCTGTGAAGGTGCCCTGTGCATTTCACACTTGTGTAAGGGCATAAAGAACTGAGAATTCTAAGCCCTCCAACAGAGAACGTTCAACACACACACATAGCACAAGGACACACACAAAAAATGGGTACAAACTGCAGTTGAGTGATTTTCACAAGAGAGAGGAATGGTAGGAAGGGAAATGGCCAGAGTTTATCATAAAAAGCTAGACTCTTGCAGGATATGATGGGGATAAACATTCTATCTGGTTCTACCCTCCCTGTGCCAAAATGCTGAAATTCCCTCCTCTGTAGCCTGGGAGATAAGGTCAGTGGATCTTGCTTCTGCTCCACTGACTTCTCCACACACAACCTGCTAGCTTCTGGAAACAAACCAATGATTATGAGATCATTAAAGTATGTTATTTTAATTAAAGGAGGGTCCTACATAGAGGAGGAGAGGAGAGGGGCACTAAGCCTGCTAGTGGTCAACCCAAGCACTGGGTGAGACTCACCTGGGCCTTTCTCACCATCCCTCCTTCCCAGTCTACCTCCACATCACAGCCTGACTGGGCCCAGTTCTGCTTTTACACCCACATCAAACTGGGTCAGCCCACCTAGAACCTCACAAGTGACATTTTCCAGATATGCCTTGAGAGGTGAAAAGTTAGTGCATTAAAGCAGTAATCACCACAAGAGCTAAGAGAGAGGCTTGAAATTCAATAGGGCTTTGAAAAAGGAAAGAAAAAAGAAAGTCTAGACTGCCAAAAAAAATAAATTGGCATTGTTGTAAAATTGTGTTGCACAGCGAGAATACAAATATTATTCATGTTAAGGAAAGGGCTGACCTAAGATGTGATTTATAGGCACTTCAAATGCAGTACAGGAAGTAAACGGAAAAATTAGGGTGCAAGGTCACCGAGTAGGCAAGAGTCAACTTAAGGGTAAAGTTAAAAACTTTAGGAAGGGAGCACACAGTTCAGCTTGCCATATAAATTAAGATCTGTCCTCACTTTAAAGAAATGGAGAAAACTGAATATGAGAAAGGCTGCGTGACTAAAGGCGTTGTCTTCCCCACATGCAAGAAAGCAGGAATACTTGTTAGAGGGTGAGAAATGCCAAAGGAATATTTCATAAAGAAACAGAGGGGAGGTTGATGCACTCCCAGAACCGACTCTCTTGTCGTCAGTAATGTAAACACACAGCACCACACGTAAAAGGGCTCACGAGGCACTGTCCTGAGCCAGACAGAGGAATCCAAACCGAGCCTTGTTTTCAGGGACGTGTTGCTTCATTTTTTTACTAAAACAGTCTAAATGGATCTGGATGGCTCCTAAACTTACCAATGGCCAAGGAGTGACAACAGAAGCAGAAAGGTGTTTCAAATACAGCGAGCATTAAACACTGTCTTGTTTTGTTTCTTATTTATTTATTTTTTTAAAGAGATTGTGAATGTTTCCCAAAGAACCACTAGAGGGCAGAGCTTTGCGATGTTCCGAAATTACTAACCACGGAGCCCGCCAAGACCTCCGAGGGGCCCTTATTCCCCTGGGAGAAGGAAACCGGGCGGTGGCAGGGCGGAGCTCAAAACCGCCTGATCCCGAGTCGCCCAGAAGGGGGCGCTCCAAGTGAAAGGGTCCAGGACCGGGCACAGGCTCAGCCAGCCAGCCGTCCAGCATCGTCCTAGTCTCTTAAACCGTACGCTCCACTCCCGCACCTGAGGCTACTTTCATGTAGTCCTTCCCTGACCAAACCCCTGATGTTCATCTTACTATGATTTCATCGGCATACGAAATACTGGGTGAGGGGGCTTGGCTGGCTCCGTCGGTGGAGCAGGAGACACTTGGTCTCAGGGTAGTGAGTTCAAGCCCCACAGCAGGAAGCAAGCCTACTCAAAAAAAAAAAAAAAAAAGGAATACTGGGTGAGAAGAAGCGGCAAATCAACTCTGGGAGCAAAGCATCCCTTATTTTCAGCCCCCTTTGAAAACTCTCCGTCTTCTGTTGGGCTGTTAGCCTGCAGCAACCAGAGTCAAAGATGAAGGGAGCACCTTGGAGCTGCTGTGATGCAGAGAAAAGGGGCCAGGAGAAATTCTTGGAGCAACCCTTAATCAGTCGTTGGCTGATTGGAGCCCACTGAGGGCTCCCACAAAACCCAGTCACTTTGGCCACTGAGAGGCTTTCTCAAACTGGAAGACAAGAGATTGTCTTTGCGCCCTAAATCCCTTTGCAGCCCCTGTCACGGGTCGGAGGACCCAAACACAAGGGCTCGAGCGAATTACATCCTATCACCCACTTCTGCAGGAAGGGTCCTCACTAGCCCTTGTCTGGTGTGGCTAACAGCCAGAAATCTGATCTCAGCCAAGGATGTGGGACGAGGCAATGGGAATTTTCTCTTTCTTTCAAACTTTGAGCTAGAAACCCATTAATAATTATTGCCATTATGAAAGCAGGTACCTGGGCAACTTGCTGTGTTAGTAAAGATACTCCCAAGGAAAGAGCATGGCTTTTAAGGGTACACCAGGGCTCTGGAATGATCAGTGAATTCCAGTAGTAATTCAGGGTGGGCTCTTTTGCTTGCTAGCCATTACCCCTCACCCTACCTCCAACAGACAGAAAGAGAGAGAGAGAAAGAGAGAGAGAGAGAGAACTCTCAGAGCTTTCCATCTGAAATGAACAAGCCTTGAAATCTATCCAGGGCTGACTCTGCTGTGTATGACCTTGGCAAATGTATGACCCTGGGCAAATCAGAGGGACTATCAAAAATCTACCTTCCTAGGAAGGTTGTAAAGATCAAATGACAAAATACATGGAGAAGACGACTTAAAAATTCACAAGTACAATCATACCGATTCCTCCCCCACTGCACACATACAAGCTGCCCCCAATGACAAGCCATGCCATAGGGTATTTTGTTAAGGGACAGCCTAGTGAAGGAACTGAAATAAGCCTTTTGTAAAGTAATACGTGTTATTCATCCTAGTCTAACTGAAATCTGGGTCTAATGACTAATGACCACATCATGACCAAACTCCAAACCATACACCATTTCCCTCTTTGTGGACTTCAACCGGCATTAACACCAAACCCGGTCCACCGCTTACTGGTTTTTATGGCTGTTGCTGTTGCTGTTTTAGGCCAAGTTCTCTGCTGGGATTTGCCAAGACGGAAGAAAGCCCCGGCAGCCCCCTCTGTTAGTGGTTGCGGATCTTGGGTTCACTCCTGGAGGCTGAGAGCGTGCCCCGTGGAGAGGACATCAGTGGGCAAGGCCACGCCAGGGCCAGGAAGGTGGAGAAGCGTATTACCACAGCGGCTAGCTCTGGCCAAGGCAACCATCAGCGCTCAGGTGGGATACCAAGTACAGAGCAGAACGGGTCTTCAGAAACAGCCCAGCATACTACTAGGTTTCTTTACAAAGGTTTTCTACTACTAGGTTTTCTACTACTACTACTTTTTTGCTACTAGGTTTTCTTTCCTCCCAGGGCCATCCTTATAATAACCCAGGCGGTGGTTTCTGTAAAAGCCGGATTAGATCATCGTGCCTGGCCTTTTAGAAGTTTCCACAACAGATGGAGGGACACAGCTTTAGAGGAAAGCCCGGCTCACATCCGTCTACATTCATTATTGGCCCCGTCTACATTCATTATTGGCCCCGTTCTCCGAAATGCTATATGTTATCTGGAGCCTGTTTGTTTTTATCTGTCAGAGTGGTTTATTGTTAGGGAAATGTGGTGTCAGCTGTCTCTTCCCCCACCATCAAAGCCGCTTCATTAAAGTTAATAGTGTTTGACTAGCAGAGATCTCTTACCAAGGTAACCCAAGAAAGCCCCTGCTGGCTGTTATTTTTCCGGCAGTAAAGGCACCAAATGGATGCAGTAACTGCATTAATCTTTTAGGAAGGAGAAATTTAAAAAAAAAAACAAAACAAAACAAAAAAACCTACCACATGACTCTGTCTAGTAGCTACTTAATAAATGTGCCTTGAATTCATGAGGCTAATGTCACCCTTTGGTTCGGGACAGGGCTCAGAACCAAATGGCCTATGATCCTGACTCTGCCGCTCACGGCTCCGTGGCCTGGGGTTTGTCACTTCCCCAGACTGAACTTCAATTTATTAATCTCAGAATTAAGAGGGTTAGATTATAAGGGCGCTTTTTCTTTAAATCGGGGAACCCTCTGGACAAAAGTAATCTTGCAACGAAGCCTGAAGTATAAAGCAGATAAAAGCGAACTTTTTCTAGCTAAAAGGAGAGAGACCAGAAGTCCCACCTTCTCAGTGTATCTCCCTCCCTTCCTCACCACCTCTGTCTACACCCACCCTCATCCCTTCCCCAGGGGTCCTGGGCAACCTCTGTAGGCCGCCACCCTCACCCCAGACTTCCTGGAACAGCATCTGAAATCTACTAGCCTAGAAGGAATCATCTTTAAGGTCTTATCTGCTTGGAGTCTGGTTCTGTGATTAAGGAACTGGAGTCAAACCCCATGAGGACAGTTTCTAATTAATGTAATAACCCCATGAACGCCTCTGCTCAGTGCTGCACAACACTGAATGTTTGGATTTGGCGTTGTTTTCTGTTTATCTTCTAATCTCTGCTTTCTGTTGTGTTCTGTCAAATTGCCCTTCACCATTGGAATAGTGGGTCTGGAGCAAGCTCTGTCACCTCCTGGTGCTAGTTCAGTCTCAAATGTCAGTGTGACTCAATTTAAATCTCATCACCTCCCTCCCCTGCAGGGCGGTCTTCAGCGTCCTTCCTTACCCAGCAGGCAGCTCTTTGGGGCCAGAAAACCAGCAAGAGAGTCAAACCCAACAGCCCTGCCCCAATGGGCACACCTGACCACAATCAACTCGGGCATCCTGGCCACATCACCCGGCGCACGAGCAGGCTGCCTAGTGGCCAGCCCTGCAGCCTCCTGCCATCTGTCTCTGGTGTCTCCTCTGCTGAGCAGGCCAGGGGACAAGCCCGCAAGGCTGCTGCTACCCAAGCGGGTGTCCAATGTCATCTAAAGTCAGTTTTCCCTTCTTGCAAGCAAAAGGGAATTTCTCCCCTCAATTTGTTGAAGGAATTACCCCCAGCCTCTGCCACTCCCGCATAGAAAGGAGGGGAAATGATGATCACTGTTGCTCCAAAAGGCTACAGCCAACAAGACTCTCCCCTCTCTTCCTTCCCCCAGAACCTCCATGAAAGGCCTTCGGGATGAGAGAAGGCTTGAGTCAATGACGAGAGGTAGGAGGATGTAGTAGGCTGCCCCCACAGTTGGGTGGAAGGTAAGGGATGCAGAAGGGAAGGAGAAGGGAGCACGTTATCATTGACTTTCCTTAAAATGTTGCATCTGCAACCATGCTTCTAGTACCACAGACAGAAATCCCACCAAATATCCTGTACACATGTACGACTAGGAAATCTACCAGACTCTATCTGTATTTATACATGTGGTTCAGACTTGGATGGGTACCAGCACAGCGCACCTGCGGAAAACTCTGAAGAATCCCAAACCACACATTTAGTTTTATTTTTTTTGGCCCAAGTCTCTAAGGGAGAGAATAAAACAAGAGCAACGAGAACCCTTCCTTCTTTTTTTCCTTCCTTCCTTCCTTCTCCCCTCGCTCCCTCCCTCCATCCCTCTGTCCCTCCATCCCTCCTTCCGTCCTTCCTTCAGCTCTGTCTAGGGAGCCTTTCCTTACACCAGGCACTTGCTTGAGGCCATGGCAAATAAAACATGTCCCCTGCCTGGCCATGGTTACTCAAAACCAAGAAACAATTCCACTTGTATAACACTTCAGCTTTACTTTTCCAGAAGCTTTTATACCCAATAGTTCACTAGGATCCTCACAATAATGGTTAAGGTAGATATAATCACTGTTTACAACAGAGAAAATAGAAATACAGCAAAGTTAAGGGACTTGTCCGCTCTCACAGCTAGTTAAGTGCCTCTGACTTCTGGTCCCTGGCTCTTTCTTTTTGAACAAACTGTACCCAAATGTATCCTGTGATTTCCTTACAACCGCCATTACAATGACTGTACATTCCAGATTTTCCAGGATCCTTTCGATTTTAAATATTCGGTTTCTTTGTCTTCCAAATTGGACTTGTCAGACTGTTTGAATTAGTTCTGAAAATACAGTCATTTATATCAATTTCAGGTTTGAAAAATATTGCCATTGTGGGCTCTCTTTTTTTCCCTCTAAACATTCTGAAGTGAGATTTAGACTTTATAGCATTAAGATTATGCAAGAGTCACAGTTTTTCAATCAAGTCATCCTTTGGTGTAGAAAATTATTTCAGTACACACATTATTTAAGCTATTCTGAAAACTACTCTGACGTTCTTTTTATTAATCTTTTTCCTGTTTCAAATCCTTCCATCGGGCATTTCTGTCAGGCTTCTGAAGGGTCCCATATGCACACTTCCAGTGCAGAAATGTGTTCTTTTTTGGTTCACTGGAATCTTTCAGAATGTCTGGCACTGAAACAGATTGGCTTTAATTAAAAGGCTATGATTTCTGTGAATTCCCATTAAGTTAGTGAAAGAAATCTGCATTTAAAAAATACAGTTAACACACTAAGGCACACTTGTACTGAAAAATGCTTCGTGTTTAAAAAACTACTTAAGCAGATGAAACTAAACTGCCTGTAATAAAAATGTGCTCATTTTTAGTAAAATCCTTCACTTCTGAAGAGAGGGGTTAGTTTAGTACATATGTGCCCAATTAGCCATAAAAACTCAACTAGACATGAACCATGCAAACCGCCAGTCTGCCTGTTGATGTTAAAACATAGATCCCATTAACAGGAATGTAATTTAAATGGTTAAAAAGTGATAAAGTACACAAGTATAATCGGATAGGGTTTGAAATATGATACCGCTGGACACTGGTGACAAACTGGTTTTGAATTATGACTCCAGCAAAGTCTGAAACAGCTCAAGCATGTTAATTAGTGACCCACAAATTCAAGAACTGCATTATGTTATGTTATGTATTTCTATGCGGTCACACCTCTTTACCCACCGGCAAAAGCATATCCTCTAATAGTCAGAGAGGAAAGCCCGATGAAGCTTTTTGAATTCTAGGTCCTGGATACCCTAGGAACACCTGACATAACTTTCCCTCATTCAACTTACTTATCTTGCAAATGTGATCCAACTCAAGACAGTTTCTCAAGGAACAATATTCCAGAGGACCTGTGAAGTGCAGAGAAGTTCACCAGTTACTGGGGAAATGCAGGAAGAGCAATCAATATGGTCATTTCTTTCCACATGAGTGAGCCCCGAGCTGTGTAAGGGACACTCCCACATCAGCATGGGAAAGCCCGAGAGGAGCAAGAACTGGGAGGAAGCGATCTGAATCATCTGTTATAGCTTTATTAGAGATAAATGTGAGCTGATGTGCCTTACTTTTTAAATTTTTTTAAATTTATTTATTTATCAGAGAGAGAGGGAGAGAGAGAGCGAGCACCGGCAGACAGAGTGGCGTGCCTTACTTTTTATTATAAAATACACCCTGTCCCTTTATGGGATATGCTTGAGCCGGTTAAGAAGATCCTGATGGCTCACCACTGAACTGGTAACCTTGCTTTGAGAATCACTGCCCTGGGTGCTTATAATATTAAAGGCAGGATTTGGATTTCTTAGATAACCATTTATAAATAAAATCAAATCGATTATTTTGGAAGGCAAACTAAACTCCCATCATCTCATTTGACTGTCTCATCTTTTTAAATGGCCACAAAATTGCACTTTGACCGTTGCAATTCCAGTTCTCTCCAGTTATCTTCCATCCTTAGAATCAGCACCTCAGGCCTAATCCAAACCCTGTTTGCTCAGGTTCAGCAAATTCCCTCTGCTGTCACATTCATTGGAAAAGAGAAACATACTGTAACACCATTCTCCACATACCATGCCACGATCACATATTAAGCAAATGGCTAGGAACAGTACGCCCTACCCGAGGACCCGAGCTCTGTCAAAATTACCAAATGAGAGGCTGAATAATGCATTCTAGCTGGTGTCCCGAAAATATCTAGTTTTTTGGAGAGGAAGGAGGAAATCAGCATGTGAACCCTAGCAAATCAACCTATGAACCATGGGGTATGAAGACCTTCATTCAAAGTTCACCACATGTTACTGTGGCTTTACATCAGTCATTAGACTGAAATTCAAGAAAGAGAGGCTGTCATTGTCACCAAGCTCAGATTCCTATCCCCATTGCATTTTCTGCTGCACCTCTTCTGAGCAACCTTATATCTTGCCCGGACTGTTTCAGGAGCCTCTCATCTTTACACTGCTGAAAAGTTAATCTTCCAAAAGTCCAGCTCCAATAAAATGGCTCCCTGATCACAAAACTTGTATCATTGGTTACCATCGCCTGTCCGCAGAATTAAGGTCACATTCTTTAGCCTAGGATTTGAGGCACTCTCCTCTTTCTGATGTCCTTTCCCACTTCATTCCCGGCAGTCTGCAAGGCCCAGTCCTCTCTGTACAGACTGCAGACCTGCAGCTCCCCCACCTAGGGTACTATCCCTGCCTTCATTCCATGTCCTCATCATCACCCCGCTGAGTCGAAATCCTTCCCATGGGTAAAGCCTACAAGAGAGGAATTCCATCTTTGCTATTAAAAAGTGCAAAGAGCAGTGCCTGGCTTAAAAGCACTCATTAAATATTTTCTGTTATTGTTGTGGTTACCGCTTCTCCTGTGAGTGTGCCATGAAGTCCTTAATCTTCACAGACGGACTAACCCCTTGCTCCTATGGGATATTTAACTGTTAGCTCTCTTATGATGTGCCTAATTACTTCTTCTTTACTCCTATAGTTATTTAACTATACATTTCCTCTCCTATGGACTGTGAGTTTCTAAAACAGATCCAATTTCATTCACTTTTGTATCTTCCATGTCAGAATACAAGGCCCTACACGCAAATCTTTGAAGAAAAATGTTACATATCATGCCAAGCCACAAGGGGGCAAAATTGAGCCACTGTAACAGTGGAATCCTCCTAGAGTTATTAATAAATTAGGTTTTATAATTGAAAGGTGTATTTTTTCCCTTGAAGGTCTATTTGTAAATCTATTTAAATATATACGCATTATGTATGATTACAAATCTATTCATGTTGACATGGAAAGATAGCTGTGATATAGTGAATTTTAAAAAGGAATAAGCAAAATAGAATGTCTATGATCCAATTTTTGTATAACATCTAATCTTAAATATACGTGAGAGAAATTAAAAGTTTGGAAGAATATCCACCAAAATGTTAACAGCTGTTATCTCTGGGAAGCGGGGGAGGAATAGAGAATGCGAGTATGGAGGGTTTTTTTTTCTTTTCTGAACCTTTTTGGATTTTTAAAAATAAACAATACATACTAAATTTTATAATCATTAAAATAAAGCCATGTTCTTTAAGAAATCTCCAAGCAAAGCGTTTATTTATCTTGTTACCTCACTTCAAGCCCCATATTTGATGTATTTAAAAGTAAATATTTTAGGAATTTTCTGATAAATTAAAGCAAAGAATCCCAAATTCTCTTGGTACATGGAGCCCTTAGTGTCTCAGTAAGTTTTTTACGGCACCCCTTGAATGAAAGAAATACTTAACAGTTCCATTTCTTAAGTGTCAAAATCCAAACAACTTACCAAGTATTTATATCCTAACAATTTCGTGGCCATTTGAAAGAATAATACACATAAATTGGAAAAATGTATTTTTATTTCACTCTTAAATGGCCACAATTATTTATTAATGGACAGTGTACCCCTCTTGGGCACCATACAACTTCTTAAACTTTGGAGCCAGATTGGACACTGGCACTCTCATCCCTTACTCCACACTGATTTTCATTAGGTACTCAGTTTTCAGCACAGCTTACAACTGCCTCCACCCAGCTTCACAAAGATAGGACACCACTGGAAGGAATGCAGTGCGACCTAATGTTGAAACTATGAGCACCTTGAACTCATAGTTCTTGGGCATCCCACAACTGTCCAGTATAGTTGTGTTCCCCCTAAAAATTTAATTTATCTCACGGTATCCCTGCGTGTTTACTCCAGTGCCCCTGGGTGCCATGGCATACATTTTGGGAACCAGTAAATTCAAATGATAAAACTGATTCCCTGTAAGCCTGGCAAAGGAGGAGAAACTCATTAAACTAGACTTGAAGTTATTCCAACCTAATAACTCAGTCAACACTATTTTTGTTTTCTCTAAACCGAAGTCTTCGGGGAAGGAGAAATGGATGGTGTGGGAAGCTGGGCTGAGCGCTGGATTCTGGTGGTTTCTCTATATCCCGTTTCACCAAATTCCTCTGCCAATGATTCTCCTACTCAAAACTAAGAACAGCAGCAATCTCTGAAGCAGCATGTTCCTGGGAAACACCCAAATTCTTTTCTGTGGTGACTAGGATCTCCAACCAACCTACTCACTTTTCTGCCCCTCCACCCCAAAGTCTGAGGGTTTACAAAAATGTAGGAGAGTGCAGAGAGACTCAACTGCTAACTGAGTTGGCCCTCATCTTTCCCTGGTGAGCTCCTGGGACCAAGCCCCCCCACCCCCCCGCTCTCCCCAACAGGTATAGAACTATTGCTATCCAAATCCACTTGAAGTCTGGATTAAGAAGTATTTTTCCCTAAAGTTTAATGAGCTCAGTCTCACATCTTGATTTAATGTGATGGCTTGTGATTTTCTATTATCAATTAGATAATTGATGATAGACTATGTTAGAACACTATTCTAACAGAATACTATTCTAGTAGAATACTAAAACAAACTCAAAAGGCATCTCCAACTTGTGGGGAGGGAAGTTCCATGCAGAGACTGCTTAAAGAAGTCCATGGAGATCACAGAGAAGTGGAAACAACACAAAGGTCCAAATGAACAGACAAGTGTGGTCTATCGAGCCATACAATGGTGTCTTATCCAGCCTTAAAAAGAAAGGAAATTCTGACCCATGCTACAATATGGATGAACCTTGAAGACATTATGCTAAGTGAAGAAAGCTAGTCACAAAAGGACAAATACTGTGTGATTCTACTTAAATGAGGTCCCTAGAGTGGTCAAATTCACAGAGAGAAAAGAGAAGAGAGGTCACCAGGAGCCGGTGGGCAGTGAGGAGTGCAGAGTCATTGTTGAGTGGATACGGGGTTTTAGTTTGGGAAGATGAAAAAGTTCTGGAGAATGGTTATACAACAGGGTCAATGTATTTAAGGCCCCTGAATTGTACACTTAAAAGTTAAAATGATAAATTTTAGGTTAGGTATATAATTTGATTTTTAAAAAAATCACAGTGATGGCTTTCTGGTAAGGGAAGACTTTGATTTAACTGGAATCACGTCCTTCAATGTCACTTGAACAGCTTGTAGCAGATCTAGAGATAAGTCCATTTGGAGGACCTGGTGTTAAATCCACACAGGATGTTTCAAAAGCCAAAGGCCTGTTCCAAAGGAAACAATGTCTAAAGGAGAACGGTAGCAGCATGGAGAATAGAAAAGAGCTTCCACCTCCTCCCGGCCTTTTTCCTAAGAAAATTCCAATTTCCCCCATAGTTTCCCAACCCTTCAGGCACAAGTGTGAAATCCTCACTCCTCTCCCTCTCAAAATTGATAATGCACTTCCCCCATGCTGCAAATCCGAGGCGTGACAAAATAGGACCTAGAAGGACTGCTTGAAGAGATGGGCAAATGCAAATCCACCCGGGTACTAGAACACAGTGTCCTGGGAGTAAGGCTTCCTGTGAGACGTTTCCTTGTTATCACGTAGGACTGATGTCGCTAAAGGTGTTGCTAAAGGCATTCAGCTTGCTCCTCGCTTGAAGTTTGGGGTGGAGGAGAAGGAGTCTCTGGGGATAACCTGGGAAATTCTGGAGGATACCTTCTCTCTAAAGGCTCAGAGGAGTCCTGCAAGACAGAAATTTGAATTCCGCAAATCCTCACCCATTGATCATTTTAAAAATATGCCTACCTCGTCCCCCTCTTCACTTCTCTATTTTGTAAGAGGCATCCAATCTCCAATCTCAAATCTTTAGAGTCTTTTTTATTTCTCCTTTCATCAACACATCCCATTAGTCATCAAACTCTGAATTCAGCTCTAACAATACCTTTTTTTTTCCCTTTTTTCCCTTGTCCCCAGCCATCATACTAGTTTATGTCCTTATAACTATCTCAGAAGCCCCCTCCCTAGTCTTCATATCTGTTTTTTTCCCTCTTTACAGCCCGTATCGGAAGAATGTTCCAGATCACTGTGCTGAGCATGTCACAACTATTGCCTAAAAAACTTCGGTGGCTCCCCATTACCCACTGGATAAAAAAGACCAGACCCCTTAGTCTGGCATGTGAGATTCCTTGTGGTTCTCACTCCAACCTGCCCTCCTAGCCATGTCTCCCACCACAGGGAAACTAACCCTATATCAAGTCAAAAATTCTCCATTCCCTGAATGGACCTCAAGGTTTCCCATCACACCCCACCCTCCCTCGCCACCAGCCACTTGCTCATCCTCAATCAGTTTTGAACCCCCTCCTTTTCTCCTTGTATTTTTTTTAATGATTTATTTATTTAACCTGGGAGCGGGGAGCACTAGAAAATAGGAGGAGGGCCAGAGGGACAAGGAGAGAGAGAATCTCAAGAAACTCCCTGCTGAGTACAGAGCCTGACTTGGGGCTTGACCTCACAACCCTGAGATCATGACCTGAACCAAAACCAAGAGTCCTACGCTCAGCCAACTGAGCCACCCACGCATGCCTCTCCTTGTCTTCATCTATCTTTGAAGTCTGGCTTAAATGCTTAAATCCTGGCTTAAATGCTGGGACTTTGTGAAATCATTGATCTTTTCTTTGAATTCTCCTAGACACTTCAACAGTAGGAATCTCATAGTTCATAATATACTCAGCTTGGCTTAGTGTCGTAAATTTCAAAATAGTCAACCGTACAGTTGACCCTTAAACAACACAGGGATTAGGGGTACCGATCCCCTGCACAGTCGAAAATCTGCATAAGCTTTACTAGTCTAGAAACACATATTTTGTATGGTACATGTATTATATACTGTGTTCTTACATTAAAACAAGCTAGAGAAAACGTTATTAAGAAAATCATCAGTGGGGGCAACAGGGTGGCTCAGTTGATTGAGCCTCCACCTCTTGGTTTCAGCTCAGGTAGTGATCCCGGGGTTGTGGGATCAAACCCCAGGCTAGGCTCCACACTCAGCACAGAGTCTGCTTGGGGGTTCTCGCTCCCTCTGACCCTCCCCCCGATGCACTTGCAAGCATGCGTGCTCTCTCCCTCTCTCTCTCTCTTGCTCACTCAAAAAAATAAATAAATCCTTAAAAAAAATCTTAAGGAAGAGAAAATACATTTACAGTACGATACCATATTTATTTTAAAATCCACATTTAAGTTAACTCACACAGTTCAAACCTGTATAGATCAAAAGTCAACTACATATTAAAATATTCCATATTGAAGGACCACAAGCAAGTTTGAATATAAAACTGTGCTATCATCTCTTACTTTCCCCAAAATGCTTAACATGATGCTTTATACATAAAAACACTTAATGTCTGTCGAATAATATTTAACACACACCACCAAATTCCTAAACCTCAATTATATCCTTAAGCCAGTGATCGTATTCTTTTTTCTTTCTTGCAACACAGACGTTTTTCCTAATGAAATCTTAGATGGAATCCTAATTTATGTCTTACAGAAAGATTTTATATGTGTTCTATATACAGAGTGAAACACATTTATAAGTGGCATCTCACTTTATGTACATTCATTTTAAATTAAAATTTACAACATTTCCTATTATTAAGTGAACTATGAGAATAGCAGGCTGTTTCGATGAATGTGAAATGTGAAGCAGAGGGTTACGAGTAGTGATTTGCACTCAGCCATTTCCACAGCCAGCTTATTTCTGGGTTTTGATCCGTTTCACATGATTCAGAAAATCCTGACTCACATCACTAAGTCACAGTGTGCAACTTCACGTGAGTGGACATCGGCAGGGTAACGCATTCTATTTTTTTTTTTTTTTAAAGCTCAGATACAACCTGCTAGATCTGTGACACATTAAGAAAGCCATACAAAGCAATTAAGAACACAGAGTCTGCTCCCAACCCTGGATCTCCTCTGTTTAACAATGCAGACCTTAAGCAAGTTATTGAGCCTCAGTTTCTGCATCTGAAAACTGGAAATAATAATGGTTCTTCCCTCATAAGGTTGTACAAGAACAAGATAGTGTTGGACAAATGTATGCCCCAATACTCTTCAGTGTGCTAAAATGTGGTACAGGATACACTGAGGTGTGCAGTTTTAATGTTTTATTATATACTCAATCGTTATTAAAACACGTATATGTGTAACGCATAAAGAATAGCGGTATAATGGAACTCCTGTTCCCAACTGGCAATTACTGTTGAAATGCCCAGTGCACCCCTCCCTGATCCCGTTCCCTGCCCCCCCCCATGAGGGAACAGTGACCTTTACCATACTTTATTTTTAATTTTTGTTTAGCACTTACCCTATTACTATGTGCCAGGTTCTGTCCGAAGTGCTTCCCAAAATGTCCACCTCTCACCCTCCCCACAGCCCCACAATGTGACAGCATTCTCATTAGCAATCTACAGATGCAGAGCGAGGGCACAAGGAAGCTCCCAGGCACTTTGTACATGGAGCTGCCAGCATTTGAACCCATGCAGTAGGCCTCCAAAGTCCCCTCCAAAGTCTCCCACACACCCAGGCTTGACACATGGTGTTAAGGGCACTCTCACGCTCCCTACCTGAACAGACACTGACTTAACACCCACCATGTGCCAGGCACCGGACTGGGCCCTGCAGAGTTTAAGGAAAAGCTTCTTCCTCTCTGGCACCTGACAGTTCCCAGAACACTGGTTCCTTCCACAGGTGCTGACTCCAGCTCCCTCACAGGCCAGGCAGCCTAGCAGCACCCCTGAGCTGCATGTGGCCTTGAGGAAAGGCGAGCAGGCCCAGCCACTTCACCTTGGTGTTGGCCAGGGTGGGTCTCGACAACAATCAATCCCCAAGGAATCACGGGAAATTCCAAACTTTCTGCCCCCACTCCTGGCCTCTTCCTCATCAAGGCTTCCTCTGAGATGTGAACCACGTAGGACTGTGCAGGAATCCACAGCCTCTGCCAGCAAGCAGGCCAGTTACGGCCTCGTGGCCCAGCCCACAAGGAAAGACCTCAACTTTAGCGCATGTCACTCCCCTAATTATTCTCTGTGCCTGGAGTCCAACAATAACAGAGCGTTTTTCACAAGCAGCTCCCACCATGAACCTTGCAGCCTCATGCATGCAGCCAAGCACTGAGAAGTGCTAAAGGGTCGGGGGTTCGCGCAGCCAACAGTCCCAGGCCTCTGGGGGAGAATCCCCGGCACTTTCTAGTCCAAAATCTGCCCCCAGAATAACTGCCTGAGGCCACAGCTGCCTCCAGGGCCTACTTCCTGGGGCTGACCTGGGTCACAGTGGGTGGGGCCCTAAGAAGGCCCAGCAGATCTGAAAGCAGCTGCACCAGAGCCACCAAGAGAAAGAAGCAAGGGGTGGGGTACAGGATACTAAAGAAAGATCTTTCCTCCAGGGTCACATTCGGCGAGTGCTCCCGAGGCTCTATCATATCGCGAAGATTGGTTTCTCAGTAAAGTTACTTACTCAATACCAGCCCTGGCAGATACTGGGATTGGAGGTATGGTTCTAGGATATAACAGCAAAGTCCCCTACATTATTGAGGTGGGGGAGGGGTAGCAATAATCAAACTAATAATTTTGGATTGTGATTAGTGCTTTGAAGAAAATAAAATATCTTTGTCCCATGGGGGTGGACAGGGAAATGAATATGAACTAAGATCTAAATGAGGAGGTAGCAAAGCAAAGGCAAGGGAAAAGCATTCCAGGCAGAGAGAACAGAAGTGCAAGACCCTGAGACCTCTGATTAAATGCTGATTAGGGGTTTAAAAAAATGTTTGATGAAAAACCAGTGCTCTCAAAATTCTAGTACATGGTAGAGTTATTTCCTTAAGAGCATAAAGATCAAAGTGCTGTGTTGGAAAGAAATTTGTCCTTGGCTTTAAATGAAGATGCAAAAAGAATGTCTGTGAATATATATCTACATTTATATGTCTCACAAGGATCTTTTTAAAAAGCCTTTCATGTCCTTTATCCTTTAAACTTTTGTAATATAGGTTGAAAGCATGATACAATCTTTCACTTCCAGCTCAAGCACTGAAAGATCTTTCTCCTAGAACTAATGAAGACATCCGTTCTGTCCGGATGTAATTTACCTCCCTTGCTCCAGATTTTGAAATAAGAATACCATGTACCCCTAATTGCAACTATGTAAAAAAAAAAAATGTGTGCACAGAGATTAAGGTGATGGGAGACTAGGAAGGGGTGGCGGTTGTTTTTCAACATTCCTTTGTTATTATATTAAAACTGGAAAGAAAAGATACATTGTGCCTAACTGTGCAATTTTCTTGTCTTCAGTGTAAATAAATGCGTTTTTAACTGCTGTTCATGTCCCATTTCCAACATCACCGCCACCTACAACCTCTCCGGGCTACAAATAAAGTTGAAAAGTGCAAGAGGTCTTCACAAACCCTCGTACAGTGAGCGCGTCGGCTCACGTACAATCCCTGTGCACCCTTCTTTCTCTCCGTGGACGGAACTTCTTGGGGATCCCTCGGGATCCCGGCCATATTTCCCCCCAGGCTCTTATTAAAACCAGGTGCGCGGTGGGGGGGCGGGGGGGGGCGCGGGCGTTTTGCACAGAAAAGGCTCCGCTTGGCCCAAAGCTCCCCCTTCCGGTGTGTTTTCTAGAAGGGATTTGTGAGTTGAGCAAAGAGAAAGCGGGCAACTTCTGCAGGGCGGGCAAACCGGGCGTGTGGTCAAGACGGACCCGCGCGCGGCCTGGCTGCGCCAGGGCCAAGTGTGCAGGGGCGCCAAGTGAGCGGGGGACACGGACACTACGCCCCCGCCGCCGGGAGTGCGATCGGCGCGCGGGTGAAGGCCCAGAACCACAGCTCGGCCCGCGGGGGCAGAGAAGAGCGGAAGGGCGGCAGCGGGGCCGCCGCAGATCCGAGCGGGAGAGCCGGGCGCGCGGAGGGGTCGGGAGAGCCGGGCGCGCGGAGCTCGCCCCCTGTCTGCTGCCGGAACTTGCGCGGGTCGCGCTGCGCTTACCGTCGGCGGCCGGTGGCGCTCACGTCTCCAGGGTCCCGGCCGGGCGCGCGGAGGGGGGGGGGGGGGGGGGGGGGGGGGGGGGGGGGGGGGGGGGGGGGGGGGGGAGAGGCAGGTGGCGCGGGACGCGGCGGCCGGCGCGCTGGGAGCTGGGGTCGCCGCACTCGGGGCAGCTTGGCGCGGGGTGCCTGCGAGCCTCTCCGCCCGCGACCTTTGACCGGCGGTCGGGCCTGGGAGGACGAAGACCGCGCCCCCTCCCGAGCGCGCAGGGAAACTCGTGAGGGAGCTTGGAAGAGCTTGGTCCTGCTGGGCCGGGACCCCCACTTCGGGCCCAGCCTCTGGGGTGACGGCGTTGGTTACTTGTGGGGGTCAGAGATTTGAGTGTGGGCGCTTTCATCAGACCCTAGAGCTATTCAAAGTGGAGACCACGGGACGAGAAGAAAGGAGCATTATTAGGTTACAAACAGTTAAGGGACAGGGAACCCCAAAAATACGGTTCCAATCTTTGAGCGGCCACTTACTATTCCTTGGACCAAACGGCAAACCGACTTTTTTTTTTCTTTCTTTTTTTTTCTCTACTGCTTTTAAGAGCGCGTTAACTAGGCTCTGTGTAGCTTCGGTTCCGACAGCCCTGCATGAATTTTCAGTAACCCCAGGAAACCGCCAGCCAGACAAGACGGTGAGAAGGCCTCCCATCCCAAATGTTTGCCTGCACATTTGGTCCCATGAAAACTCCAAATTGGGTCACCCCAGCATGTCTTCTGGGCGTGGTGCCCTGTTTGATGGGGAAAAAGTATTCTCAGCCCCAACCCCAATATCCTGTAATAGCCAACAAAGGGAATTCTAGAGAAGTTCCCAGACTGAAGCAACCCTAGTAATTTCTGGTAAAACATTATCTGAAGCCAGTTTCTCAAATCGTGGTCCAGGGACCACCTACATCCTGGGATCCTTGGTAGAGATTCAGGATTTAGGGCCTACACTATAGCTAATGAATTAGATTCAGAATGATGAGGCCCAGGAATCTGCATCTTTAGAAGCTTGTCTTTCGAGGTTTCTGCTCAGTATGGCTTGAGAATTACTAGACTTAGCCCTTTATTTGACACTGCTGAAATGGTGCTTGTTTTTCCATCTGGAGCACTGCCTCAAAACTCTCAACAGTGTTAAACCTTCTGCTGCTGCTGCTGCTGCTGCTGCTTCTAGTGTAGGCCACAAAAGTTGGCTTCCAAACAAACTGTGCCTTATTTCATGAATTAAAAAAAAAAAAAAAAAAACTATGCCAAAGCATTACTTCCCACTGTCTAGGGCTCTGAGCACATCCTGATAATTAAAAACAAACAAACAAACAACAACAACAAAAAAAACAAGGTAACTGGATTATGCTGAGTGCCTTCTACTAATGTTGGGCTATTTGTCATTCTCAGCCCGACCCACTCCTGTCCTGCTGCTATTGACTGAATGCTTGCATCCCCTAAAATTCACAGTGAGACCTCATCCCCAGTGTGATGGTATTTGGAGGTGGGGCCTCTGGAAGATGATAAGGTCAGATGATCCCTACTGGGATTCAGGACTTTATAAGAGGCTTGGGAAAGCTGCTTTACCCTTCTGCCATGTAAGACACAGCTCGCGGATGAATGGCTGAACCAGGAAATGGGCTCCCACCAGACACCAAATCTGCCAGTGTTATCCTAGCTTCCAGAACTGTGAGGAATTTCTCTTGTTTATAAGCTACTGAGTCTATGGTATTTTGTCCTTGAACAAGCCCAAATGGGCTAAGACACTTGCTGGTTTTTCTTCTGTTTCACTCAGGCCTCAATCAGCACAGCTTTCCTGATAAAATGGAAGCTGAGCATGTGATCATGGCAGTTTCCAAATTGCACTGTGCAATAAAGTCATCTGTGGAGCTTCTTGGACTACTGACCCTCCCATCCCACAGAATGTCAGTAATCCCAAACATATTTGTTTGCAGAAAATTTATTTTACAAAGCATCTCATGGAATTAATGAGTTATCAAAAGGGGTACTGTCAGAAAGAGCAGTGCATTGAAGTTGAGGAAATAATTAAGGGGGTAAACAGAATTTTTGCAACAAAAATATTTAACACCTTCTTGCTTGCAGTATCAAGAATTGGAAATAACCGAAATTTGTCCAGCAGTAGAAAGTTGGTTAAATAAATGACAGCACATCTATATGAAGGAATACAAGACAACTAATAACACAGTTTAGAGATTATTTATTGACCTGGAAAGATCTTGGTGAGTAAAGTGAGAAGGCAGCATGAACAATTGCTCCCTTCTTGTTTAAAAAAAAAAAAAAAAGTCTAGCGGTAACTGACATAAGACCCACAAAAGCAATCTCATAAGAGGGTGATAGTGAACACAGAAAAGAATCCCGATTTTGAACTGCAGACCTGGGAAACAGAGCTGAAAACAGAGCTTTAGTTTGAAATCTACTGAAGAATCGATTAGATAGGCTCTCCAAGTCATCTGCTGCCCCCCACGGCAGCAAAACCCTGAAGGTTCACTTTCTGGAGAGGGTGAGTGCATCAAAAACAAGAGGACTCGAAGAAAATTTAAATATTGCCCCAGCCCTCTTCCCCAGCAAGCTGGAAGCCTGACATACATCCTCCAGAGAAGAGATTGCAAGATTTCTTCTCTATGTCATGAAGGGTTCCATGAAGATCCCTGAAGATCACGAAGATCCCACAAAACTGCACTCTGGTGAAGCCCACAGTTGACAAAACCCATCCACACACACGAAGCTTCTAATCAGAGTTTCTTTGCCCACTTGGCATATATCAAGAATCACCAGATGTTAGAAGGAAAATGCTAATGTCAAAAAAGTGGTAAGAGCAAACAAAGCAATGAAGACTATGAAAAAGAAGGCGCCTGGGTGGCTCAGTGGGTTAAAGCCTCTGCCATTGGCTCAGGTCATGATCCCAGGGTCCTGGGATCGAGCCACATCAGGCTCTCTGCTCTGTGGGGAGCCTGCTTCCTCCTCTCTCTCTGCCTGCCTCTCTGCCTACTTGTGATCTCTGTCTATCAAATAAATAAATAAAATCTTTTAAAAAACAGAAGAAAAACCATTTTTTAAATTAACGATTCTCAGAGAGATAAAAGAAGATATGTCTATGAAACAAGAACAGTCTGTTTAAAAAACAAGGGAACTAAGAACAGACAGAGCTCTTCAACATTATATACATGAAAATAATAAGGTATAACAGATAACTGAAAATAAAGGAAAGACCACATCAACTAAACGATAGGTATTCCAGGGAGAGAGGATTGAAAACAATAGGGGGGAGGCCATCATTAAATAATTAATTGTTTAATCAGTAGGATTCCCCCCATTGAAGGCCATGAGTTTCAAGGTCATCTTGAGTGCTCAGAAAAAATGGTTTAAAATAAACCTACACAAAGGAACATCGCTATGAAATTTCAGAATATTAGTACAAATAGATTTGAACCACATCTAAAGAAAAAAAATGAGTGACCTAGAAAGGATCAAGAATCAAAAATAACTTCAGACTTCTTTTTTTTTTTTAAGATTTTATTTATTATTAGACAGAGAGAGATACAGTGAGAGAGGGAACACAAGCAAGGGGAGTGTGAGAGGGAGAAGCAGGCTTCCCGCCAAGCAGGGAGCCCAATGCGGGGCTCGATCCCAGGACCCTGGGATCATGACTGGACCGAAGGCAGATGCTTAATAGCTGAGCCACCCAGGCGCCCTAACTGCAGACTTCTTGACAACAACACTAGAAGTTGCAAGGCAATGGTAGCTAATATTGTAGACTAAACTTTAGCTCTATTGGACTATAGTGAGTGTTTTACAATTCATTCTTACCACAACCTTATGAAATAGGTGCTATTCTCATCTCCATTTTACAGGTGAGAAATCTGAAGTACAAAGGAGCAAACTACAAACTTGCCCAAATGATCTAGGTAGGAAATGGTAAGCACTAGGATTGAAACCAGGCTGTCTGCCTCCAAAGTCTGAGATCTCATTGGTATATCATACTGAAACAGTGCTTTCAAAATTAGACTTGAAAAGTACATCAACACAGAATCATATATCCAGCCAAATTATCAGTAAGTGAGAAATAAAGATATTTTTAGACATGCATGTTTTTTAAAAAAATCTACCTTTCACATACCCTTTCTTAAGGACAAATTTTGATTCCAACTATATGAGGTACCGAGAATAGTCAAATGCGCTGAGACAGAACATAGAACATTGGTTACAGGGTGTGCAGACAGGTGAGAATAAGGAGTTGGTTAATGGGTACAGAATTTCACCTTGGGAAGATGGAAAGAGTCTTGGAGATGGATGGTTGTGATGGTTGCACAATAATGTGAATATGCTTAATGCCTTTGAATTATACACTGAGAAATGGTTAGAATGGTAAATTTTAGATTATGTTTACCAAAAGAAAAAAAAAAGCTATTAGAGGAGAAGGTACGCACCCAAATGAGGGAGTGGAACAAGAAAGAGTAAAGTCGGGATACAGGAAGCAAGAAATCTAACTCAAGAGCCGGGCAGAAGGATCCCCAGGAAAATGATGGAGGGAGGTCCGAGGATAGCAGCTGTCCAGGAGGCACAGAGAACAGCATTCCACAATGGAGCAGGTCAGAAGGCTCTAGGAGTCACATCTCCAAAAAGAGGAATCAATGAAAAACATAATGTCTATTGAACTTATATAGCTAACTGGGAGATCATTGGAGGCTACATTACAAGGACATGAAAACATAAACAAACAAGATGATCGTCATTTCTGGGAAAACCTCAAATTGGCATAGAAATTAAAAAATTATCTTGGTACTCTTATATTATGTGGCTCAGCTGTGAATTGTATGTATCTCATCACAAGATGTTGACCATGGAACACCGATCCAATCACAATTACTATAGAACTTCTTTGAGAAGATGAGTGGTGTGTAACAGGGTGGGCAAATGATCACGAAAACCAAATTCTTAGGAATCAGTGGATAATACTTATGAGAGAAAAGTGGCTTAGACAAGAAGAAGTGGCTTAGACACATGTGTTAAGTACCAAAATAAACAACTGAAAGATTTAAAGAGCAGTTGTCTCTAAAAAAGCAGAAAATTGAGGAGGTGGAGTGGTTTGGAAACTATTTTTTGTGATAAGCCTTGTTGAACTATTTGACTCTTCAAACCACATGGACATGAAAGTTAGGTAAAAATTAAAACAAACAAACAAACCAAAAAAAAAAGACAAACGCAATTCTGAAACTCCTCCAGATGATCCAGAAAAGTCTGTTTCTCCTTGTTTTCTCAAATCAAACTCACTTTTTTTCAAGCAGCAGTTTTCTGTATGACTTCTCTATTGTTCTCTTCCATTGTAAACACATTTTCGTAAGATAAGCTTTTGCAAGCTAACCTGGGAACGCAACCATTGCTTATATTACTTCTCCAGAGAAGTGTAGCTCCTAACCAAACAACTTCCAAAAAAAAAAAAAAAAGACTTTCAGAACTTCTGTTTATTTACTGGGGACCATATTAACCATTCCCATAACATTTTACAATACAGTTGAAGAGGCATTTGAAAAATCGAAGAGTTTTGTGATTGTGTTCAACACCATCCCAATTGTTAGGTAAGAGTCAGTGAATGGGGTGACACCTGGAAAGAGTGATGGGCTGGGGGCCGTCCCTGGGGAAGGCTCCATCCAAGAGGCTCAATTCAAGCTGAACCTGTCAAGATGGATGGTAGCTTGTGTAGATGGTGGTGTTGATCAGGATTCTGTGCAAGCAACCGATACCCAAGCCAAACCAGCTAAGCTGGAAGTAGAATTTTTTTGGTCCACCCAACTAGGACATCTGCCAGCTTCAGGCAAAGATGGATCCTGGGTCCAGAAGTGGTGCTAAGTGCTCTCCATCTCCATGGCTCCCTTCTGCAGCTCTAGTCTAACCCTTGGAGCTTTGCCACACGGTGGATAACTTTACCGGTTCTACATCCAGATCCCAGGGGAAGACCCAGATTGGTCCTCCAGTGGTTCAGGTGAATGGATGCTGTGATAAGCCAGGCTTGAATTGGCTGCCAGAAAAGGGAAAGATGGGGAATAAACTACTGGGGTGCCAAAATAAAACCTATTACATCCCTGTGTAATTGTACATACCAAATATGCTCTAGAGGACATTTATTAGAGTGTGGGCCAATTGGCAATATAAGTAAAAATGCCTCATAAATGCTAAAAGCACCATGAGATGTTGGTTGTGAGTCAGTATGAAATGTAAGTCTGCATCGGCCCTGCCCAGCCGAACTGCAATTACTCCTGGATCTCTAGCTCTCTGAATGTTTTAAGTTTTTCTTTCCTCCTAGCAGATTCATTTGTCACCGTTTCCCCGAATATTGGCCTCTTTCTTCTCCCAGAGTCTGCTTCCAGCTGCAGTGAAAAATTTGTTCATGTCATTTTTTCAAAGGAAGTCAGAAGGGGGAAAAAAAATGTCCAAAGTTGGAATGGTTTGAAACTGAAAACATAATGGATGTATGTGTGTGTGTGTAATCAGATTGTTCTCAGCATCTTTCACTCTACCGTTTCCCTAATCTATTGAGTCACTTTCTTGGCCTCATTGCTCTAGTCCTCCAATAAGCCAAAAATGTTTTGCTGATACTAGCTGCAATTTATTGAGTGATAGAATATTTGTAACGTACTTTGAGACTGAGCTTATAGCCCCAAAGATTAGGCAATTAATTAGCAGAGAAATATTTTTGCCATCTAAAGAAAAAAAAAACAATTTCAGAATAATTAACAGTCTATATTGGAATTTCCAGTTTTTATAAGGCTACTTTAGATATCTGAATTTTAATTAGGTGTGAAGCATTCGTTTACTGCTGACAATGTGAAGTAGGCTGATGCCGAAATTTGGTTCTGGTAAACGTCTCAGTGATGTCAACACTTGAATACCTAAGGCTATATTGAATTTTGTATTTGAAGGTAATGTGGATGAAAGCTAACTACCTAGGAGTCTGAGTTTTACTAAAAAGATCCTGGTAATATTCTCCATAATGGGCACTAGCAAAATCTTAGAACATGGCCTCTACTTCATTAGCACAAAATTACCCAAACAAGACATTATTGGATGACTACTCAAGAAGGCCATTCTCAATCCACTTCCTCCTTACCAGCTTCCCGCTACAGAGACTGAAAATTCCGGGTATTTATTTCCCAGCCCCCTCTGTAGCTAGATGGCCATATGATCCAGTTGAGGCCAGTTAGATGGAAGAGAAAGGGGGTTTGGGGAAACATTTTCCTATCTCAGTAAAAGACAAGATGCATGGGAAGAGAGCCCTTTTGTGTCCATCCTTCCTGCTTCCTTCTTTTTGGGTCACATTTGAGACCCAAAAGCTGGAGCTTTAGCAGCCATTGGTAACCATTGCTGAAACACTGCGTATGATAAAGCAGAAAAAGCCCAGGTCCCTGGGGCCATCTTTGAGCCACTATACCAATTAGAATGGCACATTTCATACTATCATACTAAGTGTGACTAGTAATCTACATTTCAGGCAGCGGGCATTCTATCACTTTTAACCAAAGACATGATTATCTTTTTTTTTTTTTTTTTTTTTGAGAGAGAGTATGGAGGAGGGGAGGCAGAGGGAGAGAATCTCAAGCAGGCTCCACACCCAGCACAGATCTCTACATGGTGTTCAACTCGGGGCTCAATCTTACAACCATGAGACTACGACCTGAGCTAAAATCAAGAATCGGATGCTTAACCAACTCAGCCATCCAGGCTCCCCATAATCTTTAAATTATTTAAGGATATAAATTATTTACCTGCTAACCATCCTTTGCTCTCCCTTTTCTGACGCTACTTAGGTTTTTATTTGGGTATCCAGTCTTCTTATGTATTTCATGTAGCCAGTGGATACAGATTCTGTCTCCACATCCAGAGGTGATCACTGGTTGACTTAAGTCAATCAACAAATTCCACGCCCCTGGCTTTGAGTGGTGATTGATTCAAGGATTAGCTGCAACTTAAGTTGTCCAACTGGGGAGAACTTTGGGTTTGTATTTGGAATGCTAGGAAAGCAGTGGTCTCTTACCTTCTCAACTACTCACATGTGAAGCCTGGAACTCAAACAGAAGGCAAAACAGAAAGATGAAAAGAAACTGAGTCCATGATAATGTCCTTGAGGTGCCAGATCACCCTGGTTTTACCATTATATGAGCTCATAAATCTCCTTTATTAAAGTCAGTTTGAGTTGCATTTTCTGTTCTCATTCTGATTTGACACATCTCCTATCTGGACAGAAGGGCAACAAAGAAGAAACACCAAATGGTGGCATTTTAAGAAGCGAAAGTGAAAGCATCCCTCCATATCTCCACCATATTAGGTAGATGTATGGTCATTCATCCTTTTTTTCACTCACCAAAGCTGGAGAAAAATATGACACGTCAAGTTGTCCCATGTAATGTCACATGCCACTTACTCTGAAGGGCTCTAGCAAGTTAATTAGCCTGTCTGTCTTGGTATCTATACAGGTAAAATGGAGGCGATAATGGTACCCATCTCATAGAGAGGCTTGGGGGTTAAATGTGGTAATACACGTCAAGTGCCTCTGACAGGGCCTGTTCATAGTCAGCTCTCAGTAGATGTTGATTATTATGATGATCACGAATCCTCTGTCAACTAGGGATTGCCCTGAGGAGACCAATATCTCCTGCCCAATATTCCCAATGATCTTTGAACAAGATATCATCTTGTTGAAGAGCTCATTCCTCTTCTTTCAGTCTAAAGAGAGCAAAATCAGATTCCTTTTTTTTTTTTTTAATTTGACAGACAGAGATCACAAGTAGGCAGGAGAGGCAGGCAGAGAGAGAGAGGAAGAAGCAGGCTCCCCACTGAGCAGAGAGCCTGATACAAGGCTCGATCCCAGGATCCTGGGATCACGACCTGGGCAGAAGGCAGAGGCTTTAACCCACTGAGCCACCCAGGCGCCCCATCCCTCAGATTTCTTTTTTTTTTTAAGATTTTATTTATTTATTTGACAGACAAAGATCACAAGTAGGCAGAGAGGCAGGCAGAGGGAGAGGAGGAAGCAGGCTCCCCACTGAGCAGAGAGCCTGATGTGGGGCTCGATCCCAGGACCCTGGGATCATGACCTGAGCCGAAGGCAGAGGCTTTAACCCACTGAGCCACCCAGGTGCCCCCAGATTTCTAAAGAGGCCCCACAACTCCTTAGCTCACACACAGATCTCTTAATCAAAGCTCACTCCTGCCTTTCAGAAGGACCTGGAGCACTTAAATGCTATTGATTCTTACTCTCTGTGAAAAGGGGGTTCTCCCCCTCTGTATCTATCCTCTTACCCTGGGAATCCAGAACTAGCCCGACAGCACACCAGCACCATGCCCTGCGTGAGAAGAAAGCCCAGTTTGGGGCATGTTTATATTTGGCTGTTTCTGCCCCCTCACCCCTTAGTCCGCGGGGGAAAGACCAGGATGGATTCGTAGACCCAGAGGGAGAGGGAGAAACCTGGAGACTGAGAAGCAGCCTCTGTAAACAAGGTTCCTGGAACGGCTGCTTTGGTGATTTCATCCCTGGTCAGGGATGCCATAAAAAAGAGAAATATTCAGTGATCCCCATTCCACATTGCTGTAAAAGACTTAGAATCGGGGCCCAGAAAGCTTAGGTTCCAGCAACATTCTGCTTTGACAGGACCTTAAAATGCCTTCTGGAGTCAAGTCAGGGAGAAAAATTCTTAAGGTAACTGAGTGCAGCAAATAACCAAGTATGAAGAACTTACTCTAATTGCCAAAAAGGAATATGGCCAAGGCTCCTCAGGAAAGGGGAAAAAAAAGTGAAAAAGAAAGCAGAAACATTATGATAAGAAGAGAAGGGATGTTCATTTTCAAACAGGAGATAAGATATGGATTAAAGTTCATCCTCAGAATAGTGTAGCAAGAAACTTTATAGCCAAACTGACTCCCAACCGGAAAGGTCCCTGTTTCTCGGATCTCTTTGAATTATAGGGAAAACTAATTGGATCTTCATGTTTACCATGGAGGAAACCAAGTGTTACTCAGGATGTAAATCCTGGAGGTACTTTAAAAGGACAACGTTGACCTTTACAAGCCTCTAAACTTATAGATCTGTAAGGAGAAAAAAATTGATTTCCTGACCTTTGACTGGTTCCTTGTCATTTTTTTTCCCCTCTACGCAGGGGCCTCTATTTCCCTTACTCTCTCCCTGGTGTTATTTTTTTTTTCTGACTGTGCCATTTGTCCCTGTTTTGTTTTGTTATTTTCTGACTGTGCCTCAGACCCAGTGAAGGGAATAGGCCTATTTCCCAGTCCAGCCCTGGGAGAGGCGAGCAAGGCCTGCGGAGTGACTCCTCCATACAACGACCCTGGGTGAAGCCTGATGCCCCTCAGGGGCCTCCACTCTCTCTAGAAGCTGAGTCACCTCCTCAGCAAATCCATGACAGTAAGACTAACTACCATGACATAATACTGTGCACTGAGTATTGTGGTAAGACGTTTTCAGATGATATCTTAATTCATCCTCACAACAACTCTGTGCCTTTGGACCTCTAACTGGCTACACACAACTCTCGCATTTCACAGGTCAGGAAACTCCCATTGTCCTCACCACATCCTTTCTCTTTCATCCTCCTTTCTTCAACCCACCGTCCTGTAAGCAGAAAGGTGAGGTAAATGGAGGGCAGATTGTTAGAACTTGGAATTTTAGGGCTGGTAGGACAGCGGCTGCTAAGAAAGGAAACTGAGGCCTAGAGACAGAGCAACTTGCCATACAAGGCCCATTAAGTTCCCGGGAACCCCCACACCAGCATTGTTTTACTATGGCACACAGCATTTTTTTCATTCACCCAAGCGTGCTCAAGGACGCCACAATGAACCACCATTCTTCAATGTTCAGTAATTCCCTGTGAGCTGTCTGCCATCTTTAGTGTCAGTGTCTATGGGGAGAAGCGAGGGGAATTTGGAGGCCATTGCAGGACTGGAGGGAGAAATGAGGAGTGAGGAGGCAGGGGAATAGATGAGCATACCATGGAGAAGTCAGACTGTGGGAATGGCAAGATCATGGGGCAGGGGGTGGACAATGCTAAGTGATTCATCAATTTATCCCCAATTCTCAAGCAAAGATGACCCTTCTCAAAATAGGCAAGGGGCTAGGGCAGTGTGATCTGAGATATGTTTACCTCGGGGACCTGCTCTTTGCCATTCAAATGGTTTACAACAACATCCCTTGCTTTTAAGGCATTTGCTTACCATCGTGAAGATTTTTGTCATATTTGTGAACCATCTGCAATATTATTAGCTTAACAATTTATGTCTATTTTTAAAGACAGGTATGTTTTGGGGGAAAGTTTGCATCAATAGTATAAATGGAAAGTCAGTGTCATTTGTGAAAAATAGAGGCATAATAATAAACACCATGAAAACAAAACAATGTTATTAGGTGCTAGCTAGCTAGTTGTCCGTCAAAGACTCTGAGTCTCAGCTTTGTTCTCTTTTTTGTTAAAAAGAGAGATTACCAGGTGTTAGGTGTTAAAGACGGGGCCAAATGGAAATTGTCTCCTTGACCTAAACCAGAAGGATTGACAGAGAAGTTAAGAGCTATTGAACATCATCTAAATTATCTTAGGAACCACCCATGGTCTTCATCCCAGGCTCTGGGGAATTCTGTGGGTCCCTTTCATGTTTCTACAAAAACCAACCCAGTGGCACATAAGAATTGATGCAATTCACCAGAGACCTATTATCCAGCTCTGTGAGTTGGGGTGATTCACTTCTCTGGGCTCCAGTTTTCCACAAAATGGGAGAGAGACCAGATTATGTCTCCCAGTCTTTTCCAGCTTTAGAGCCTCCTTCTGGCTTTACCTAAGAAAACAAATATCAGATTTGGGACATAGGACAGCGTGGATGGAACAGGCAGCCAGATGGTAACTTGAAAGGTGATACAGAAGGGGCCTGAATGTTGGGGAAGGGGTGGGGTGTAGGAGTATCACAGAGAGAAGTCATCCTATTCCCAGGCTCTCCTGGGGCCACTGAAATAACATGTTCAGTCCCAAAATGCTCAGATGGTAAAAAAAAAAAAAAAAAAAAGTAAAACTCTGATCTTTTCATATTCAACACTTGGATTTCAGAACTAAGTTGCATAACTTGTAGTGAGAGAATTTATTTCATTTTCCTTTTAAAAAATCATCATCTACTTTCTGATATGAGGCATCCTGAGTAGACTGGTTTCTCTTTGCTTGAGATGAGCTTTGGGCAGTGGTTAGAAACTTGGCCTGAATTCCTTCACTTACCAAGGGTATAACTTGGGTAAGTCAGTCTCCATCTTAAAGGGGGGGGAGGTAATAATGATACCCACTGTGGTACCCATTTGTGGAGCATACCACTATTAAATTGCAGTGATTGGGTACGAAACTATGGGTAAAGTGTTTCGCACTGTGTCTAGCAAACAGTAAATGTCAAACAAGAATATTAGCTCGTAGTGTTTCCTGCCCATCTTGGCCCTTCTACTTGCTGTCCCACTACAGACCCCCTTCCCTGCAATGCCAGCCCCACTCAGGTCCTTCCTTCCCATCTTGATGATCACCTTTCTCATTATCTGGCTGGTACCTCTTATATGCCTGTCTCTGTGTCCTTTGACAGATGCAGTCAGCACTCAATAAATCTGTTGAATGGTGTAGAGCCCCTTTTAAAAATAGTGGAAGCACCCTTTTGCTGCAAATGGGAAGGATTTTACATGGATATTCGTATACTGCATTCAGATTGGCAGCTGAGACACCTACCCCCAAAGTGTGTTGTACGTGAGGAATATCTGTGCATGCAACCTTTATAGGACTTGGTTGAAACAATTCCTGGTTTGCTAAATTAAGATGGGGAAGAGAACATAATCTCCCACTTCTGTTTCATTTCACCCCAGGATAAGGAAGAGAAGAGGATGCAAGTTTCCTAGCTGTCCTGGTTTTCTTCTTGGATTCATCTAAGTGTGTTTACAAAATAGACTCAGTGGATTCCTTAGTAACACACACAAGATTAGCCCCTTCTGATATCTGAAAGATATATGAATTCCTGAACTGCTGATGAGAAAGATCCGTGAAGAGTTTTTTTTTAATTGGTTTAGTAAGATTATTTCCAGTCAACAATTCCCTAGTTTAGTGGCAGAAGATAGATCTGTTTTCCATTAAAGTTAGATGCCAGACTTTTGAATCACTCCAAATAAAAACCCTTCCCTTAAAGAGCCACTTGCTCTCATTTGTTTTACAGTAAAAAAATAAAACTCAAGATAGAAAACATTATCACCAAATGGCATGCCGAAGAAGCACTAGCAATAAGAACACAAACAGCTCTTGTGCCAGTACCCGATTTCCAACTCCCGAGGCAGGATGCTCTCTGCTTCATTGGAAACAAATAAACAAACA
Organism: Mellivora capensis; assembly: GCA_004024625.1. Classification (NCBI taxonomy): domain Eukaryota; kingdom Metazoa; phylum Chordata; class Mammalia; order Carnivora; family Mustelidae; genus Mellivora; species Mellivora capensis. The sequence goes on along the minus strand of PISX010000830.1, from coordinate 138,822 downwards.
TAAGCCAACTCGCCCTCATTTGTTTCCATCAGCTCAATAAAAATGGTTGCTTCCTACTTGAGAGTTAGAAAATGCCTTCTTGTCTAATTTTTATTTGGTTCTCAGGACATCCCTGGGAGGCAACTAGAGCAGGTAAGAGAGATAAGATCAGAAACATCCACCATGTCCATCAACTGATGAATGGATAAGTTCATGTGGTATAACCATACAACGGAATATTACCGAGCAGTAAAAAAGGAACGAAGGCCTGAACTGTGCCACAATAGAGATGAACCTTGACAACATTAGACTAAGTAAAAGAAGTCAGTCCCAAAGGACCATATATCGTATGATACCCTTTCTATGAAATGCCAAGAACCAGGAAATCTATAGGAATAGAGAGTAGATTGGTGGTTGCCCAGGGCTGAGAGAGAATGATGGGGTTGGGGTGGTAGAGAGCCAAAGTGGGAGTAACGAAAATATTCCCAAACCAAGTGTGGTGATGGTTACACACAGCTCTGTGACAATACTAAAAGCCAGTGCATTTTAATATAGACCTACTGGATGATTTCTTATATCTCAATAGAGCTGTTTTTAAAAAGAGAGATAACATCGTGGAGTCTATCTTTGGCCTGGAAGTGGGTTCCACATCCACCCAGCTCCACCACTTAGTTACTATACAACTGTCTGAATCACAAGCGGCCTCTCTCAGAAATAACGTAGCTTCCCTTGCAGGGTGGGACAGAGGACCGGATCCGAGCTCGCCCACAGAGGGCCTGGCCGTGTGCCGAGGACGTGCCTCGTACTTGATACATGGGGGCTCTGCTTAGGACCCTTCTGACTTTGAGCTCACTGAGGCTCAGAGGATGAAATGTGACAGATGGGAAACAGGCCTGACTGGCCTCCCAACACAGGCACAGGTCTGCCTAGAACATTCGATTTGGAAGGAGAGGTAGCAGGCACTTTATGCCCTACCATGTGCTGGCTCTGGCTGGTAGTGAGGACACAGTGGAGGGCTCAGTGATCCCTGTCCTAGTGGGGTTCACAGAGGTATGACTCAGAGAACAGGTTCAGGAGCTGTGTTGACCAGAGGTAGACCATAGGTGCTTCCACTGATGGCCTTCAGAATCCTGGGTGGTTTATTTAACTTGTCTAAGATCAGTATCTGCAAGTGTCCAATGGAAATCACAACAACACATAATCTCTGTGTCAACTATACTCAAAAAATTTTTTTACTTTTGCTGTGAAGGTGTTTTTAATTTTTTTAATTAAGTTTTTTTTTTAGTCCCAGTATTGTTAGCAAATAGTGTTATATTGGTTTCACAGGTGTACAACAGAGTGATTTAACAAGTCTATATGCCATTCAGTGCTCATCATGACCAGGGTACTCTTAATCCCCTTTTTCACCCCCCAAAATTTTAATAGTAATACATAATCTATAACATCAGTGTGACCATTTAATCAGATGATTTATATGAAGTATTAAATGACACATACTAAACACTAAAGAAATAACTGTTATTACTATTTTATTTATCAGTATCACTAAGAATAGTATTGTATCTCTGGCCAGAGGACCATCTTATTCAACTTCTATTAGCTTATTTCCTTATCTTTGAACTGGAGATATTTATGATTATCTCTAGCTTTTTATATAAGTCAGGCAAGAAAATTTGTATACAAAGTATTTCTGACTCAGGATCATTATCTAAACCCAGGGAAGTAGCACCCTTCCGAACCCCGAGTGAAGCGAAGTATGGCTTTGTTTTGCCTCAGACAGCAAGCCCTTCTAAATTACAACCCTGGGAAATCAAGATGATAGTAAATTATCTGGGCCATCCCCTGGCCTGGGGGACTTAGGGTTAGGGTTCAGGTAGTAAGTCCTAGAGTAAGTGGACGTGTAGCCTGGCTGCAGATTGATGAGGGCTGAGAGGAGCTGGTTATTTGATCCCCAGGAAATGTTTCTGGGCTGGGGTCACTGTTGCCAGCTTTTGAATCAATAAGGCAGCACCTTTCAGACCAGAAAGTTCAATTCTATTTATCAAGTCAAGAGAAGGGAGAGAAGCAGAAGCATTAATGAAAGCAGGGCATTGGCTAAGCTGAGGTGGAAGCCAAAACTTTAGCCCTCCTAGAAGACAGCGGGATGAGGCGGAACGTCTCCTGGTTTGCACGGGTTTCCAGGGGCTTCCAAGGTGGGGTGTGAGTTCTGTCTTCAAGAGCTCAGCCACCTTTCTAACCTCTCCAGAGAAACAATCTCCAGACACCAACTCACCCAAACACCTGACCATGTACCAGGGGCCATTCTCGGCACAGCTAATATTCCTTCGTTCATTCATACAACAGTGAATACTGAGCCTTTACCTGTGCCGGACCCTGGAATAAATGGAACAATGAATGAGGCATGGCCACTCACCGAGTTTCCAGTTGCATAGGGGGGGGAGGAGGAAATCAGCCATTACAGAGTGATAAACAGCAGGAGGAAGGACTGAGCAGGGGGCTATCAAAGCACGTAGGATGGAAACCAGACCTGGAGGAATCTAGGGTGGCCTCCCGCAGGAGGTGACACTTCTGTCAGGTACTGAAGAATGAGTAGAAGTTTCCCATAGGAAAAGGAGGAAGAGACTGCAAGCAGAGGGAGTCATATATCCAAAGTTCTGGGTGTGAAACCCAGAGTGCTTTTGCAGAATAGGATGTGTTCTGTTTGGCTGGAGTAAAAAGAGCATGTGATGGAGACGGGCCAGAAACACGGCTAAAAAAGATTACCTGCAGCCACGTATCACCTACCTGCTCGAACTATTCCGTGGTGTTTCTGACCTTACCGAAACACTCCCAAGAATCCTGACAGGTGGCCTGATAAACAAGGTCAAGAAGAATGGTTTCAAAGAGTAACAGTCCCTTGCCATGTGTGCCACCAGCTGGGGACTGAGAAACAGCAAAGGTTCCTCCCTCGATTTCCACCACTAACTAGCGAGGCTGCCTCCAGAGTCTGAAAGCCTGGCAGCCAGTTTCGGTCCCCTAGGAAGTATCTGTGCCCCCAAACCTGGAGCAGGCACACTGCGTAAATCATGACACAAAAAAACAATCATCATCCATATGTGGGTTCTCTTGGTGACCCTCTGTTCCTAACTTGAAACCAAAACACCCCTTCCACCCTCTTCCTACTCCCCTCTCCATGGGTTCCCAGCTAAAGCACTCCCTCAAATTGTTTCCCGTAAGCCATTACTGAGATCTTCAGACAAAGAGGACTTGTCACCTGTGGGTCTGGGGCAAAGAGGGCCAATGTCCAACATGGCCGCCAGGGTGGGGCAATGGGCCGAAGCTCTGGTTTCCTCGGCGGAGGGAAAAAGATGGAGGGGGAAAGGAAAGACACAGATGAGCCAACATAAAAGGCTTGCCCTGGGAGATAGACACTTGTATGTATATCAGCATTCTTGACTAAGAATGGAGTGGCTTCCTGTTTCTCAAACTTAATATGCCTGTGAATCACCTGGGGGAGTCTGCGAACACCCACCTTCTGAAATGGTACATCTGGGGTGAGGCTTGAGGCCTGCATTTCTAAAAAGCTCCTGGATGATAACCACGTTAGTTATCTATTGCTGCATAACAAATCACCCCAAAATTTAGCAGTGCAAAACCACAACGATTTATTGTCTCACATGGTGTCCGAGGGTCAGGAATCTGGGAGCAGCCTAGCCGGAAGATTCTGGCATGAGTTCTCTCATGAAGTGACAAGCAAACTGTCGTGTGGGCTGCAGTTTCTGAAGGGCCCAGGCCCTCGGCTTCCAGGAGTGTCCCCATTGGGTCCTGTTGCAGGAGGCTTCTGTCCTCCACGGCGTGGGCCTCTCCAGAGGGCTGCTTACCTGGGATTTTCCTTCAGCCGAGACGGAAACCACAGTCTTTTCACACATAACCCCAGAAGCAACACACCATCCCATCTGCCATGTCTATTGGTCAGAAGGCCACACGGAAGGTGAGAGGAATGAAACTCCAGCTCTTGAGAGGAAGAGAATCAACACATTTGTGACCGTGTTTTTAAAACCGTCACAGACATCGTTGGTGCCGGGTCTCAGTCCACACTGAACAGTCTCCATAGGCCTATTGCTGAGGTCAGAAAGTCACTTAACCTCTCAGTACCTCATCTGTAAAATGGACATAAAGATGGAAGCCATCACATAGGGTTTTTCCTTATGAAAGAGAAGGTGAGGATAAACCACTGAGCACAGTACCCGGCCCATGGAAGTGCTCGTTTAATGGTGACCACTGTGACTATTATCCATAGTCTTGTCACCTGACAGGCTGGCCTGTCTCCCAGTGCCCGGGGAGGGGAGAGGGGGAGGGGAGTTCCAAGCTCTGCTCTCTTGCTCCTTCGTCCCAGTGCTGCTCAGTGCTTGTTGCCTTCTGTCCCCTGAAGCAACAAGGCGAGTACTGAATTGTTCCAGAAAAACAGAGACCTTCTCCCCGGCCTCCAGCCTCCTGCACAGCGGCTGCTGGGAGGGATGAGGGGAGCATTGCCTAGAGAGCATGAAACCCATGTCGGGGATGCAGCTCACACAGTCACAAGGTGGTCACGGGTTGATGTTAAGGGTCATCTTAGAACTAGGCCCACCAAATCAGAATCTCTGGGTAACCTGCTTTTATAACACCCTCTGTGGGAGAATTCCCAGGTACACTGGGGTCTAAGAGGCACTGCACACAGATGCAAGAGATTTATTTACTCACCTACCCCCCTCCCCACCTCCCAAAAGAACGGGAAGGCTTAACTGTGAGTTCCTGAGAACAATAATGAGCTGTCCTCCTGGGGCCTTGTCTGAGGCCAGAGCTGGACTGGCCCTGGGGTTGACCCGGTGCAGAACTTCTGTCCTGGTGACTAATGATGCCGCACGGCCCAGCCTGGCTGGGGTTTGTCTACAGGCCCCATGACAGGCCCATCCACCCAGATAACCGCAATCTTGCTTTGTGGGATCAAATACTGGCTCAGGATTTATGAGTCCAAGAAACGACAAGGCTGTGCTAGAGAGGGGGCGGCGGGGGGCAGGGGGTGGCCTCGTCTCCCTCCAGAGCCTTGGCTGCCTTGCCGAGCTTCGGGCTGCAGGGTAGGCTGAGAGGAGAGGCTGCTGCCCGTCTTGGGTCGGAACAGGGTCAGAATGCCAGGGACTAGCCCAGCAGCTGCTTCATGTCTGCACTCGACCCTCCGGCTGGTGTTAGAGGGTGAAATCATTGCATGGTACACGCTGGTGCATTTTGTCATCCTAAAACTGAAGACGAGGTTAAAAATTTTTTTAAAAAGCAGCATTCTCCCATTCTGTAATCGGGGAATGGAAAAGATGTTTGTCTTTGTTATCCCCTCCACAACGGGAATTAACGACTCGCTGAGAGCTGAGAGGCTGCAGGCCCGAGTTAGGAATTCCAATCGGCATCGTTCTAGCTTGGTTCCTCCTTTAGGAACCCGGGCCTGTGCCTCACACAGCTTTGGGAGGTTGGGAAGTGTGGGCACACGCCAATCTGCGTGTCCAAGGGTTCACAGTGTAGCGTCCACACACCGGTTTATCGATTTATTCATTCATTTAAGTGATTTGATTAAATGCTCTTTGCCAGACACTGTCTTAGGCAGCTGAAGATATGCCAAGACTGATGACAGAACTTTCATTCTGCGGGGTGTCAAAGGAGACAGATAAGAAACAAGGAAACATACAAATTTGGGTAATTCCTGCGTGTGACAAAGCAGGGTTGGAGGTGGCTTGGAGCGTTTCAAACAATCATTAACCTGTGCTGTGGCTGGAGAAAGCAAAGAATTAGAAATTGATTTGCAATCTCGGCTTCCCAGTTCCTTAATCGTTTCTCTTCCGAAATGGTTACCTGACGAAGGACTGTGCGTTGTCCTCTTTTCAGTTTCCGTTTGTTTGGGATAGAACGTTGCACAGCCCTACAGCACAGGGACCCCATTAATAGCATGGTTGTTACCGCCCAGATTTGTTCAGGTCAAATTTTATGGTTTTGGCTTGAGGCTGCTGCAAAATTTACAGAGCAAGGAGAGGTACAATGTGGTCTACTGAGCAAGTTACTGAGTTAGAGTGAGTTTCTACGCTTGAAGATACTTAGCATTTAAAGGCAATTTCATAAAGTCACCATTAGACTCATATATCACAATGGCAATTCAACAACGATGTCTAAAGGTTTTAACTGTGATTTTTGGAGCAGCCAGTACAGAAAGCCTTAAACATAGGATTGGGGTGATTTCGCTTCCATGCTTTTGGGGGTGATAGAACTCCCTGAGACTTATGGAACACTGTGAACCCAAAAATGCACACATCTGCGTTCACATAAAATTTCAGGGTCCATGAACTCTTGAAGTCCATCCATGGATCCCCCAAGGGATCCATGGACCCTAGTTTCCTGCTCTAAAATTTATATTCATGGAAAGATGTCCAAGATATTTTTAAGTGCAAAAAAATAAGTCGCAGACAGTTTATTCAGCATGATTCCATTTTTCTTTTAAATGTTATGTATAAATGAACATTTGATACCTGCAGGGAGTGGCATCAAGTGAAAAGTTTACTTTTTACCTTTTTTTTTTTTGCATACCTCATTTTGAATTATTTTATGCAGCAAACATATTACTTTGGTAGTAATCTTCTTAAAAATTAAGCCTTCAAAAAATGGAAATCATGACCATAAGTCAGACAGTGCAGTTATCCTTCCTGGGAGATTGATCTTGACTGAAACCAATGCTTCCAGAAGGCTCTAGTGTGGACCAGAATATAAGGGGCTGAATACAAGGTTATGTGGAAGGTCTATCTCAAGGCCTTTTAGATGGAAGGTTGCTGGACTTAAAGATTCAAATGGGTAGTAATGGAATAATTTAAAAATGTATTTCTTTTTATTTTAAGATTGTATTTATTTATTTATTTGACAGAGAGAGAGAGAGAAAGCATAAGCAGTGGGAACAGGAGAGGGAGAAGCAGACTCCCTGCTGAGCCAGGAGCCCAATTTGGGACTCGATCCCAGGACGCTGGGATCATGACCTGAGCGGAAGGCAGAGGCTTAACCGACTGAGCTACCCAAGCGGCCTAGAAATGTATTTCTGAAAGAATTTGTCCCCAATGAGGAAAGAGCAAACTAGTCTGGAATGATCTCCTCAAATCATTTTAGGTTACATTGGAGAGGTCTATCACATAAAGCATTAGGATCAAAGATCTCTGTTCTTAGAAATCGGTGCCAGTCTTCTGCTGCGTCCTCATCAGAAAGGAGCAGAGCTGAAATAAGCAGGGAGAGTGACAACCTCAACTCCCACAGTTCCATACCAGGGCCCGGATCGCAGGGAAAGCTAACATTTGGGGGTATTGGGTGATGCACACGGGGATCCCAATAAGGAGGTGTAGAAATTCGGTCTATCATGTTTCAGATCATGACACCCTTCCCATCTGTACTCCCTGCTAAGGTGGTGAGTAGAACATAGAAAAGTACTAAGTAAAGCACCTTGCGTTCAGGACTCATTTACCGCTCTAAGGGTAGATTTTTGCAAAACCATAAAGCTTAGCCCATCACTTGGTATACTAAAGGGGGCTTGCCATTCAGGGAAGAAAGAGACTTTGGTTTCTTTCTCTTCTGAATTAAATCCTGGCCTGTCTTTGCTGCTTTCCTCCCCCCATGAAATCAAAGATGTTGAGAAAAGCCTTGGGCCAACTTCTGCTCCATTTCCCCCGGCCTTAGGGAATGGAGGCCCGTTACATTTCCTGGAGTCATTCCATCTACTGTGCCCTTGGCCTGTCCTCTTGACCTTGTGCTGGGCAGGGCTCATTGCCACACTTCAAAATGGCTCTTCCAGAGAGGTAGGAGAATGCAGTGGTTAAGTTAGCTATTATTAACATGATTTTAACGATACTCCAGGGCAGAGACTGGCCCTTAGAAGACCTTGGCTTCTGTGGGTGAAAGTGACACTTCCGTCCCACTTCCAGGGAGGAAAAGCGTGTTCACAGTTGGGATCATTCTGGCCCCCCCTGTTTTGAGACCAAGACCATCACAGGGTTCCAGGACAGCCCACGACTTTAACAACCTACATGACTTCATTATTAGCCACTGCAACTGCCATCATCTTATACTCACAGCGTGCTTTCTGGCCATGCAACGGAACCACATGAATTACTTATCTATTTTGATCTTTACGATGTATCAGCGAAGCCCAGAGGAGTGGCTCCACTTGACAGATTAGAAAAGTGAGGCTTGTAGCAAATAAGAAATTCTCCCCAGGTCTAATCATCTCAATAGAAGAAGAGAAGGTGTTTGAAGCCAGGTCTTCTGACCCCACGTCCAATGTTCTTTCCCCTCCACTAGCTTAGGTTAGGCAAATAACCACAAAGCACAGTTCAACCAGTGAGCATTCCAGGGCACGAGCTCTGTTTTTCTTGGACCCAGCAAAGGAAACAATCTTTTACCCCCAAAACAAAAATAAATAATACCTAGCTACCATGTTCTTAGCTCTCACTCTATGTCAGACACTTCATAAATATTATCTCCTGATTCTCACAAGAGCCCTACGTGGTAGGTACCATTATTCATGTTACGAATGAAGAAATTGAGGCACGGGGGGCATCCAGTATCTTGTCACAGACAGAAAGTGGTCATGCCACGACTTCAGCGCCCAGGCTGCCACCCTGCGGAGGCCCGGATTCTCAGGCCCCGCGCCTGCTGCCTTCCCCCAGCGGGCTTGTTCCTTAGTTCATTTATCCAGCCCCCACCCCAGGTCCTGACACCAGGACCTTTGCTTGGTAGCGGGTTAGTTGATTGAATCAAGCCAAATACTTCCACCTTGTCTGTTAACAGCCCTTCAGCGATGGCACATTAGGGGTCTAAGAGCCCTTAAACCAGCAACACAAAATCCCTTCTTTCTGCAAAATTGCTCTTTCAGATGGCGGGGAACTCCACGAGGACGCACAGACAGAGTCCTCAAACAGAGTCTCACTCGGCAGCATAATTAATAAATGTCCTGAGGAGGGTCGGGGGAAAGATTTGCTGCCGTTTTGCTGGGCATCTGGGGAGTGAAACACAAGCAATTCAAGTACATTTTTTATCTCCACTTATTGCCTTTGTCAAGAACCTCCATACTGCATAGACCAGATGGATTAGAGTGGGTTGGTTTCTTTTTTAAAACAATTCCATGTTTACGTGAAATACATCTCCCCCTCCCACCTCCCCTGACTTAAAAAATATCTACGAAGAAGGAGAAAAGGCAAAAACCTAAGCCTCCGTTGTTGACAAACGCTGGAAGAAATGTGGAAGAAACTTCCTTTTTATGCAATGAATGTTTTTTCTCACGTTTCACCAATTTTTCCCCCTAAAGCAACTCAGCGCAAAGCGAATACAAAGTGGAGGGAAATACACTTGCAACAGATTGCCCCCCTCAAAAATGTGCTGATAGTGACGGAGGAACTGAAGGTTTGGGAGGATTGTGCCAGAAAGGGAAAGCGAGCCGGGTTGCCTGTGACCTGGAAATCTCGGCCCCTCAAGTCCCGGAGTTCAGCTTCGGGTTTTGGTGTTCTCCTTGGAGACTCCGATTGATAGCTGTTGTCTCTGCGGATACAACTTGAACTAATTCCCAGGATAATGACCGGGCCTCCCATGATTTACTAACCTCACTGCTATGCAGCCGGCCGACCAGGGCCCGTTAATCCTTTAATGGTCCCTGCAGTGCGTCCTGGCCGCTCTGAAAATTCCACAGCCCTCCCTGGAACACTGAGAGGCATTGAATGCCCTCTCCCCTCCCCTCCCCCCCTCCACCCCCACCCCTTATCTTATCAGGTGGCTAATTCCCACAAATTATTGTGTGATTCAGGGGGGAAAAAAACCGAAATTGCTCTCAAATCATAAATTTGTCACTTTCTGGACAGCTGCTAAGTCAGGAAAATCTTGACCAAGTGGGGCTTAGTCACTGTTCTGAACAATTAAGACCTGTAAGTGCATGTGGCTCTCTCTCAAGCGATGTTTATTGATGGGAAGGAAGAAAACAGTTTATAGAGAGATTTAACATGCTATCCACTCTTAAGTGGAGTGTAATCCTTCAATGGGGGTCGTGTGACTCACAACACACTCTCCCAGGCAAAATGTCTCTGTGGCCCACAGCACCCCTTTCCCTGTGGTCATCCTCAGGCTCAGTATTTGCCTCAGGATGGAGAATACCCAGGCTTCCTAAATCCAATCCTACCCAGAGCTGAGAGTAATCACGAGGGGCCGTAAGAGGTGTCGACCACATGGGGTCCCCCGAGCACTGAGCCTCAGGGAGGACATGGAGGCACTTTTCTTTTAAATTCTATATCCGGAATCTCTCCACTTCTCACCACCTCCTGTCCCAGCTGCCATCATGCCTCAGTTGGATTATTGCAAGAACCATCCCGCCGGTCTTTGTCCTCACCCACTTCAGCTTGTTCCCACATAGCAGCCTGAAGGATCCTTTTATTTATTTCTTTATTGAGGTAGTAGTCATATAGCAGGCTCCCCGTGAGCACACAGCCTGATGTGGGGCTCAATCCCAGGACCCTGAGATCATAACCTGAGCCAAAGGCAGAGCCTTAACCCACGGAGCCACCCAGGTGCCCCTCATTCAAGTAATCTTGATGAGAGGTTATGGGTTAGCTTAACTCACAAGCTTCTCATAAAGAGGTTAAGAGAGTTGACCAAGGGTCACAACTATCAAGTCACTGAGCAGGGAGCTTGAACCCAGCAGAGTGCTTGCCCTGAAGCACTGTCCTGCGTGATCTTACTATTTGAATGTATGCAATGAATGGATACACAAAAATAGAAGCCTCAGAGATCCAAATTTTCATTTCAAAAATCCAGATGGACTTAAAACACTTGCTGTGGTCTGGGTTATTAACATATCTCTCCTTCCACAGCTAAGAAAGAGTTGTGAGTTGTGGTCGGACAGTTACTAAAGTGACAGAGTTGACTTTTAGGGGTATGGATACATGGGGGGAGAAGCTGAACTGCAATCCACACCCAAGAGCATGAGAACTAATATAACTTGATTTTCCTAGAATGGAACTTAATTCCTATGTCAAAGTCCCATGTCCCTGGGGTCCAATCTTATTAACAGGGCTAGTGCAAGTTTCAGGAGACTCACTGCCAAAGCCTGGAATATTGTCTTTTTGCTGTTCCAGCAATCCTTGCACACAAGTATTTACTGAGACACTTCCCCTGGCTGCCTGTCCCCTTCGGGCCTGGAGGGCACTAGACATTCAGCTGGGGGGGTCTATGGCGCCCTACCACTCTGTCTACCCAAGACATACCACTTAGCCACCTCTTTCTCAAGTCTTGCCATCTCCCTTCCCAAGCCCCTCCTCCTGCCTAAAGGAATGTCTTACTGATCTTCAGAAGAAATCCTTCTTTCTTTTAAATTGTGGTGACTTCTTTTCTGGGTCATTCCCTCCATGATTTCTTTCACTCCATGGCAAATACAAATACAAAAATACATAAAAACTCAAAGAAGTTACCAGCCAGCCATCTCTTCCTATCATACCTATTCCCTGAGGAAAGGAAGCCAGGAACTAGCAACTAGAGTCGGGAGAGGGAGAGCACAATGCTAGGAGAAAAATAAAAAGGATAATATTTCCAAAGCGGTATCTCTGGCCAACATACTGTTGAGCACACACTGTGGGCCAGTCATTGCTCTGGGTACTAGGGATACAGAGACGAACAAAATCTACATAGAGTATGTATTGGTTTTCTATTGCTGCTATAACAAATTCCCACAAGCTCAGTGGCTTAAAACGACAAAAATGTATTATATTACAATTCTGAAGATCAGCAGTCCAAAGTGGCTCTCACTAGACTAAAATCAAGGTGTATCATCAGAGCGGCATTCCCATGAAAGCTCCAGGGGGAGATCTGGGGAGCCATTATTCTGCCTGCAATAGGAGGTAAGAGTCTGGAGTTGCTGTGGTAGGTGCGATTATAGGAGAAATGTGGGGCTGTGGGACAGGTCTCAGGGATGGCAGATTGGGAGTTCAGGAAATGCTTCTCTGTTTAGGTTGGGACCTGGAGGATGAATAAGAGAGATTTGGGAGAATGGGAAGAGGAGGCTACAGAAGGAGGGATCCAGACAAAGTTTAGAGCAAAGGCTCAAGGGTGGTAGAAAATGAAGTCGATCTTTGGAGCTGTGAGTTGTTGAGCAAGGCTGCAAGGTAGGGGTCAGGTGTTCAAAGGCCTGGTAACCCCCCGGGATGTCTAGGCTTTATCCTCAGGGCAAAGGGCAGTGAGACCAGATGACCTGCATTTTAGAGAAGTTCTTCGTGGGTGGCTGCTGTGCTGGTAGAGGTGGGAATGGGCAGAACTGGTAGTGGAGAGAACAGTTAGGAGGTTGTTACAATAATCCAGAGACAGGTGATGGGGGTGGGGTTCCCTAGACAAGTGGAGACAGTGTAGATAGATTTAGATTTAGGACTGTCAGGGCTTGGTGATTGATTGGATGTTGGGTGAAGGCATAAGGAAGAAGGAGGAGACCAGGATGACTCCTAGGTTTCTGGCTGGAGCCACTGAGGAAGGAGGAGGAGGCTTGAGGAAGAAAATGATGGGTTCCATTTTGGACTTGCTGACTTGCTGGTACCTGTGGGAGAACCAAGTGGAGATGCCTGGGAAGCAGTTGGCCACAGAGGTGTCATTGTGTCCATGTGAAGAGTAAGTGAAATGTCCACAGAGTGCATTTAGCCCAGTGGCTGGCACAAAGTACGTGCTTAGTAAATGTGAGGGATTCGTATTATTACTTTTATATCCAGTTCTGGGCTGTGCTTCAGTAAACCATGCCCTGAGAGCCACTGGGGGCAGGGGATGGGGACAAAAGGAAAGCACGTAAATGCGTGGAGAGGGACAAGGGTGATTCTGCAGCTGCACACATGTCCTTGCTCTCACTCTGGGTCCCATCAATTAAGAGACAAAAGGGAGACAGTTTGCCCGCTGAAGCTGGGGCACCAATTAGCATTAACCAAATACAGGGAAAACAAAACTACCCTGAGTGCACAATGGTCCCTGGAGGAATCAGAAGGGAAACTCCTCAGGCTGATCACTAAGATGAAGTCCAGGCTGGTTGGTTTTTAATGGGAAACTTTTTTGGGGGGGAGGGGGGAGTGGCATCAGCAATGGCAGCCATGAGTTGATTCTCCTCTTAGCTCTGATTTCGACCCAGCATTGCCATCAAAGAGAGCTCTGTCTGCACATCTGGGCACACAGGCACTTGTAAGAAGACCAAGGCAATTTTCCCGGTAGTTTAATATTCACACTTCCCCCTCACAGAGAGCAATTAATTAGTACTTGCCCCTCAGAGAGAGGAATTAATTTTTCTGGGCAAAAGTACCATTTGGTACAAGGAAAACTGTATGATCTATGAGCTACCGGAGGCAATTTACTTCCTTTAAGTATTATCATTATGAACGTAGCAACTTCGTAAGAGAAAAATGGAATTCAAGGAACATTAACCTCTAAATAGTTACAGCATTTCAAATTCCTGGCCTGTCTTCACTGTCACTAGGATAACTTTCAAAGTTGTGAACACGAGGTCAGGCAATGCAATGAGAAATATCCAGAATCCAGTTGGTTGTTGTTTTCATGGATTTTATGTGTTGCTGGGCTCCAAGACTGGAAAAATATTCAAAGAATGAAGGATTCTACCCAGTTTAAAGGTCTTTCAAACTAGAGCAGAGACATTTAAATATCTCAAGAATCAAAGAAATGCAAAATCCAGTCAAGTGATGAAGTAGTTGGCTGGGAGGTGTGTAGAATTCTGTGTGTACAGAGAACAGTTGGGAATTGTGACTTGCATGGGGGGACACTGAGATACAGGACCAGAGATAAAGCTCGGTGAATCCCATCAGTCCAGTGGACAGTTCCGTAGTCAGCATCCAGACTCTATTAACCCTACCAAAGGTAACCCCAAAAATGTTTGGGGGTAATGAAGTTTTTTCTTCAGGTGGTAAAAGTTTCCTTAATTCTGAAACCTGGAAGATTTTTCATACAGAAGCATAGAGATGGCGAGGGACTCAAACAAACAAGCAAAAATACTAACATTTTTGTGTTAAGACTTCAGTACATGTTTGGGACTTTAAGTGTAAAATTTAAGAGAACCTGGTCTATTAGAGTTGTCAGGTTGGTTTTGCAGTTTTTTTTTAAGGTGCCGTGCGAAAAATCATGCCAGGGGATCCTAATCCCTGTGAAACAGAGATTATAGCAAGAGACATCTTTGTCCGCTTTCATTTTCAAGAAGAATTGCTTCGGTCCTTCTACACTAAGGATGGCTTGGGTTTTGCATTTAATTTTTAAAAAACTTTTTCTTGTGGAAAGTTTCAACATGCACAAAGGTAGAGAGAAAGGGATACTAAACCACCCTGTACTCAACACCAACCTTTTAACATTTTTCTGTTCTTGTTTTATTTACTGACTCTATTGCAAACATTCTATTCCCTTCCTCCTCCTCAAGGGTAATGACGCAGACTCGAGGATTTTTTTTTAACTGGAGTAAAATCAATGAGATGTACAGATTTTTAAGGGAAAAATTCGATGATTTTTGATAAATGTATACAAGTAAGTAATCAAAACATCGATCAAGATACAGAACATTTCCATCACTCTAGAAAAATTCCCTTGTGCCCTCTTCCAGCTAATCTCCTCTCTCCATAGACAGCCACGTTCTGGTTTCTATTACCATCGAGTTATTTTGCCTTTTCTTGAGCTTCGTATAAAAGGAATCATTCGGGGGTGCCTGGGTGACTCAGTCATTAAGGTCTGCCTTCAGCTCAGGTCATGATCCCAGGGTCCTGTTATGATCTCAGTGTCCTGGGATCGAGCCCTGCATTGGGTTCCCTGCTCTGTGGGGAGCCTGCTTCTCCCTTTCCCACTCCTTCTGCTTCTGTTCCTTCTCTCACTGTGTCTCTGTCAAAAAAAAAAAAATCTTAAAAAAAAAAAAAAGGAATCATTCAGTATGTTCTCTTTTGTGTCTGGTTTCTTCAAATTGCTTTTGAGATTCATCTAGATGGTTGATGGTTGCATCAATTGGTCATTCATTCCTTTTTATTGCTGACTAGTATTCCCTTATATGAATTTGCCACCATTTATTGACTCATTTTCCTGTCGATGGACATTTGCGCTGTTTCTAATTTTTCACTATTGTGATTATAGATTACATTCTCATGTAATTCTTACTGGTGATGCATGTTTTCATTTCTTTTGAGTAGATACTAAGGGGTGGAACTGTTGGGTCAGAGGATAGGTGTATATTTGACTTTATAAGGAACTGCCAAAAAGTTTTCCAAAATGACTTTACCATTTTAAACTTTTACTAGCAGTGTATGAGAATTCCAGATGTTCCACATCTCTGTCAGTATTTGGCGTTGTTAGGGTTTTTTTTTCACTGTTCTAGCAAATGTAAAATGGCATCTCAATTGTTTGAGATTAATCTGCAAGTGTAAGTATGTGAGTGTGTGTGTGCATGTGTCAAGAAAGTCTTCCTATCAAATTTTTAAGTATGACCAAGGAAAATGATAGACTCTTTATTAAGGCATTTGAATTTATGAAGATATTTATTTTTCTTGTTAAATAGAAAACTGTTGATAGTTTCTACAAATTACATCTTCTATTCCTGGATTAAATTTCACATTACCATAATGGACAATTCTTTTCATATGTGCTGTTTATTCTCATGGACACAATATACATCTTTTGCATCTTTTCCCATGTAAAATTAGTTGAAATTATTTGGTGGTAGGGGGAACAGGGTCAGGGTGGGGCTGTGTCCTTGTCAGATTTAAAGATCAAAACCAAATTCAACTCGTAGAATCGCCTCAGTTAACAGGTCCACCTCTGATATTCTGGAAGAACTTGTGTAATAAAAAGGATTATTTATGGTGCCATAGAAAGAACAGTGACTTGGGATGTAAAGAAAACAGCTCCAAAATGCCAGCAGGCCACTCACTGGCCTTATAACCTGGCAAATTTCTCCACTTCTCTATGCTTCAGCATCTCCCTCATCCCAGGGCAAAGGGGTGGATGGAGGACAGACACCCAGTGAATCCTGATGGCAAGACTGATGACTTGAGATAAAATTTTCTGTGAAATGTGACAAGCAACTGCGGGTATCCACCAGGCGCGGTATCTCCTGACACACAAAACCACTGGACATTCGTCTTTGAACATGGGATTAATGTCCCCACCACTGAGGGGCTTAAAACAACAGAAATTTATCTCACAGTTCAGGAGGACAGAAGTCTGAAATGAAGGTGCCAGAAGGACCGGTTAGGGGCTCAAAGGGAGAATCTGTTCATGCCTGTCTCCTAGCTTCTCGCGGATGCCAGCAGTGCTTGACGTCATTTTGATTGTCATCACTCCAATCTCTGTTCTGTCTCCATGTGACGTTCTGTGTCTCTGTCTCCATCTTTTCTTCTTTTTTTTTTTTCCTTCTCTTCTGATGGGGACAGGAGTCCTATTGGGTTAAGGACCCACCCTACTCTAGTATAACCTCATCTTAACAAATGTTACGTCCCCCATGAGGCTATTTTCAAATAAAGTCATATTCTGCGATTCCAGGGAGGACACGACTTTTGGGGGCCACTATCTAAGCCGATACACACCCCTATATTGACACACCTTTGGAAACGCCATTTGGGGTTATAAAACACAGGCCTCGCACTCAGAAGACCAACATCCCAGTCACTGTCTTGCCTGAAGCTGAATGACCTGGGAAAATCTACTTCGCCTTTCGGTGCCTCATCAGGAAAATGAAGTCAGTTCAGGTGGCCTCTCTTAATGATCAGGAAATGGTCTCTCTTAATGAAGCCATTCACAAGATTTGGGGATCCAATGGAGTTGCTTGCATGCAGGGAAATGTGGGAAAGAACCATCAGGAAACCATGCCAGAGGTGGGGAGAGGGTATAAGGATACAAACAGGTGGCATTGTTGGGGAGCACCCCAGCCTCACTGTAAATCTTGGTGGGTGGGGGGCAGGTGCAGTCCTATCCCAGGGCACCCAGGCTGCAGGCTCCCAGAGAGCAGATCTAAAGGTTTTACCTGCTAATTCTCACCATTCAAAGCCTCTGGCCTCTGGGACGGCTTCTGGCTGGAGCTTTTCTTGGTTACTCAAGCTGTTCTTCTGAGCTGGCTTCTCTTTAACAATGGAGTTTATTACCACATAAATTGAAGACCTTGGTACACATTTTGGGAAATGTGGATTGATACCCCCCAGCAGGAATCAAGAGAACAGATTCCATTTACTGAAAGCTATCAGGCATTGTGGTAAGGACCCTCCTGACCTCTTTCATTTTGTCCCTCAAAAAACTCTTTGAACCTTTGTGCCAGTCGATCAGTGTATTGCCGCTCAGCTACAAACACCCTTCAGTACCTGCCTTGCAATGACTGACGGGACTCAGCCTGTCTTCTTCACCTTGACCACTGTGTGAAACTCGGTCAGTAGAGGGCAATGGAGGAAACTGATGGGAGGAAGAAGCGTCTCTTCCTGGTTGTGCTGGGCTCCTTGGCTTCTGCTGGTAATGCCGCCGCTCCAGGCATTACACCCCTCCCCATGTGGGGGCCATCCAGGGGTCCTCCTCTCTACCCAGGGTACCCAGTCCCTCAGCAGCCTCACAGCCCTTGCCCAGAGCCCAGTGACCAACCCACTGTGTCTTTCCTGCTGCAAACACTTCAGGCCTCCCTGAGGCTCCCCAGGTCCCCCATGCACCTGCCCACCAGACCGGGTCTGTCTGTGCCCTGGACGATGGTCCCTCATGGCCCTTCCGACACCGACACCATAAATCCTAGGCCAAGTGTCGCCTGCCAGGAAGCAGACTCCCAGCATCCTGCTTCCCTTTGCCCACCCACCTGGGCTCACCTGTGCCTGGGCTGCTTCCTCCTGTCCGGCCACTGTACACCAGCACTGGGCCAAATAGCCCAGCAAACGTGTCTGCCATCTGGTGGGCTGCGACCTCCAACTGAGTCTGAACCTCCGCCTCAGGGGAGGCCTCCCCACCCCAAGATCGTCCTTCCCTTGGGTACCTTCCCTCAGTTCTGGTGTACCCTCTAGAATTCTCTTCACATCTTTCTAGTTATTGACCTCTCCATGCTTAATACTTCTTTAGGTTAAACCACCTCTGTTCAAATCACTGTGTGGTTTCTGCTTCCTGCTTGGACCCAGACAGATACAGGCAAGTACCACTATTATTTCCTTTTTAGAGATAAGAGAATGCGATGAGCAGAGGCAAAATGACTTCCTTGGAACATGTGAGGAATGCAGCAGAGCTGGACACAAACCCAGGCCTGTTGGTTCCAAAGCCTTCGATTTTCACCCCTCTGCTGAGCTAACTAGGGATTGGTGTAAAGACATCACATGGGGGAGAGAGATGGGCTGACCTCCTCTCAGCCCTCCTTTCCCATGCTTTTATGTCTTGAGTATTCAGACTAAAACAGGGGCCAAAAATGAAAAAAAAAAAAGGAGGCCGGCTCCTAGAGGAAGGTTTTCAACAGTGATGAATGTCAATGGTCATCTCAAACGAAGGGCCAATATAAACATGAAGGAAAAGAAAAAAGAAAAAGAAGTCTATTGAAAAATCACTTTCATGCATATTACATATGGTCAATATCTTTCCAAATACACTTATTATGAGGCTGATATTTGATTTTTGCCAATTTCCCCAGTTTTGTCTTAATCTGATAAAATGCCTCATTTCCCTAAGGAGACAACTAAAATTCCAGTTTGAGGGTCTTGCCTGGACTCGTATTTGGCTCAGAGCAGCCAGGTTTCTGGATGATGTATGTCCATTCAGCAATCAGGGGCACGGGTCCCCACCGGGGCGCTCAGAAGGAACATGTATCAGCTTCCATATTCCTGGAAATGAGGCCCCAGGCTCCTCTTACAGTTTCTCCCTTGGGGATCACAGCAATGTGAGTCCTAATTAGCCTCAAAATAACAAATCCCAATATTAATGATCTTCCTCGAGGGTTGGTCTGGTCTTCCAACTTCAGTAGGGAAAAAAGTCCTGTGTGAGGATTAACCATTTCCGGCTAATGAGACATGGTGAACTCTGACCTGTGAGTTAGGATCCCTAGATTTGAGTGGCCACTGTAAATGAGAGGACTGGATTCTAAGCTTCTTTCCAGTTCTATGGTTCTTTGACACGCAGACTCCTTTCAACTCTGTTTAGTCGTAGCAAGTGAAACGCTGGCAGCTCCCATCACTGATGGCTCACAGGGTACCTGCCAAACCGCCAACCGCCTTAAATGCATTGTCTCATTTGATTCTCAGTAGGTAGGGGCGCCTGGGTGGCTCAGTCGGTTGAGCATCTGCCTTCAGCTCAGGTCATGATCACAGGGTCCTGGGATCGAGCCCCACATCCCTGCCCAGCAGGGAGCCTGCTTCTCCCTCTCTCTCTCTCTAATAAATAAAATCTTTAAAATTAAATAAATAAACCTACGGGGCACCTGGGTGGCTCAGTGGGTTAAGCCTCTGCCTTTGGCTCGGGTCATGATCTCAGGGTCCTGGGATCGAGCCCTGCATAGGGCTCTCTGCTCAGTGGGGAGCCTGCTTCACCCCCCCCCCCGCCCCACTGCCTGCTTGTGATCTCTCTCTGTCAAATAAATAAATAAAATCTTTTAAAACATAAATAAATAAAATTAAATAAATAAACCTAGAAAAACTCACTTTTTACAGGTTCAGGGGTGTTTCAACCTGGAAGTAATAAAGCCATAGCCACAAGTTCTCTCCCCAGATGGGTCACTGATTTTTTCCCAACCTAATGAATACGCTCCAAATAGGGTCCAGCAGAAGAAATGTGAAATTAGAGCCATCATTGATTTAAACAAGAAAAAGTCAGCATCAGACTCCACTAGCTAACTGAGGATAAGGCAATGGGTAGAAGTAGTCCAGGAGGTGGTGAGAGCTCAAGAGGAGGAAAGAGACGAAATGGCACATCCAGGTCCTTTACGCACATGGTCGAGTTAAATCCTTCCAGCAACCACAGGAGGTGAGCTTGCTATTCCCATTACGCAGATGGGAACAATGAGGTTCAGAGAGGTTAAGAAACTTGTAAAAAAAAAAAAGGGGGGGGGCGCCTGGGTGGCTCAGTCGGTTGGGCGACTGCTTTCGGCTCAGGTCATGATCCCGGAGTCCTGGGATCACGCCCCGCATCGGGCTCCCTGCTCAGTGGGGAGCCTGCTTCTCCCTCTCCCTCTGCTGCTCTGCCTGCTTGTGTCTCTCACTCTCTCTGTCAAATAAATAAATAAATAATCTTTAAAAAAAAAAAAAAAAGAAACTTGTATACACTTGTACACACCACCAGCCAGCAGCTAAGCCGCATTCGGAACGTGTTTTGTTTTGCTCCTTCTATCAAGCTGCAGTGGGAGGACACTTGGGAGGCAGAGATTTCAGGCCCTGAGCAATCATACATAGACTTATTAAGGCCAAGGCTGTGTCGACCGACAATGAAATAACTGGTCCTTTTGGTGCAAAGGAAGAAAAAAAGTGTTTCTTTTAAAAGTCGGTCCTTCCTTGACATTGGCTGAGCTGTGATCTCCTGTGTCTGTCCGTCCGAGGCCCCGCATCCCAGCAGGAGCTCTTTCTGGGCAAGGGCGTCTGCACCCAGGGGGGAGGAACCCGGGGCTGCGACAGTCCCAACGGGGCTGACTTTAGGTTGGGCCCCAGTGAGGCTTTAGAATAGGCCCATGGGAGGAAGCCTAAGAATATGGTATGAGGCAGGCACAAGGCCTGCACACACCAAGCCCTCTTCAAAACAGAGAGAAGCGGAGTGCTGTTCTACTTGTCTTTGACCCCATCTTTGAAGGCCAGACGCTTACAAAGAACCAAAGCAGGGCCTTCCTGGGAAAAGGGAATAACTGAACTGAGTACAAATACACTTGATGCTGTAAGATGGCTCTCCAGAAAACAAACGAACAAAAGCAGTTCTTCTTTGTAGCACCTGCCAATTTCTATGGTATAAATACTCCCAACCCAAGCGACTAACGTTTTAACAACTGCCTTGCAAAAGTCTAATCTTTTTTTTCTTTCTTTTTAAGTAGGTTCCACACCCAGCATGAAGCCCAATGCAAGGCTTTAACTCCACCCTGAGATCAAGAACGGAGCTGAGGTCAAGAGTTGGATGCTTAACTAACAGAGCCACCCAGGTGCCCCAACAAAATTCTAAATATTTACTCCTGGCTCACAAGCCAGTGGAAGCTAGCTTTATACACCACTGTGTAACCAGATCCAAGGGTACGCCATCTTGAGAAAGCAGCAGTCTTTTTGGACAATGGCCCAGTTGCCCCCCCTTCCCCACTATGGCTTTAGGTATACTAAGATATTCCCTGTCTTTTTTAATTTTTGCAGTTCCTTCTGCCTGGAACCTGGAATGTTCTTCCCTTCTCTTCCTTCTCAGAAACTCCTATGTATCCTTTAAGACCAGGCTGAAAAACACTGTTAAACCTTCCCAAAGCTTTTTAAGCAAAACTTATGCTTGATCTTTTGCCCATGCTTGGACCATCTGTTTAAGTTCCTGCTTCTCCCACTAGACCATGAGGCTTTTGGGGAGAAGGCCATGCTTGCTTCATCTCTGGACTAGGGGTCAGACACATAGAAGGCTCACAATATGTGTTTGCTAAATGAATAAAATTATAAACTTCTCTCCGGTTTCATATTCGGCAGTGAGTGACATGACTCCTCAGCCTACATAGAATGTCTGTTTCTCCAGAAGGTCCATGAAAGCTGTTCTAACGATAGTCATTGAGGGACAGTGGCCAATCTCAGCTCTGAAGGGATATTCTGTGAAGACTCAGGGTGAACCAAAAAAAAAAGGTAGGGGGCTTTAAGGCTCAAAGTTGGTCCTTCTCTTAAGTACCCTCCCCTCAAACCTAAGAGGCTTCTATGGGGACCCACTGCAGGAGAGTGTCCCCTCGGGACTGCCATGAGAAGCCCAGCATCAGAGGGCAGGGTGATCTCAGACTGACGATCTCAAACCGGGAACTTCCAACCTGCCAGAGGGAAGTGGAAGGGAGGAATGGAAAGGGGAAGGGCAAGAGAGAAAGGAAGAAGAGTGACAGGAGAGAGTAGCAGCGTTCTCCCCATGCACAGGTGGTAACAGTGCATCCCAGCAACGATAAAGTGAAGAAAATGAAAACACTGCTCTGGAGATTTCTAGAGCGGCTAACACAGCGCTAACTCGGCAATAACTCGGCCTGGTGAAAAGCAGCAGGGCATCCGCCATAGACACAGCCCGTCCATGTCATTGCTTCTGTGCACCGTCTGGCAACGCTGGTTCGTTGACACCACACCATCCCCGCGCCCCGCCCTCCCCCCCCCCACCCCTGGGCACCAGGGGAAAGGTTGTGCAGGGTTGACGCTGATGAGGAGGTTTTTCGGAAAGACAAGCTAACCTTGACTGGATGCAGATGGCCGGGTGAAAAATGAAATCTGCCAGCAGAGGCTGCCTTTATCAGCTGTAGAGGCTCAGCAGGGACGAGACTTCCCCATGCCTGGCCCGCCTGAACGAGCCTCCGGTTTCAGCACCCTATCACAGACTGTCCTAATGAGTTCTTCTGATGGGAGGTGGGGGCGCCAGGGGGCGGGAGGGGGGGGCTGGGGGGGAAGCCTGCACATATCTGCTTCTGGGAGTGCATCCTGGCAGTCTGGGGCATGGTACCGAACTCGCCTGGTGTTTGCATTCCATCTCCCGGAACTGTAAGCAGGAATGCCTGCCGCAGGACAAGGGCTGAGACTCACCCGGGACTGAGTGCCCTGTCTATACTGGCCCATCTAGCCGTCATTCTGGCCCCCTTCTAAATTTCCAACTGGGGGCAGTGCCGAGAAAAGCCAAGAGGTTTCCCCCAGCATGCCAAGCCAGACCGATAGCCAGATACCAGGGGGTGCCCGCAGTATCAAAGATAAAACAAGAGCAAATGCTGCTGTACAGTAAGTTCCTACTGTGGGCCGAGCACCACACAGGCGCTTGGCTCCATGTAACCCATCCAACTGTCCTATGAGGTCAATGCTATAGTCCCACCTTACAGATGAACAAAGGGAAGGTTAAGTCGACCTGTCCAGAGTCACAGGGCTGTAAGTGACAGATCTGGGGAGTGAAACCATGTGTCATCTATTCATAGAGCCTGTAATCCTAAAAGGACAAGTGTGGAGGAAAGTGGGCAAAATGAAATGAGGTTTCTGGCGATTTGGTAGTGGATGGTCAGATAAATGAGTAAATTTTTCAGTTTCATCCAGGTTTTGTGTGTGTATGTGTGTGTGTGTGTGTTTTATTTATTTGAGAGAGAGAGAGCACACACAAGCAGGGGGAGGCGCAGAAGGAGGGGGAGAGAGAAAAATCTCAAGCAGACTCCCCACTGAGCCTGGAGCCTAACCTGGGGCTTGATCCCAGGACCCCGAGATCATGACCTGAGCTGAAACGTCAGACGCTTAACTGACTAAGCCACCCAGGTGCCCCATTTCATCCAGCTTTGGTAGCATCATGGAGATGACCATAATTTGAGAGCTGAATCTACCATTATGGATTAAACACACACATAAATTCATCTCAGAACCCAGTTCCAGAAGTTTTTAATCACTGATGCTTTTGGTTATTTGAGACACTGCTCTGCTCATTTGGGGCACCTATCAGGCAATGCGGCCTGCGACCTAAGATTGTTGTCTCTGAGGCCCACAGCTGGCCTGCAAACCCATAGAGTTCCCAATTGGTTGATACTGTCGCACTTGCCCACACACACCTGTGTCGAAGTCTTCTGAATACTTTTCCCCTTTCATTTGGGAAGCTGAACCTGCAGAAGGCACTTTGATGGGTTCAGAGAGGACCTTTACACAAAGGATGCCACAGGACCCCTGATGAGGGTAGGTCCTGCCCGTCCCACCTGCCCACACCCTCCTCTCTGAGGTGATTGACAGGTGGGGAAGTGACCTTACATCACCAGTCCCTTCAACCTCCTGAGTTTCGTGGATCACACAAGGAAAATGGAGACAATTGTGTGACAAGAGGAATTTGACCGGCTTCTCCCAGGGCAGCCCCGCTCTCTTCTGTGCAATAGGGCGGGACCATAACTTGCTGGCGGGGGTACCCCAGGGCCTGTTTGATGAACAGCCAGAGACCTGGCTGCCTCTGACCAAGGGTAGTTGGGCTAAGCACCTGCAAGGTCACCTTCCGTCTTCTGGACAAACTTGCAGGAGGTTCAGAAGGTGTTTGATGTCTCACAGGTGTGAAGGCAGAGCCTGCGCTCTTAGTGGCTGTGTCATGCTCCTGGAATGTTCCTGCCCCCTCGAGGACACGTTCACTCCATGGTCTGCTTCATCCTCTGCTCTGGGCCTTTCTGGGCTGCTCTCATCAGAGGTGAATCAGAGGTGATCAGCAAACAGAACCGTTCTGTCTTGCCACTAGTGTTGGATGTTGCTAGAACAATTAGGGAATGGAGGAGGTCTTTCAAAATTCACATCTCTTCAGCTGCTTCTCCTAGGGGCTCGGGGTCCCTGTCGAAAAGTGGTGGCAGCTTGTCTCCAGAAGGCAGCATCAGGAAACTTCCTCAGAATGAATTTTGTGTTACCCATGCGGTGAATTCAAAGGCATCTTTATCATGCAGCCCCACTTGATTATCTTCCCCCATAAGATCTCCACAAGCTCTGACCAAGCATCGCCGTGCCCTTCCCCCGCTGCTAGGGGAGAGGTTTGCTAGGGTTGGGGCTGGAAGGAAAGCTGGGCCCAAATTGAGGCCAGGGACATGGGTCATTATATTTTTAGACCTCAGAAAAATTGGTCTAAGAGGCCTCTGTGACAGTCTCCCTGGCCCTCTTCATTTGGATAGTAAGGACCCAATGACATCTTAGAGAAATGGAGGCTGCCTGCTGAGATGTGGGGACAGTCCTATGTACAGGACACATCCACAGGACTCCCCCTCCCCCACCATCGCCAGAAACCAACAGCTTCCTCCTCAGCCCGTTCCCTCTGACGTTCAGCTCCTTGGGAAAGCAGGATGCTGCTTTTTAAAAGTACTCATTGACCTTGAACTTTTAAATGTGTTTCTCAATTTTCCCCTTTTATCACTGTCCGGCTCACATTATGCTATGTCATTTCTTAAGTTCCGGTATTTAATATAAAATACTGAATGAAAACATATTTTACAAAAGAGCTCTGCAACTGGAGATGTGGGGAGAGACCACCATGCCGATCAAGCGTATCCTTTCTCCCCGCACTGGACAAATGTTCCCAGTATCCGAACAAACAAGAGGGCAAGGCATTGTGGTTGCTCCTCAGGTTTGTGGGGCCAACGGGTCTGGGGATGGGAGGATAAACAGAGTACAAGGAAAGGGCTAAGAGTCAGAGTTGGGTGAGAGTCTCAACTCCGCCATGTACAAGCCGGTTATATAAGCTGGTTGTATATTACCCTGTGGGACGTACTTCTTGGAACCTGTTTCTTCATCTGTAAAATGGGAATATTCTCAGTAGAACTCCTGGCTCCATCCACACACGAAGGTCCAATAAATGGCTCCTGTTATGATCACTTGCCTGTTGGCACTTGAGCATCTCCGACGTGGGAGAGCCCCGGGTGTGTGTTCACAGTGCTGGCGCCGGTTCACGTGGGGGTCAGGCCCTGTCAGACAGAAGCCCCCTCTTCCTGTCAGACCTCCCTGACATCCACACTTCATCCCTCATCTGTCTCATCCTTCTTGCCAGAGCTGTCTGTCTCCCTCTTTCCATCCCTCCTTCCCCCTTTCTCCCGGAGTCCAGCTGCCTCCTCAGTGGACCTCAGAATCCTTGCCGTGTCAGGCAATCCTTCTTACCCAGTGTCAACATCCCCAAAGCCCCTGGGACGCTGTGAGGGGAAAAGCTGCTTGTTTCAACCAACCTACCCTGAGCATTTATCTCGGCCCCATCTCCCCCGGCCCAGCCTTCAGTCCTCCCCTGCTCCATAAAAATATTTTGTTATCTCTTCAGCTCACATGTGCTGATTTGGTCTGCCTCCGCTGCTTACATCTGCGATCTGTCGGAGGCTTCCCCTCATACCTGGCTGGTTTTCAGTCTGGGACTAAAGGCAGGGAGTCTCCAGAGTCCTGGGTCTTGAGTTTGCTCTCCTCTGTCTCTGAAAACAGACCTTATTCAGGACTTGAGTAGACAGGCCTGTCTGCTGGCTGGGCTGGAAACCCACCGGCCCCTTCCTCTGCTGTCTGGCTCTCTCATTCCTTCTCAAGGCCAGTTCAAGAACTAACAGAATCAGGGTTTCACTTGAAAAACAGAGAAAAGCCCGGCGCCCTCCCCTGAAGCAGCTGCTTTCTCAGTGCAAGAAACCAGACCAGGTGTGATCTTCATTATCATGAGCATTTAAACTTGCTTATTACGCTTTGCACAGATTTTAATCCCTTGATACATAACACGGTCATTAGAAGCAAAAACCTAAATGAGAAGGGCTGACACCTTCGCATTTTCTTAGGGATCTGTCTTCCTTCCTGTGGAAGCTTGCTTTCCCTTACTGTCTTAAGCATTTACCTGTGAGAAATTCTTAGTAGCCACTCAGCCAGCAGTGAGGCTTTGAAGAAAAATGCCCCCAGGTGAGAGCCACTGTTCTACACACACACACACACACACACACACATCTCTCTCGGACACACCTGTTGGTCCAAGACCAGAAGTACAAACACCTGGCAGGGAGGAGAGGGTTCCAGAAGCCACTGCCTTTGCCCACTGGCACCCAAGGTGCCAAGAAATTGGTTCTTGGTAGGAGCAGGACATGGGGAATTCCTGCCTGTCAGCAAGGCTGCTGGCTCACAGGGAGTCAGTTCTCTCCAAAGCCACAGAATTTCAGGTTGTGGGCATCAGGGAGGTCGAGGGCTGCTTTGGCAATGTGGACCATGGAAGGCATAAGGGCTGGATACGTAGCACACTTCATCTCGCCCAGGGAGGCCTCCCTGCTTGTGACAAGTCATGAACAGGGGATGGGAAGAACTGGGCTGGAAACCAAAACTCCCCATGGGTTCTCCCGGATCCACCGGGGGTAACACCTGCAGGATGAGCGTCCCTAACCACAGCTCCATGGGCCACCGCAGCATAGCCCCGGGGCCATCTTCCCTGGCTGCTCCCTCGCTGGGCTAGACAGGTGCAGTGGCCCCAGGACTGTCAAGAGCAAATCTCATCAGTCACCTTTCAGCAAGGATTTATTGAGCCCACTCTCTAGGTCCTTGCTGTGGAAAGGGCAGTTTACGGCCCAGCTGGGAGCTTGTAAGAAATGCAGACTCTCAGGCCCTGCCCCAGCGCTTCCAAAGCTGAGCACGCCCCTCGGCGACCCCTCAGGTGATGCCCATGGTCACTGAAGGTTGAGAAGGCCTTTCTCTAAGCAACCCAAGAGAGGCAGATCCACTCCTCTCTAGCGGCTCACGGTCCGGCTGGGAAGATCGTGTTCACAGATCTGAAACAGTGGAGTGAGTGAGTGAGAGTCTAGGTCACTGAGCCCAATTTGGTGGGTACAGAACACCAAGACCAAGTCCTGCCTCAGCTTCTCATTTGTAAAGTGGCAATGACACTTGCCCCGTTGACTTGCAGATCATCCTAGATGCTACACCCACCGAAGTTACGATTTATTGTTACGTACTTAGAATGCTACACAAGTTCAGACATGAGGGGGCTACGGAGGACTGCAACAGTCTGAGTAATCCAGCAAAGGAGAAAGGGGCTGTCAAAGACACTGAACCATATACTGAACTAGACACTCTAGTCAAGCAAGAGGGGAAAACGCACATTTTGACACATGCTCCAAACACAGCCTCACTGGAGGTCGGAGCTCCCCCCAACCAACTTTCACCCACTTTCACCCACTTTCACCCACTTTCACCCTGACGATCGACGGAGGCTCAGCTCCGTGGGTCTCAGAGGTACACACTCACTGCCACGCAGAGCCTCACAGAAGACACAGAGCAAGCAGATGTCGTCTCTGTGCAGATGCCAGCAAGAGCCCTCTTGCTGCAAACCTCACCTCTGCTTGGGGGTACAGGAAAATGGATTTGTCCTTTTTTTTTTTAAGATTATTTACTTATTTGACAGACAGAGATCACAAGTAGGCAGAGAGAGAGGAAGAAGCAGGCTCCCCGCTGAGCAGAGAGCCCGATGCGGGGCTCGATCCCAGGACCCTGGGACCATGACCCGAGCCGAAGGCAGAGGCTTTAACCCACTGAGCCACCCAGGCGCCCTGGATTTGCCATTTTGCAGGGCTGACCAATGAAGATGGCTGGACAATGCCAGGAAACATCCGCAGGGCAGAGCTAAAGGAAATTAGCAGGTGAGTTCTTAGCTAATTAGTTTCCTAGGTAATGCTTCTTAAGCCTTTGCTATGTCCTAGATCTCTTCTTTTCTTTTCTTTCCATTCCCTTCCCTTCCTCTTTCTTCCTTCTTCTCTTTCTTTTTTAATTTAATCTTCACAATAATCCTATCAAGCAGGGGAATCTTTTGTTCCTACCTTGCAGAAGAGGAAACTAGGGATTTAGGATTTGAACCCAGGTTGGTCATGACCTTAGCTGTCGCCCGTTAAACCGCTAGGGCAGTGTGAGAATCTCTGGTCTTCCTCCTGCGGTTGAGACAATACGGCTTTGCTGTCGTTGTGAGACCTGGCTCGCTCTGACTTGCTGACGTTGGCCATGCTTGTCCTGAGCTTCTCCAGAGAAATGCTGTCTTCTGGCAGGAAAAGATAAAACTGGCTGATACAAATGAGTCACCATACTAGCTATAATTAACAATGATGCAAGAGCCAGATGCAAACGAAGAGGGGGCCTCAGGTCCTGACTTTTAGGCGGCCCAAACTCTGAGCTGCTGGAGAGAGTCTCCGTGGCTGAGAGGCCGTCTGCTCAGGGTACGCTGTGGAGGAAGACCTGAAACCTGGGCGCAGGTGCATTCCAAGCTACTGGAGCTGGGAAGGGCACCATCAAGTCAACCTCCTTATTTACAGCTCAGAGACCATACACCAGAACCAGAAGAAGAGTTTATAGTTTATACATAATGTAGACCTTTGCCTTTACACTCGGCTGCCCTGGAAAGTCTAAGCACTTTTCCACCTGCCGAGCTGATTTCTAACAACCACAGACGGCAACTCAGTTGTGCCAGGTGTTCAAGGTGTTCAGCCTCTGGCCTTCCGACTGCCGTATGTACCTGTGAACTTTCCAGACAAAGCCCAGTCATCATTAGCATCCCTAGTCTCATTTGCTGATTGGAATCTTGTATCACTTGTTAGGGATACAAGGATAGCCTGATTACACCCACCAAGCCCTCTATAAAGCCATCTGACCACAGCGCGAGCACCATCACCTGGGGAGGCTGGCGGATTCCAGGATGGATAACTGCCTCCTGGGGTTCGACAGAGAGAAACAGAGAGTAGCCAGGATGTGGATAGACTACACTAGTGACCTTTGATGTCCCGTAGCATCTTCTTACCCGTTTAAGACAGTCTCAACCCTTCTTAAGATTTGAACACAATGCAGCTGATACAATCTTGCCACTTTCCTTTTGAATAGACTTTAATTGAGAGTGAAGTGAAAAATGCAGGTTACATTTTTAGTGTTATCATTGATACCTTGTAAGATCAACACCAAAACAGTGATGCATCTAACATTTACACATTTCCTAAGTTTAGTTGTCAAAGAGCAAATCATGATCAGATATATACATTTACACAATAATTTCAAGCAACAGTAAATAATAAACACCCTCCTTTAGCACACATGCACACACACACACACGCACGCACACACACTCAACCACCTTTAAACAGTGGATTTCCTCACACTAGTCAGTCTCATCTTGCCGCATACACTGTTAGACTCAAAGTCACTTAACACCAGTCTTATCAGTGGGGATGCTGGACCAGCCCAATTTTCCTCTAGAATCACTTTAATTTTTACAACTTGAAGCCACATACCCAACGTGGTCTGTACATTCTAAGGACACCCCAGATGATAAAAATGAATTCCACTTCCTTTGTGTGATGTACAGAGATGTACATCTCTGAAGAGGAATGTGATTACAGTTCCAAGAAGTCAAAAATAAACCCCAAATCTCAGATCTCCAAGCACAGCTTCTTAACAGCATTGTGCTAATGTTAACATTGAATTAGCTCAACGGGAAGATTCTTTTCGATTTCTCTAGCGGTACTGGTTAGTTCTGATTCTTTCTTAGGCTGCTTGAAACACACATGTCTTTTAAGGGGTCTGGGAGCAGTACATCGCGCTGTCCAGGTTAGCGGCTGCCTAGCCTCCGGAATGCCAGACGGGGCTCGGCCCCAGTGCCCTGCTCTCTGATTTATTTCTGGCTGTTAGTAAGTGGAAACCATGACAAAGTTTACATTAGCAGACACATACACATGCCCCAGCCTGTAAATATTCTATGATGGAAAATGGTACAATGACTCCATTCCTAGTGAAAAGGAGCGTAAAAGGAGGAGAGGGGGTGGGGGGACGTTACCAACAATGGCTCTTCTCCCGGTGGAAAACCCAGACCAAATGGCGGAGATGGGCTTTGAACTAACTGGACCTTGTCAGCCACTTCTCCAGGGCCTCTGGAAAAGCAAGCCCAGCAGAGCCCAGCACCTTGGGGCAAACCTGGTGGGATCCAGCAGCACAGCCATCTTGTCTTGGAAGCTGGTTGAAGAAGACCACCTGCCATTTCCTTCTTAGAGAGGTGAGTGAGGAGGAATTTTAAAGTCAGATTTGAAAGGAGTTCACACACCATCCTGCCTGGGACACAGACATGTCCCCCGGTCGGACCCCCTCAAAGCGCCAGCTGGAGTTTGGTCATGTTTCTCTGGTGCATGTTGTGATGGCGGACTAATTCGTCTGAGCGGGCAAACTTTTTCTGACAACTGGGCCACCGACAGCTGAAGGGCTTTTCACCTGTTGACACAATTGCCGATCAGAGAGACTTGCGGTGGAGAGACTGGGCACAAGTTCAACTCTCAAAGGCCTGAGTTAAATCATCCCAAGGCACTCACCCCCGATCCCCACCCCACCCGCCACCAGTTCTTTCCCTAGGCTAACAAATCGGGCTCATTGCATGGGCAGCCTTGGAATGGCAGCACCTCTGGACCCTACAGGATTAAACGACTGTAGAAAGTATGAAATATTATTAAAGTCAGAGGACTGGGGAAATGACAGGGCAGGAAAGAGTCTAGTTAATCAAAATGGGCAATTCATATGTAATCAAGGGGAAAACATTTGTTTCAACCTTTGCTCTTAGACCGTTTTGTGAATTGCATAGATGTTTCCCCTCCACTGTCTTCCCAGGGAATCGAGCTTCACTGGGCTGCAGGAGCTCAGGGTCATGACCCTGGGTATTACCGATTGATCGCCCTCCTGTAGTAGAGCTGGGACTGTAGCTTACATATCTCTGTCTGTGTCGATATTCTGGATGGGCTGCATATTTAAAAATAAGTCGCTGATACCAGTTGGCAGGGTATTTGCCTCCTTTACCTTCAAGTGTTCCTCAGAGTATAATCCCTGTTCTAGTCGAGGCATGGTTTTAAGATTTTTAACGAGCTTGCCAAAAGATTGAGACCTCCCCACCTACGGGGCTCTCAGAAGTTTCTTCCAAGCCTCATTCTGGACAGGAAGAATAATCATCATTTATAAAATGCCTAATATATGCCCAACCTTGTACTGGACATCATCTATATACATTATTTCACGTATCCCTTATAACAGCTCTGTAAGACAAGCATTAGCATCCCCACTCTGGAGATGAGGCTAGACCGCTAGTAAGGACAGACCCAAGCAGGACTTTAATCCCCAGGCCTGTCTGTTCCTAAGCCCATTAACTTGGCAGGATCCGCCCCTCCCAGGCCTGGCCCTAATGGAGACAGAGATGTGTGTGGCTTTTTCCCAAGTAAAAATGCCCCACGACTCAGTCTCTGTCCAACCAAGGAGAACTTCCCAGGATATTGCTGGTCCCACTTTGGCTCCTCTGAGAACTACTGGTTGGCACAAGCAGGGCGCAATGTCCCGGGGAGGCACTGTCCCAGGGTCAGAACTGGGGGCTGATCAAAATAGGGTAAAACAGTCTGCCAGTGGCGTGGGTCATTTTGCACACATGCCTATAGACACAGGGTTAGAGGAGAAGGGGGACGGGATATAAGGGATGATAATTTTCTCACCAAATTATGAGCTCAGGACTTAAGGAAAAGAAGAAACACCAGAGGCATCTGAGAAGGGCAAAAGAGAGGCCTGTCCCATCAACTCTGGGGCGGGCACTGGTGTCTTGAGTCTGTTTATAAATGCAGCCTATTGGGGCTGAGAGTCTGCCACTGCGTGGGGGCTCACAACCTCATGTTTTCCTTCATCTCCCATTCACTATCCCTTTGCTCTTCCTGATCTGACCCTTGGCTATCCATCCCAACTTCCAGCCATGCTGTCAAAGGTCATGTTCTAATGGACAAAGCCCAACCCTTTCTCTTGTTGGTCTTCACTCTCCTCGGTCTCTCAATGGCACTCAGCTTTGCTGACCTTGGCTCTCTTCCTGATTCCTACCCTCCCTGGGCTGTGAGACGAACCTATGCTCTTTCTCCAAAAAAGAAAGCCATGGGATGTGGTGGGCTGGGAGCAGAAGGAATTGGGATTGCTACTTACTAGCTTTGGGACTGTAGACAAGTCATTTCATCACTACGGGCCTCAGTCTCCTCATCTGAAAAATGGGGATAAAACATGCCTACCCTCCTCTTCTTACAAGGATGTCGCAAAGATACAGCAAGATAACCCTAAGCCTTGACCCTCCTTCCAAAGCTAGAAAATACACAGCAAAGGTGGTGCTATTTTCATTAGGAATCACACTAAGCTTGTGGAAAAGCAAAAAGTTTCAGTGACCAGCGAATAAATGCCCTGTTCCCCTCTCTACACTAGGAAATAGGGAATAATATCCACATGCTGATATGAGTTTGGCAGAAACCATGTCTGCTCCTGGGACATTAACTTTTAGCCCAGCAAGGATTCAGGTCTCTGAAAATAGCGTCATGAAATGTGAGCTCTCCAGAGAGTAAATATTTGGCTTGCGAGAATTTCTGCTGTTTTTCTGTAAAGTTGATGATCTTATCAAATGGAGCGACACCGTGTAATGCAGCAAACTGGGAACAGTGGGGACCGAGCTCCTCTCCTCCTTTCTGGACACACAGTAAAGGAGTGTTCTTTGCACTTCTCCCTTCTGCTCTGTAGTTCCAGCCCCATCCCTTCTGAAACAATGTTATTAGTTAAAGAGAGCCGTGCACTGTTCTTTCTCTCGCTAAACCTGCTCAGAACTTCTATACTCATCTTTTCCCATCTCTCCCAATACAAACAACTTCATTCACAATATATTTTTTTAAAATAATGAAAAATAAATGTGAAGAAAAGTTTACGCACTTGTTTTACCTGTATGAGTCCTGGTGTGGGTCTTCAGGTGGTCAGACCGGGAGAACTTTCGCTGACAAGTTTTACACTGGAATGGTTTCACACCTAAATGGACAGAGAAGGTCTAGCCGCAGCCCTAACAATGTGGGAGCATAAGGAGGCCCCCGGGGCCAGCTTCCTGGAGGTGGCCGGAGGAGACGGGCCTTTCCAGCCCCCTGTGACGATGTCTGCATCTCTCTCAGATGTCCCCCGCACCCCAGGCCTGGCATGGACCACCTGATTCTGTACAGTAATCCCTGAAGACCTGCTTCTGTCTGGGGAGCAGCTAACCCTTAACCACAAATGTCCAGCTTCCCACTAGTCTTGGCTATGTCCAAGACTGAAAAAGTGAATCACACACTACAAATTGATCGTGCTCTCCACCACCCTGTTGTTCACCACTACTCAGCGTATCATCAGGAAATGGCTAGTGGGAGCCCACTGTTCTGTGGTCTGCAGGAGAAATGTGGGATGTTTGTCTTTTTTTTTTTTTTCCTTCTTAAGAAAAGGAAAATCTCCAGCAGTGGGGGAAGGGGGCATCATTTTTGGGAAAAGCTAAGCAAATGGCTAACCCTCTCACATCCATATTCAACAATAAAGAGAATCACAAAATCAACTGCAACTCAAGAGAACATACTTCCAGCAACAAGAAGGGAGCCTACAAACCTGTGTGTCTCCTTTGGTGTCTTTTGAGCTGGTCTGAACGAGAAAACCTGCGTTCACAGTCCTTGAAGTCACACTGGTATGGTTTCTCACCTTGAGGAAGACACATAATCCATTTGAACATGCTGCTGGAAATGGGGATCTCATGAAAGGCAACCTCTCCTGCTGGGACTGAGGGATCCCCAAGAGCCTAAGGCACTCTGGTAGACTGCGGTAGGGTGCTGCTATGTGAGGCTCAAGGCCTTCCCGCACACGGGCTCCTGGACAGTGAGTGGAGAGTGGGGGATGAGTTGAATGAGGATAGGTCCCTCATCTCTGAGTTGTAAGTGGACAGGAGCTCAGGTTCTGATGTCGGACACTAGGGTCCCATCCAGCTCTGCCACTTCAAGCTCTGGGTGAAGAGCCATTTCCTTATTGAGAAAGGGGGCTACTAGTCTCACAGCTTTGAAGGATTCATGAATAGCTTGAGCCCGGCCAGCCACATAAAGGGCTTCTTTGCCCAGTGCCAAGCATACAGGCACTGCTTGAGAAATATTGGTAGATAATCTTTAGGAAAATAATAAACCAAAGACATCTTAACTCTTCAGCTGAATTGGAGGCAAAATTCTGGAATGGATATGCCTTGGAACTGCCCCAGGTAATAAATGTTTTATGTTTTATGGTCTGAAGATTTGGTGTTCTCCACTACTGACTTCTCATTCCTGGATCAAGCCTAAACAGCTCCATGCTTGTGAGACACTCAAGTGAAACCAGGAACTGAAGTATCTAGAAAGGCTTCGGTATTCCTTTATCCAAGAGAAGTCAGTAGTGGGATTGCACAAACTTCTGCCTCCGAAGGGAGAAACCCCACCCCTGTCCTTGCTAGAGAAAGTTCAGCCAAATACTGGGAAAGAAGCTCCATGAGTGCACTGAGTGACCTTGGGCCTTCCCACCTTCTTATGAGAATTCTGAGTCACCAGTGTTCTGGGATGGAGAGCAAGCCATCCCAGGACCAGCTGTTCTTTCTGTTAAAAGGCATTCCCGTGTTGCCTGTCTGGCCTCATATCCTCTGTTCCCCTGATTAATCTCTATTCCTGCTATACCAGAGCTCACCATTCCCTAAATCTGCCTTGCACTTTGCTTACACCAAGTGCCCTTTGTCCTTATCTCCACATTTCTCCCTGTCAACAAGTCTACAGTACGTCCCTTGCCAATGCCACCTGCTTCCTCTGTGATGCCTTCTTGGAAATTTCATGTTCAGTTCAAAAGCCCTTCATTCCCTCAGTACAGAACATATTACAGAACGTCTAACTCGGTAGACTGGGTCTGTGGCTACCTTCCTCCAGGGGCTGGAAAATCCTGGGGGCAGGAACCTTTCCTTCACTTCGTATTTATATCTGGCCCAGTGCCTTATACTTCAACAACTGTACTCAGTCTACTTTCTTTTTGGTGCCTTTCTGCTTCTGCTCCTTCTTTGCTTCCTCTTCCGCACCCTACTGACTCTTTGATAGTAAGCCCAAGCCCTTCCTCCTTCTGGGATGACTTTGGCTCAAATCAGCAAATCTTCTCAGCCAACTCCACCCTCTGGTTTAGCACGTTGTCACATACTCTCTTAGTCCCTTTACATACGTGAATCCTAGCTGCAAAACAGACTATCACCTCTTTGAGAAGGGGGCTTGTGACTTGCAGTGAAAAGGCACGAGTGTGGGTTCTGCTTCCACTATATTTTACCCACATGATAACTGGTCAGTGTGTGGGGATTAAATGAAAGAATGCATGTAGAGAGTCTGGCACATAAAAAATATTTGATATAAAAGTACTTAATACAACAGTCTTACTACTGTCATGTGTAGATAAGAAAAGCTTACATCCTTCCAAGAAAAGGGCTCCCGGACTGTTAAATACAGGCTGCTCTCCTTGTCTTCTGCAAAGAAGAGCTTCTTAAAGCCATCAGAGGGTCTGGGGG
This sequence comes from Mellivora capensis, assembly GCA_004024625.1. Classification (NCBI taxonomy): domain Eukaryota; kingdom Metazoa; phylum Chordata; class Mammalia; order Carnivora; family Mustelidae; genus Mellivora; species Mellivora capensis. The sequence goes on along the minus strand of PISX010000830.1, from coordinate 102,843 downwards.
TCATAGCTACCTTGCCCACTGCTTCCCCTCACACACACATCTCCCCTTCCCTGCTTGCTAAGCGCCTCTTCCCCAGTCAAGGTTTCTACAACCATATTGCCTTCAGTGTATGCCCTTACATTTCTCCAGCCACAATTTTGCTTTATCGTTTTCTTAATAGACTTCACAAATGCTTTGCAAACGATCTCATTTGGGAAACATGTAAAAATATAACAGGCCCCTAGTTCTCTCATCTTTAGCCTCGGAGCCTGTGGTCTACGGAGTGCAAACTCAGATTTGTTCTAGAACCGCACCCTCCAGACACAACAACTTAGCAAAATCCAATGATCCAAAGAGATCTGAATACAGCTCGTCTCTTCTTCAGATTCCCCGGAGCAAAATAAGCAGCAATAACAAAATAGTAAGAGTAACTGCAACAATAAAACTGTCCTTCCAGTTACGGGAAAAAACAGTGCCAGCTCCCCTGTAGGAAAGCCTGGCTTCTCACTGCTTCTCACTCACTCTTCCCTGCAGAGGTAACCCAACCACACTCCTGTCCAGTGCCCGCAAGGAAAAGAGCAAACTTTTGTGAAATGGCTGCTCACACTCAAGGTAGCCAACAACCAGATGAGGCCAATTCTCTTTCCCACAGGAAGTTAAGATTCCTTAACCTATGGGAAAATCCTATTTTCCTTAACACATCACCAAAAATCATTTTTTTAAAGATTGAAAACAAAAATTAAACCTCCAAATCCGTTTTTTCCATTCCTATCTGGTCAGTTATTACTGACCCAAACAGTTCAGTTTTGCTTTGGACCATCTCTCTTTAAGTCTTACTGACCCTGCTCATCAATCTCTCAAAACTGTCTGATTACCAAATCCCGGAATAGGTCCTCTCTCTTTAGAGATGCTAATAGTATTCTAATAGTTACACTATTGTTTATTCAGACCTATTGACACAGAGACTACACTAAGTGCTTCATAGTTAATGCCTTGCATTTAATTTGATTTTAAAAGTTAATCTAGGGGTACTTGGGTGGCTCAATAGATTGAGACCTCTGCCTTCAGCTCAGGTCATGATCCCAGGGTCCTGGGATCGAGCCCCACATCAGGCTGTCTGCTCAGCAGGGAGCCTGCTTCCTCCTCTCTCTCTGCCTGCCTCTCTGCCTACTTGTGATCTCTGTCTGTCAAATAAATAAATAAAATCTTTTAAAAATTTAAAAATAAATAAATAAATAAATAAAAGTTGATCTAGACTTGGGGCACCTGGGTGCCTCAGTCAGTTAAGTGTCCAACTCTTAATTTCAGCTCAGGTCATCATCTCAGGTCATGAGATTGAGCCCCACATCAGGCTACACACTCAGTGTGGAGTCTGCTGGAGATCGTCTGTCCTTCTGCCTCTGCCCCGCCCCTGCTCATTCTCTCTCTCTCTCTCTCTCTCTCTCTCTAAAAAAAAAAGTAAATCTAGTCTTAAGACTGGAATAAGACAGGCATTACCACCTCCATTTTCCATGAGACAAAAGGAAGTCCAAAGAGAGGTTCAGTAACTTGCTCAAGGTCTCACCAGTTGGTTGTGAAGTCAGAATTCAAACACAAGTTAAGTCTCTTTAGTTCAGCAGAATTCTTTTTCCACCACTCTGCTCTGCCATTCCTGAAGACAGTTTATTGAATTCTTTACTAAAGGATAGACCATTGGGTTGGAAAATGTCCTGGCAGCTTTTTTTATCATCTTGGCCAGATCTTTCAAAGCACTGCCTACTGCCAATCCAAGAAATTTCCGGTGTCCTTAGCGGTGGGACAGCCAAGAACAGAAGCTCTTGAATCCCCCTTGCCCACCGGCCACTGGAAATGAGGCTGGACAGGGGACACACTTACCAGTGTGCTTCCGGCTGTGCATCTGTAAGTGAGACAGCTTAAAATATCTCTTATTGCAGCCCGGGTAAGCACACATGAAGGGGCGTTTCTCACTGGTCTCAGATGCCGACCGAACAAGAGTTGGGGCAACTCCAGGCACACGTCGCACATCCTATGAGCAGAGTATGAGAGAAATGGAGGCTTTAAGCCACATGTGAACATTTATGTCAGTGAGCTGGTGGAAGTGAGCTTTAGAATATACCCAAAGAAGGGATGACGGTTATAAGACCTAAAACCGCTCCCATCCATACTCCAGATGCCCACGGCAGATGTCACTAAGGGACGACAGATCAGACCATGTTACAGTATAGCACGCCAACATCGCTACTACTGATCAACCAGAACTGGTACTTCTTTGAGGTCTTTTTGGGGTTGCTGATCCAGAGGGTCTGGCAAAGAAATGCTGGTGACTGCAAGAGTTCCCCATCCATCCTGTCTCTCAGCTTCGCCACTTGAGACGGTGAGGTCTAGAAGTCCAACGTCCCAGAATCTATTTCCTCCCACTTGGACACACGGCCACATGACCTCAGGCCCAGTCTGCAATGTGTGGGGAAGTCCTTAATAGAGAAAAATACGGGATACTGAATGAACCCCAAACTGACCAGACTTTCCATGTGGGAGTAAATGACAAGAAAGGAAGAGCCCCCTGAGAACTGGGGGCTCTCTCTGTGAAGGGGCTGAAACCACCAGAGGCCAATGATATAGGCAGAGTAATTGCTCAATAGTAACACCAGAAAACACTGTGTCTGCCTTCTGGGCACTTTCCATGTCCTTCACTATTGATTCCCTTTACCTTGAGGGAGTGGGTATGTGTCAGTTCTCCATGACAAGGTGCTAAGAGGACACAGCGAGACAAATTCTCCTTCCTGCTCTCAGGATCAATGACTCATAGATGGGGGAAGTGGGAGTGTCCCAAGGGCTACTAAATCCTCTTCATTCTCTTTCAGATTGCAAGTTAAGACCAAAGAACACATCCATGTTTTGTGTTAAAACCCAGAACTACCTCTGAGCCTAACCCATTCCCTGATCTGTGCACCTTCCACACCACGCTTACATTCTAGATCCTATTTCTCACTGCCTTGCCCTGTGAGATTTTCTTTTTTGAAGGAAAAGTACTATGGTGACATACAAATTTGCTACTGATAGGCCACAGTGTCTCAAGGCAAACGGTGGCGTAAATTTAAATGACGAGCCAGCTGTGTTTGACTGTCAGACTCTAGGAGAAAACGAGTCAGTAGTGAATCAACACCTGTGAGGTCTGGAGTCTATCAGCAGCCGTGATAGTGAGTCTGACAACCTGGGCTTGGGGGAAAGGAAGTCAAAAGAGGCTCTCTTCATTTCCTTTGATTCAATCTAGAGGTAGCATACACAACAACAGGATATAAAATCATGATGTCGGTGTCAGTCAAGGATCCTGGTGGAGGATGCCGGGGGCATTTGATGGAGGAGAGACTGGGATGACTCTTCCTGTACCTCCATCAGATTTCATATCTCTGTAAACCTCACCTTATTGTCACCCTTGGAAGGTTTGGGCTGAGGGAGCACACTGTTCTATCACCATGATCTGGAAACATCAATCAGAATATCTCGGAGCTACCTGCCCCACACATCATGTGGGGACCCGGCTCGCACACAACTTAGTTCTCGGGTACTGACTATTCTGGTGAAAGTATCACCACGGTCACTCATGTTAGAGTCACTGAGGCACACGTGAAAGTCACAAATGGAGACCCTTGGTAACTGCACGTGGTTCTGATCCCCAAAAGAGGCTCTGCTGAGGTGGCCTGCTATGGACTTTCGTGAATTCTCCAAAACGTTTATCTTTACTTTACTTTCCTCACTCTCTTTGGAGGCCCCTCTCCCCAAACTGTTCACAGCCCTCTGTCTCCCTAAGAAGCAATGCAACATGGTGCTTAAAAACAAGGGTTCCAGAATCAGACAAGACTCGTGTTACGACCAGCTGTGTGACTGTGCACAAGTCACTCATCTTCTCTGGACTTTAGTTTCCTCATCCATAAATTGGACATAATGGTGCCCACCTGTAAAGGTGCACTGAGGATTAAATGGAAAAATAAAATACAGACATGGAAGAACCTTAAATGCATATTGCTAAGTGACAGAGGTCAGTCTGAAGAGGCCGCATCCTGTGTGATTCTAACCATATGATGTTCTGGAAAAAGGCGAAACCATCGAGACAGTAAAAACATCAGTGGTTGTTGAGGGGAGGAGAGGAAGGGGGGACAGAGGAGTAGGTGGAACACAGGCATTGTTGTTTTTAGACAGTGGAACTATTCTGTACTCTAATGCAATGGTAGAAGCATGGCAGTATGCATTTGAGAAAACCCATGGAAGCCCCCAGAGCAAAAACACCAACTTTGAGATAAACCATGGACTTTCGTTAACAATAATGTTTCAGAAAAAAACATAATGTATCAATACTGACTCATCAAGTGTAACTAGTGTATCATACCCAGGCAATATGTTAGTCCCAGGAAGGAGGGGGAAGAGGGAGGACAGGGGAACTCTTTGTACTTTCTGCACAATTTTTCCTTAAACTTGGAACTGATCTAAAAACTTAAGTCTAGGAAGACAAAAAGCCCATATATAAAATTCGGCACACCTCCTGGCACATAGAAAGTATCCAGCACCAACATGGTGTTGCTGTTATTGTCATTATTTATTGTTATTAGTAGAACACTTGGCAAGAGAAGAGTCAGCTTCAGGCGCGTGACAATGCAGACCAAGTCAAGATTCTGACTTGGAAGCCAAGGGTCTGGGTCATTCATTGCAAGAGTTGCACAGCCCACCTGGAAAGGTGAATTAAGCAGCGAAGGGGAAGGGATGAGGTTCTGCCAGAAGCATCTTGGTCCAAGTCAGGGATGTGGGCGTGGTCACAAGGACCTGTAGTGAAGGGGCTGCCTTCTCCACCCCAGTGGAAGAGGAAAAGGTCCCTGTCATCAGAGCACTCTGTAATGAGGAACAGACTTACCAGGGCCAAATGGCCATCGGCACGGATGCGAAGGGATATTGAGAAGGGAAAGAGGCATACAAGTCCCCGTCCAGCAAGCCCCCCCTCCCAAGTCCTCACCTGAATGCCCCTGAAGACGCCGTGGGTATGTATTCTGTACTGGGCACCGCAGAGGATGGGCGTCGTGTGGTTGTCACTCTCATACCCTGTGCCATGGCTGCGAACACAAAGAAAGGACAACAGGGCTCAGGTTGGTCCACCGGTGCCATTTAGAAATGCTCAGCTGCAGCAGAAGGAGTGTTGTTAAAACGCTCACAGGACAATGACGGCTGGCTTTTGCATCCCTGCACTGGGGCTACTCTGGAAACTGGACTCTGGGAAGGGCGGGGCCGCTCAACCATCACGTCACCACCATGCAGCCCTCCCTCACGCTCACGTTCTCACAGGTCGGCCGTCCGGGTCTACGCCTCTCAGATGAGCTGGGAAAAGACCCAGGGGCAGGACTTCATTCCCAGCAAGCTGCTAACCTTCTAGCTGGTAGGACTGACAGCTGCAAATATCTCAGGAATGAGCAGATCCCTCAAGTTCCACATTGAGTGCAATGGATTTTTGTCAGCACCTCATGACTCAGTTTTTACCAGATAGCCCCAAGAAAGTGATGACACGGGAGAAATGTCACATTCTCAGAAGTGGGGATTACACATCTGCGGCCCTGCTCCACTCATCCCTATACATCAGTTTCCCAGATCAGCTTAACACTTCGCAGCCGACCCGTGGAGTCCGTAGACACCGGGTAATCCCACCCAGCACTAGGCTGGCTAGTCCTCTAGTCGGTGCCCAGGTTCACCTTGGGCTGTGAGCGAGAGCTGAGGGCTGTGGAAGGCTGAAAAGAACAACTTGGAAGAAGTGAAGACTCGAGAAGTATTCTCTTTAAGGTAAAAGCTGGTATATATGCTGCCGTTATTTTACTTCCAAATGAGGCAGAGTAAGGATTCTTATCTACATGGGAAGCGCGTTACAATCCCTTCTAGAATGGGCACAGGGAGCTTTTAGGAAATGCCTCTGTAAAAAGGTGCAGCTGCTTTGGAAAATGTCTGGCAGCTCCTCAAAAGATTAGACCTAAAGTTACAAGGTGACCCAGAAATTCTACTTCTAGGTATATTCCCCAGAGAAAGGAAAACGTGTATCTACAGATAAATTTGTATGCATTGTTGATTAGCAGCATGATTTGTAATAGCCAAAAAGTGGAATCAACCCCAATGCCCATCAGCTGACGAATGGATGAATGAATAAGAGTATCTTCTTAAGAGGGAATATTATTTAGCAATAAAAAGGTGGGAAATACTGACACATGATAATGTGGAAAATCCTGAAAACAGGCTAAGTAAAGGAAGTCAGCCACAAAGGACACACCTACTGTGGGATTTCGTTTAAACAAAATGTGCAGAACAGGCAAATTCTGTAGAGACAGAAAGTGGGTTGGTAACTGGCTGCCTAGGACCGGGGAAGTTGGGGGGAATGGCAGAGTGACTGCTGAAAATGTCCTAAAATTGTTGGAATGGTCGTTCAGCTCTGTGAATACATGAGAAACCATTGATTTGTACACTCTGAGAGGGTGAGCTGTTCAGTGTGTGGAATTTATAAAGCTGCTTTACAAAATTAACTCTGGGGAATCAAGGGGTGCATGCACTGGTTTCCCCCACCCCAAGCCTCCAGGTGTAATTAACCTGCTGTCAGGGCTGAGTTACTCTCCGTTACTCTCTGTCAGGGCTCTGCTACTCTAGAGACGCCAGGGGTCCCCGTGCGGGAGGCAGGTAGCTGGGCCGATCCGTCCACTCCAGCTGAGGGTGTGGGGAAAACCGGGGCCTGGCTCCACTCCCACTTCCCCAGGGGAGAAAATTCCTGCAGGGGATGGGTGTGTGCCAGGATGACTGACTTGTCCACACGTCCCATAGCCACAGCAGCTGTGGGGTTTCACATTTAATTCTGGCTCCAGGCATTTCAGAAAGAATCGCCTGTCTCCCTTGCAGAGAGCAGTGACAGCAGTGTGGGAAATCGGGTGGCAGTGCTGTTCCCTTGAACCTACTACACTTTGTCTCCACATCCTCCAGGTGATTTCTGACATATCGGGGGGTGGGGGGGGGGGAATGTCCCAAAGAGCTAAACCGGGGTTAAACATGCAAAAGTCAGAAAGAAATGCCAAATCCAGATAACATCTGCCTCTGAACCTTAAAGTGTACTTGCCAAGAAAGAGGCCATGTCTGCTTTCCTTACGATCATGCTATAGAGACAGTGAGGACCCAAGAGCTGATGACAGTGGCCATGTGGCAGCCGACAGAGGACAGGACAATGAAGGAAGCTGCCAGAACTTTCTGCCTTGAAGGCTGGGGAGAGACGCGACCTCTGCTTGGTGTCGTCCTCTGCATGGAGCCAAAACGGGACACATTTTGTAAGGCTGAGGGATTCTAAGGGACACAACAGAAATCTGAATTATTTTAAATTCTGCTATCAACGGGGAGGAATTAGGAATCTCTTGCCTTGGCAGCTAATCACCAGATGTGTTGTTACTTGGGTTCCTGGAGGGCACAGGAAATAGACTTCCCTCAAAGCACTTGTCCCAGGAAAAGAAGTGCTGCCCTGCTCACAGGTAATGACATGATCTTCAGAGCCAGATGCAAGCCTACACACACAATGGCAACCAGAAACAAGACTGTACCCGCCAAATACGCCCCTAGCTTCTTCCACCAGGTCCATGAATAAAAACTACAGCTGGGTCCTGCCTGCTGGCTTTGGCATCTACAGAAGACAGACCCAGCAATGCCATTCCACACTTGGAAACCCTGCAACCCAACACTCTTCCCAGTGGGGTCTGCCCAGAACACCGGATACGATCCACAGACATTTCATATGGTGACCACTCTCTCTGGGTGAGTGAAGGAAAGCAGGTCAGTGGTCTTGGAACCATACACTAACAGAGGGAGAAAAGTCATCTACTCCAACCCTCAGCTCAAACTCCTGTAGCTTGTCTTCAACAGCTGGACAACAAAGACTGGTGGTAAGTATTAAAGGCAGCCCATTCCATTTGGGAAGTGCTTTAATTGTGAGGACAGGCCTTTCTAAGCCAACCTGAAATTGGCCTCCTCCTTCCCATCTGCGTGTTTGACAGCCCTCTCTGTGTGTCTCCTCTGCTCTGGGGTAAACTCAGCCTCAAAGACAGAGTCCAACTTGTCACCGTCTGTATCCTCTCAGCTTGGTGACTGAATGTACTTAGTCTATAAATGTTCCATGAGAAGGACTGAATCTAAATCCTCTTCCCATCACAGTCCTTCAGGTACTGGACCAGGTACAGAGCTGCGGTTCTCTCAGAGATTACGACATAAACTGGTGTCTGACTCCTATCCCATCTATCCCATCCTCTTCTTGATCCCCTTCCTTTGTTAAGTCTCTTTCAGCATGTGACTTGAAATGGGTGCCAGTGCCCCCGGAAGAGTGCCACCCTAAGGGAGGGGGGGAAGGAGGACCATCCATAAACACAAAAACCTTAAGAATTGGGGGAGTAACATAAATAAATAAGACCAGAGAATACATGCCACACTCGAAGGGATTCCACTGCAAGTTTTTCAAAATCAGTATGCTGGTCAAACACAGCACAATGCATTAAGCCCACAGGCTGTCAGGGCTCAATGAACACATCCGAGCACATTACTTCTTGGCACTCAGGTCACAGTGGCCCTCCTCAGTCAAATAGAATCCTCAACATCTAAGACAGCATGAACTGCAATTAAGGCACGTATCTCCAACCTTGAGCTTGAACACATGATTTCTTCAACTGAAGTTCAATACTACACATTTATCCTTCAAACCCCATTTTATTTCTTTTAGTAAGTCACCCAACTGTTGAAATCTTTTTTACTCAATTTGGCTTCCAAAACATTTGTTTTCCATCCCATTTCATATTATCTCTACCTTTGAAAATCACCTTTTTAAAATTCTATTTTTAAAAAGAGGGTGAGGGGAGGACCTTCTTTGCTGTTGTGGGAAACTATTATATTTACAATGCACGTAACTGTTCTCTAGTATTAGGAAGTGATAGGATTCTCGAAGTTCTCTCTATGCGGCAACCTGGGGGTAGCCATCACAGAGAATCTAGTCATTTGGATGGACAAATGTCATCAGCAGGAGTTAATCTGAGACAGAATGGCTCAGAATGATGGTGGCTGCCATTGGAATAGACCCAGCTATGAGCTTAGGTGGTCAAGTAAAGGCAAGCTTTCCTCCAAGAGAATTATTAGCCTAAAAAAGGTCTAGTGACTATGTTGTAAATGAACCAAATAGGAGTGAAGGCAGAATTCTTAGAGGTCTGGAGCCATAAAGCCTTCTAAGAAGGGCAAGTAGCTACCACCCAGTGAAGAGATTTCTGGAGGCAAAGATGCACTTTCCAAATGAAGCAATCACAAAGCTCTGGACAGTTGTGGGGTAAAAATTTGTCATGACCTAGAGACAAGGGTGTTATTACTCATGGAGCAGCTCTAGAGTGGAATGTGAATCCCACCAGAATGAGCAATGACGAGACTCAAATCTCCCTTAGGGTAGAAAATGTGGTGGCTAGATCTACCTTCCAACCCAGATAATAAGGAGGAAAGGACAGACCCTGCTCTTTCAGCCATGGACTGGTAATTCTATGAACCCAGTGTTGCCAGATCTTTCCATTTTCCAGAAAAGTCAGAAATCAAGATTTTTTATATGAGATCACTTCAGCTCTAAATTCTGGCAAATGGGACGCCTGGGTGGCTCAGTCAGTTAAGTGTCCAGCTCTTTATTTTGGCTCAGATCATGGTCCCAACATTGTGAGATCAAGCCCCATATCAGGCTCCTTGCTCAGCAATCACTCAATCAACCAACAAAAAACTCTGGCAAATAACTGCGATTTCCTAGAATCACCGTCAGGTCAGATGACATATCTCTGGCCTAAAGGCCACCAGTTTGCAACCTCAGCTTTAAAGGTGTGCAAGGAAGTTTAAGCTACAAGCTAGAAAATTCCATCTTGGTTTTGTTGTCTCCTTCCACATGACAACAAAGTAGAAGCAGGGAAGCACCTGATTCTTTGAAAACTGAGTATTAGAACTTTCAAAACCCTTGAAAGCTTAAAAAGAAGCTGTACTTGTTCTGCAGACATGGCCAATGCCACAAGGGCAAAATCAAGAAGCACTTATCTATAGCTATCAGTGGTTACTCTAAATTTCATTGGTCCTCTTGCAGGTAGGTTTAAACATTAAAGCTATAGGACAAATTCCAGTGTATCAGTTTCCTACAGCTGCTGTAACAAATTGCTACAAATCTGGTGGCTTAAAACACAAATTTATTCCCTTATAATCCTGAAGATCAGAAGTCTCAAACCAGCCTCCGTGTCCTAAAGTCAAGTGGTGGGCAGGGCTGTTTTCTTCTGGAGGCTGAGGGGGAAATCTCTCTCCTTGTCTTTCTCAATTTCTAGAACTTGCCTGCATTCCTCGGCGCCTTCTTCACCTCATTCCAACCGCTTGCTTCCTTCGCCACATATCCTCTGTAGTCAAATCTCCCTTGTGTCTTCTTCTTCTAAGGGTACTTTTTACATGTAGGGCCCACCCAGATGATTCAGGATGATCTTCCCATCTCAAGATCCTTAACTTAATCAGGGGTACCTGGGTGGCTCAGTGGGTTAAAGCCTCTGTCTTCAGCTCAGGTCATGATTCCAGGGGGGTCCTGGGATCGAGCCCCACATTGGGCTCTCTGCTCAGCAGGAAGTCGGCTTCCCTTCCTCTCTCTCTGCCTGCCTCTCTGCCTACTTGTGATCTCTGTCAAATAAATAAATAAAATCTTAAAAAAAAAAAAAGATCCTTAACTTAATCACACTGCACAGTTCCCTGTGCTATATAAGGCATCATTCACGAGTTCCAGGAATTAGGACATAGGTGTCTTTGGGGGTCATTATTCAACCTCCCATACCAAGAGAACCAGACTTACTCAGTTTCTTGCCGATACATTTGAAAGAATTAAATTAATCTGGATCCTTTATCTCCAGATTAACCTAGTCCAAAAGAGAAACAGCACCTCCCCATCGAACCATTATAGCATCAAATGAGACTGGGTGAGTAAAGCACACTGCTCAGTCCACGGTATTCCCTCAGTAAATGTTCACTAGGACTTCACAGTAAGATCTGAATTTTACAGCAAAGATTATTTTGATTTAAGAAGACACTGAGTTATCTGCCCAAAGTCAGACAGAAGGCAAGTGGCAGAGATGGGGCTTGAGTCCAGGTCAGTGCAGCTCTCATCCTTCAAAACTAGTTAGACAATTCTGATGGAATAACCCCATCCTGGGTTCACTTTTATCATCAAGACCCTTGACTAATTCCCAGCTCTTTTCTCCAGCGGTATGAATGAAATTAGGCTTGCTGAAGGCTTAAAATGTTGTGGGAATGGCTAGGATAGGAGAAGGGGAGCGATCAGGAGGAACAAGTTCAAGGTACTCACTCTTCAGGACATTCACAACTGAGACACAACTTTCATTTTGGTGTCAGGAAAGCACAAAGCTAGATGATGGAAATGATCTGCTTATATGCAACAGACAACAACCAAAACTGAGCACAATTTTTACCAAAAAAAAAAAAAATTTCTTTCCACCTAACTGGGAAAATCAACTAAGCAGAAACAGTCATCAGTGGAGCATATACCTCGTGACTTCGTTCCTGGTGGTGTGTGGACTGCACATTTTCCTAAACAGCTTTAAAATGCATAAAATGTATCCTGAGAAAATTGGCTTTTCCTAGACAGCTTTAAAATACATAAACATGTGTCCTTAGAAAGTTCACAAAAAGAGAAGAATGTCCCTCATATAACACAAATTATGAGCCCTCTTCGTGCTAAAAACTTGTACATTGAGGTTTGGCTCAGAAAAAAAAAATGTTAGAAGAGTAGCTTCTCCAGAAATGATTAATTTTGATATTCCACAGGCACAAGAAGATTAATAAAAAGGAATTGAGGTTTTACAGATGAGGAAAACCAGAGCTGCTCTGAAATCCCTTATCAACAGAAGAGGGAAAGAAAAATAGAAAGGAAGAAAGAAAGAGAAAAAGAGAGAGAAAGAAAGGAAGGAAGAAAGAAAAGAATAGAAAAAAGAGAGACTTTTGAAGATAATTAGTATTTGATACAAATATTCAAAAAGGGGAAACCTCTACCTGTAATTTCTCTCTCCCACCTCTAGTCCTTGGCCAGGTGGGCATCCCCCCACCCTCACGTGCATCTTCTCAGCTCTGCAGAGTTAATTAGGTTGAAGAAAAGCACCTGAGAAAACTTCAAACTCTTGCATATCCAGAGAATGGAACTTACCTATCAACCCCTCTTCTCTGTCCATCCTTGATAGTCAGGCTATATACATGAGATGCTTAAATGCTTGATTCCTAGCATAACCACCTCCAGCTCAGCATGAAAGCTATTTTCTTCCCTGCCTGAATGTGATGTGCTAAGGGAAGTATTTAAATAAAATTCTGCACAAACATCATCATCAAGGCCATTCTGTTTTCTTCATGTAATTTCAACATTTATAGTGGGAATAATGGGCATATATAAAAGCCAAAGGATTATTCTGTTCCTGAGAATATTTAAATGATGCAGTTTCTTTTATGAATTCAGCAGAGAATCTCAAACTTAAAAATGAAACAACCAAGTTAAATTTTAGTTTAAAAAACGAAAACAAAAATATAAGTAATGTCTGCAGTCTGATGGTTCATGGTATAAAATTCTTCCAGAAGTATAGTCTACAGAAAACAACCAGCTATTTGAGTCTTCCTCCTCCCCTCAGGTGTTTCATTTCAGTTCAGATCTCAAGAAAAAGATGCATATTTGACTTTTAACAAAAATCTAATCTATCTTGTGTCACTTTTAATTAAAAAGTATACTATAGTAATTCTAACTATTGTACCTTTTTTTTTGTTAAAGATATTGTTTATTTATTTGACAGAGAGATCACAAGTAGGCAGAGAGGCAGGCAGAGAGAGGGGGGGAAGCAGGCTCCCTGTGGAGCAGAGAGCCTGATGTGGGGCTCGATCCCAGGACTCTGAGATCATGACCTGAGCCGAAGGCAGAGGGTTAACCCACTGAGCCACCGAGGCGCCCCACCATTGTACCTTTTAATGAACACTTTTCTCATGAACATTATTAGAAAGAAGGATTCTCCATCAAAAAAAAAGAAAAAAAGAAAGAAATCATGCCATTTGCAAGGATGTGGATGGACCTAGATGGTATTATGCTAAGCAACATAAGTCAATCAGAGAAAGACAATTATCATATAATCTCACTGATATAAGGAATTTGAGAAACAAGACAGAGGATCATGGAGGAAGGGAGGGAAAAATGAAACAAGACAAAACCAGAGAGGGAGACAAACCATAAGAAACTCTTAATCTCAGTAAACAAACTGAGGGTTGCTGGAGGGGAGGGGTTGAGAGGGATGGGGTGGCTGGGTAATGGGCACTGGGAGGGTCTGTGCTGTGGTGAGTGCTGTGAATCATGTAAGACTAATGAATCACAGACCTGTAGCCCTGAAACAAATAGTACTTATATGTTAATTTAAAAAAAAAAAGAGGGGCGCCTGGGTGACTCAGTGGGTTAAAGCCTCTGCCTTTGGCTCGGGTAATGATCTCAGGGTCCTGGGATTGAGCCCCACATGGGCTCTCTGCTCGGCGGGGAGCCTGCTTCCCTTCCTCTCTCTCTGCTTGCCTCTCTGCCTACTTGTGATCTCTGTCTGCCAAATAAATAAATAAATAAATAAATAAATAAATAAATAAATAAAAAGAAGGCTTCTCTGCACCATTCTTCATTTATTTTCCCTCCAGGTCTCATACATCTTTATGGGCACCCAGCTCCAAAATTATCTGGAGGAGAAGAGAACTCATGCCACTTTTACTGACTTTGACTATTTGTTTGTTTTTAAAGATTTAATTTATTTATTTATTTATTTGAGAGAGAGTGAGCAGTAGGGAGAGGGAGAGAGAATTCAAAGCAGACTCCACACTGAGCACAGAGCCCAATGTGGGGCTGATCCCACAATTGCAAGACCACAACCTGAGCTGAAACCAAGAGCCAGATAACGGACTGAGCCACCCAGCCGCCCCTAACTTTGGCTGTGTTAATTCTCTATTGAGTATCTCTTGTTCTGCCCACTCCACATCCAGCCCACCTTCCTCTGGAAACATTGCCCTTTTCGTTTCCACTTTTCTGCTAGTCCTGCCCTCAGATCCCAGGGGTAAGGACATACTTAGGACCTGGCCAATCAGATCACTGCACTCTCTAGCCACATGACCCAAACTGGGCCAGTGACAGCCTTCCCTGGGTCTTTTGTTAGAGAAGAACCAATAAGAAGGTATTTTCCTTGTGAGGCTATAGATGCCCAAAACCAGAGCTACTTTTGCCACGATAGAGAAAGCCTGTCTGAAAGACAGCTAGCACAGAAAACAGCAGAGACAAAAGACAATGAAAGAGTGTTCTAATGACATCGTCTGAGTCCTTGAATCCAGACATGGGATTTTAAAAGACAATATGTAAGTTACTAAATTTAAATTTCCCCTTTGACCTCTGCTACTTACAACCAGGGTTCTGCCCCCTGCTACAGAAAAAGTCTTGATTCATACATAATCTAGCAGTTACCTAAAAGTCATTGGATTTATTTCTTCAGCGAATTTCTCAAAACATGGTATCTATAGAGGAGTACTGGTCCCTTCAAGGTCTTACCTTCTGGAAGATGCCTGCTGGTTCCAGCAATGCTATCATTAGCAAAACCTAGTTTGTATTCCTCTTTTGAAAGTTTCTTTATAGTCATGGCTCCTAGGCCTTCAGTTTTCATGCAGCCTGGTCGTCGGCTGCTGTTTAACAAGGGACACAGGCTGCGTATATATGCTTGTATACATCAGCCCTTATGAGCCATCAGGCTTCCTCTCCTGAAACAGTGCACAAACCACCTCTGGCTGACATTTTCCCTCTTATTTAACACTCAGAGCAGAGCTAAGAGATATTTTAAATACTTAAATCCAGTTTCTCACAACAGTTTAGAGAGTATAGTCCAAACACACCACAGTTTTACTGACCCCTAGCACTTGGAAGATGGTTTTCGGCATGACTTTCATTCCTGCTTCAACACACACACACACACACACACACACACAAAACTGTATTTTCATAGACCATCTCAATCAGATCATATAAGAAATCTCTGGATCTCTCCTGTGTGTCTGGTACTGAGGTGATAGCTTATCAGAATCCCAAACTTTATCTAAATTACTGGGTTCGCTATTCTCAAAACCTGGGCTCTGTAGCTGGAAACTGCTGGTAGATACCAAGAATGGCTGCCCCAGATCCACGTGAGACAAGCCTTGCACAGGAAAGATGGGGCAGGAGCTTTTCAGCCCAGATTCGTAACGGCTCCTACCCAACTAGCTTGCTCACTCTTGAATCTGAAAAAGTTTACTCAACTATGCTCAATTACAAAAACAAACAAACAAAAACTGTGCTCCTAAAACACCAGGATCAAGCACGGGGCTCTGAAGATTAAGATGTCCCCCCGCTTCTCCAGGTAAAACGGAGGCTTGCAGGTGTGAAGGCTGTGTGCATAATCATCTTTTCCACAGGTCCCACGAATGTTAGTAACACGACAGAGTAGATCAAGGTGAAGACAAGAAGGAAAATCCTTGTAATATATTATTGGAATCACAATCATTTTCAAAGAAATTTTGAAACCAAAGGCATTACTGCTAAAAAGTTTTTAAAAAGGAGGAAATTCAAAATGGAGACATCTGACACAGAACAAGACTTGAAAGAATGTTGAGGAATGTCATTCACATTCTTTTATTTTTTTTTAAGATTTTTTTTAAGACTTACTTCTTTATTTTAGAGAAAGCTAGGGAGAGGGAGAGAGAGAAAGAAACCCAAGCAGACATGGCCCTGAGCTCAGAGCCTGATGCAGGGCTTGATCTCATGACCCTGAGATCAGACCTGAGCTGAAACCAAGAATTGGGTGCTTAACTGACTGCACCACCTAGGCACCCCTGCTATCCACATTCTTGAAGAAAGATCCATTTTTTTTCAAAAGTCAATCTTCTCCAAAATTAATTTTTATACCTGATGCAATCTACTCAAACTTCTAATTAAGGCTTAAAAAATAAATTTGTTATTTTAGAATTGTTATAGATTTACAGAAAAATTTCTAAAATAATATAGACAGTTACCATATATGTCATACCCAGTTTCCTCTCTTACATCTCATATTAATATAAGTGCATTTGTCACAATTAACCAACCAATATTGACAAAGACTTTCTTTTCTTTCTCTCTCTCTCTCTCTCTCTTTTTAGAGAGAGATAGTATGCCTGCTATGCATGAGCAAGGGTGGTGAGGGGCAAAAGGAGAGGGAGAGAGAGAATTTTAAGGGGGCTCCACACCCAAATGGTGCTGAGGTCATGAAATGAACCAAAATTAAGTCAGACGCTTAACCAACTAAGCCATCCAAGCACTCTGATTAAGGCTTCCTTTGAAATTAACAAGATGAATCTAAAATTCATCTTGAAGAATAAACAAGAAATAATAGCCATAATTAGTCTGAAAAAAGAAATACAATGCTAGGAAATTTTCTATCAGATGTTTAAATAGACTAAAAAATTATAGCTAAGAAAACAGTCTTATACTTGGCAAAAAGATTTAGACTCATCAAAAGAAGAGAGTAAAGGATCTAGAAATGGACCCAAGGAACTTGATAGGATCCAAGGATTAATAAAGGAAATATTTGAAGTTAGTGAGGAAAGGCTGGATTTTTCAAAATAGTTTGGGGATACTGACCATTCCTCTAGAAACAAATCAAGGTGGAATCAAATTGCCAAATAAATTCAAGATGAACTAATGTTTAAATATAAAAAGTAAATTTAAAATATACCAAGAAATACCAATAAATAAGTAATTTTTTTTAACCTTGGGATGGGAAAATCTTTATAGACATGATAACAAAACCAAAAACTTGAAACCATAAAACAAAAACTGATCACTTTTACTATAAAACTTTCTGACAGGAAAAAACAAAACTATTAAGAGTCAAAATACAAATCAGAGAAAATACTTGCAGTGCATAGGACAACAAAAGGGTTAATATCTTTATAAACAAAGAGCACTTGCTGATCAACAGTTAAGTTATTGGATGACCTGTCCCAGCTCTCAGCTACCCAGTTGCATTTTCCACGAAGCCTCTTCTCTTTCAAGGACAGTGTTCTAGCAATTCTGTCCTCTCCCACCAACAACGTTTTCCCTCTTCTTGATCATTCTCATCAGTAAACAAAGAGGCAGGTACTTCTCTCTAAATATAAATAAATAAACCAAAACACTAAGAAATCACCTTCTTGCAGCGCCTGGGTGGCTCAGTCGTGAAGCCTCGGCTCAGGTCATGATCCTAGGGTCCTGGGATCAAGCCCCTCACTGGGCTCCCTACTTAGCAGGAACCCTGCTTCCCCCTCTCTCTCTGCCTGCCTCTCTGCCTACTTGTGATCTCTCTCTCTGTGTCAAATAAATAAATAAATTCTGAAAGAAAGAAAGAAAGAAAGAAAGAAAAAAAGAAAGAAAGAAAGAGAGAAAGAAAGAAAGAAGAAAGAAAAGAAGGAAGAAAGGAGGAGGGAGGGAGGGAGGGAGGAAGGAGAGAAAGAAAGAGAGCAAGGAAGAAAGAAACCATCTTCTCCTGACATTCTATCCTCATTGAGCTAGAACCCCATTTCTTTGCTCCTTTTTGCAGCAGAACTCCATGCAAGTGTCTTTGTACAAGTGTCTCCAGTTTATCTTCTAGGATCTCTTAAACCCATCTCTATCAGGCATCCCCTCTCTCCTTCTAACCTTTCCAGAGACAACCACAATTACTAGTTGGGTAAATGTTTCCGGGAATTTCTTTCTGCAGATACAAACACATCCTAATAAAAATTAGTGATCACTGGGTGGTGAGATAACAAATACCTCTTTTCGTTTATGATGTTTGGGTACTGGTCTGATTTTTTAAATACATAGTAAGCCTCTGTTACTTTTATAATCAAGGGAGGGGAGTTGTTTTCATTTTGGTAACGTCACCATCTTAGTCTTAAGCACATTGTATTTGCGGCTTTGCTCTTAAAATAAAGAGTTAGAGGGCGCCTGTGTGGCTCAGTCAGTGACGCCCTCTGCCTTTAGCTCAGGTCATGATCCAGGGGTCCTGGGATGGAGCCTCACATCGGGCTCCCTGCTCACCAGGTTGTCTCATGTTCTCTCTCTCAAATAAATAAAAATTATTAAAAATAAATAAAAATAAAGAGTTAAAAATAAAGTTGGAGTAAATGAACTTTTTCACTTTTAATAGGAAAAAAACCTCCTCAGGTTTTTTGCAACAGACCCTCACTTCAGAGAAGTGTTTATATGGATGGCTTTTTACTAGCATAGCCTCCATGTCAATGTTTTCCTAGCTGGAGGTTATGATTTTTTTTTCTTAGGTAAATGATAGGGAGAAGGATTCATGGTGAGTAGAGGGTCTCAAAAGGGTACAAGATGGGATCACAGACATGAGAGTTACAAAATACTCCTTTATTTTTAAAATTTTATTTTACTTTTCAGTGTTCAAGATTCATTGTTTATGCACCACACCCAGTCCTCCATGCAATACATGCCCTCTTTAATACCCACCACCAGGCTCACCCAACCCCCCAGCCCCCTCCCCTCCAAAACCCTCAGTTTGCTTCTCAGAGTCCACAGTCTCTCATGTTTCGTCTCCCCCTCTGATTTCTCCCAGTTTGAGATATGACCTTACACCAGTTAGAATGGCCAAAATCAACAAGACAGTAAACAATAACTGTTGGAGAGGATGTGGAGAAAGGGGAACCCTCTTACACTGTTGGTGGGAATGCAAGTTGGTGCAGCCACTTTGGAAAACAGTGTGGAAATTCCTTAAGAAAGTAAAAATAGAGCTTCCCTATGACCCTGCAATTGCATTACTGGGTATTTACCCCAAAGATACAGATGTCGTGAAAAGAAGGGCCATCTGTACCCCAATGTTCATAGCAGCAATGGCCACACTCCTTTAGGTCATGAAAGACATTCTCCATGCATCTATTATACTTCTCCCCTCCAATACACACACACACACACACACACACACACACCTCTTTATGGATAGGCTGGAATCCTACTTCATCTTTCTGGGCTGAGTCCATCACCTTCCTCATATCCATCTTGGACCCTTCGCCACCACCTTCCTTTTCTATCTTTCCTGCTTGGTCTCTTTGTTCTTCTGATGTGAATAAACCTGTCATTTCCCCTCACCTTTACAAGACGAATATGACTCCTTGCTTAAAAAGAAAATAGAGGGGCGCCTGAGTGGCTCAGTCATCAAGTGTCTGCCTCTGGCTCAGGTCATGATCCCAGGGTCCTGGAATCAAGCCCCGCATCAGGCTCCCTGCTTGGCAGAAAGCCTGCTTCTCCCTCTCCCACTCCCCCTGCTTGTGCTCCCTCTCTCACTGTGTGTGTGTGTCTCTCTCTCTCTGTCAAATAAATAAATAAATATTTAGAAAAATAAAATAGAAATATAATATGGAGATGATGTCTATCAAGCCCAAAGTAGTTTTTTAAATGAAATATTTTTTAACAAGTTGAGAATATTTTCAAAACACTCTCTTGATGGTTGAAATACAGAACTTGGCAATGGCTTATAGAAGTTGAAGCCCAATCATTGGCTATAAAAAAGAAAAGGACATAAATGTATATGTATGCATAGAATAAGTTCTAGGGGCACCTGGGTGGCTCAGTTGGCTAAGTGTCCAACTCCTGATTTTGGCTCAGGTCCTGGTATCATGGTTGTGAGACGGAGCCCTGTGCTGGGCGCTGGGTGTGGAGCTGCTTGGGATTCTCTCTCTCCCTCTGCCCCTCACTGCCCCTCCCCGAAAGAAAAAAGTCTAAATGTATGCAACATAATATTAACAGTAATTTCATCTGAGCTACTGGGCTGGGGAGGGGGAAGTGGTAATTTCCTTCCCTATATAATTGTATTTTTTAGGTGTTCTATAATTTATATACATTACTTTAAAAAATTTAAAAAGTTAAATACACTAATTGAATATCTGCCCAAAGAGCAAAGGATGGGAAAGGCAGACAGCCTAGGAAGAGTTGAAACTAGTAGCATGGAGTGAGAATTGAGGGCAAAGAAGTTCCTTCCCAGGTGCAAGAAACAGGAGACACAGCTCAAAATCAGTCTCCACCCCGACCCTGCCAACCCAGGAGTCCCAGGTTTGTCTTAGCAATTCAGCTAATAGATCCAAGTGGAGCCCAAGGGAAGACAAAGAACCACTTTCCTGGCATAAAGGTAGCCATTTTAAAGGAGAAATTAACACAGTTTTGTTGGGGGCGGGGCTAGAGGGTTTCACTCAGGAATGCTGATACTCACAGAACTATTTCTCTCCACCTTTGCTCGGCATCCCAAGCTCCAGGAGCCACTTAAAAGCAGGCTATCTATTTTCAAGAAGTAAATCTCTTGGACGAATACCTTATGTTTATGAACTGGAAGGTGCTGGGCTGTGTATTGGAACTCCCAGCCAGAGAAGACAGTTATCTCTTTTGGCACAGGTTCTTGGGGATGAGACCATGTCTAGCAGGGATTTTTCTCCAGATTCGACAGCCTTGGCCCTACCAAACCGCACCGCTTCATTTTCACCATACATCACTCATCGTGAATCTTTCGTTTTTCCTTTCAACCATCCACAGGTCAAATACTGTGTGTTCCCAACCGGCTGTGAACTTCTTGGACCAGCAAAAGGACATTCATTCTGCTCAGCACTCCTTTAACATTTCTATTGTATTCGATTTCCCACTCCCCCTGCCCAACTCCCCAGAGAATAACTTCTTCCTTGTTTTAATAACTTGGACCACAGTCAAGGTTGATGTGTTACTCCATTTTGCAGGATATTTTCTTCAGAAGAGGCAAAACAGAGACTAACAGAGGAGCTGTGGCTTGTGAGCAGCCTTCGGAAATCAGCGGCCATTAGGAACACACGGGTAAGGCTTTTAAAGACATAAAAAGGCAGACAACAAATGCAAAAGCACCATAAACAGAATTATTCATAAAGGTAGACTAATGCTTAGAAGGAATCTCTGGCAATTTTCTCTCCCAGTGACCCACTTAAAAAATCTAGTTTCATTTGTGAGTGACGAAAAGGGTCAGAGTTAAGAAAGTGGGTTCACAAAATACCTCCTGCTGACTTAAATTGAAATATAATACTCTCCCATATGAGGTCATAAAAGTAGTTCTGATCCCAATGGGCACACAGAGATCAGAAAATGAATAAAGAGAGGAGGAGAGAGGAGTAAATCAGGGGCAAGAGTATCCCCTCCTCCCCCATCGTATCATGTTTTCATCTCATTTTGCCCACGCTCGCCCTAAAAATCCCATCCCCACCCATTGTAATAACACTGCTCCCTGACATCTAATGAAAGATGTCTCCAAGGACTTGCTTAGGACACAAGGAAAAAACCCTCTTCTTTTTTAAGTAAGAATTTTCAAGGAAAAAAGCCATGAACAAATATTTAATGGGGGCTTATCTGAAGTTCATGATCTTTTTAATAAAAAAAAATGGGATAATATCTCATTTTTATGAGTGATATGGAAATTATCTTTTTTCTCTAAAATATGAGGCAAACCTCCAGTATTTCTGTTCTATATCTACTGTGTCACCATGATTTTTCTTACCATTGATTTCAGTGTCAAGACACTAGTTGTGGATTTAAGTAAAATAAAATAGTTATCTTTCTTCACGGAATATTTTTACTCAAATGTATTTTCCATATTAATCGCGTTTTCATACCCTGACAAAAGGAAGTGTATATGACATCAGAGAGAAGGATGATGCTGACCCAGATTGTGTCTCTCTCTGGAGAAAAGCCCAGTTTTCTACTGGAATAAAAGATTCAACTGAATTCAGTTCTCAGCAGCCCAGGGGCTTGGAGGAAAGAGCTAAGGAGTAGCCATTTTTAAGAGCCATGAGAGAGGAGGCAAACTGTAGGTCATGACACACCAGTGCATTGTAATATCAATCTACACACCACAACAAACATTTTATAGTTCACACCGGCTCAGCGAAGAACCTGCTTCTCCCTCTCCTTCTGCTGCTTCCCCTGCTTGTGCACTTGCTCTCTCTCTCTCCTCCTCTCTATCAAATGAATAAATAAAATCCTTAAAAATAAATTAATTAAAAATAAAGTTCACGGGGCACCTGGGTGGCTCAGTGGGTTAAAGCCTCTGCCTTCGGCTCAGCTCATGATCCCAGGGTCCTGGGATCGAGCCCCACATCAGGCTCTCTGCTCCACGGAGAGCCTGCTTCCTCCTCTCTCTCCCTGCCTGCCTCTCTTGCCTACTTGTGGTCTCTGTCTGTCAAATAAATAAATAAAAATCTTTAAAAAAATAAAAATAAAAAAAATAAAGTTCACATTGCTATGTGAACTTGGATTAGGTGGCTTAGTCTCTCCTCCCTCCTCATCTGAAAGATGGACACATCCTAGTATCCTAGGATTGTCACAAGGTCAAAGGAGAAAACATGCATAAGGCCCCTTACATAGATAGGACCCAGTAATGTTAGCATCCACCCTGAGATAAATTGTCGAATCACAAATGGAAGCAGACATTAGTTGACTTACAATACATTCTAAAGGGATAAATGTGCAGCATGAGAGATGTTAGTAAGTTATACAAAGCAACTTTGTTTTCCAAAGAGTTGTTGTTCCGTAGGACCACCTACTGGAGACATTTTATTCTTTTCATTCAACTTTCTGAATTAAAATAGTATTCAAGAAATACATTTTTGGTTCAGAAATCCTTTCCTAAAATGTAAGCACCAGGCCAACAAAAACTCTTCTAGTTTTTTTTTCTTAAAGAGGATCAAAGAAAACAAACTATTCACACTTTGTTCTTCATCTTTACAATATAGCTTCTGATTCTCCAGAAAGTGACCAATATGATGTGTCTAAAGACCTTAAAAGGTATCAAAATTATCTCAACTATGGAAAGACCCAGAATCAAACACATGCCAGGATTCCATATCTGTAATTTTTGTAATTAAGCAAACAAACAAACCCTGTACTCCAGCATGAAGAAATTTTAAAAATTGAAACATACTGTTCACTTCACAATCAAGTTCTGTCTACTCTTGGCATTTAATGTGGGGGCAGTTTCTGACTTCTGAGAAGAGAAGAGAGAAGAAAAGGAAGGGAAAGAAAGAAAAGTAAGAGCAAGAAACCAAGAAACATCAGACAAGTTGAGAGTAGGTAGAAAGACAAAATGCTAAAATTGTCAGTAGCCCCTTGGACACAAGTGTGGAGAGGGAAAATTCAAATCAACAGGTTGTTTTTTTTTTTAACTTTTGGGTCTTGAGAAAGGAAGTTGAGATTTAGATAAAATAGCAGGAAAAAATGGGGGATGGGGGTGGAGAGAAGGATCTAACAGTAAATCCTGGAAGACTGAAAAACAACTTTGATGATCACTGAAGGATGATCCAAAAGCCAGCACTGAGCCAACGAAAGAAAGAAGAATGAGAAGAGGGAAGCCAATTCTGGTGTTCATGCAGAGAAAATAAAATAAAAAGAAATGGCTACAGAAATGTCCCAGGCTGCAGACTATAGGCCCGAGGAAGGCACAGATGTTTAAGAATGAAAAAAAAAAAAAGTTTTTTTTAAGAATTCTGGCTACAGACTTGGGGTAAAAATTAAGTTCTCCCTGAGAGATTTAAAAGCAAATAGAGAAAAAGCAAGTCATGTATGCCTGAAAGATGTGAATGATCTAACAGGGAGATGTATAATACCACAAACTGAATGTTTTGCAAAGCATTCCAGAGGAAATGAGCAGGGCTCCTCGTGCATCGTTGCAAAGCTGTTTTCTAGGAGTATGTTGATGAGAAATGTCACCACCTCCATTTTTGCCCACAGTATGTCTATGACAGATGAGAGGGAGAGGGAGAGAAAGAGAGAGACGGAGAGATCCTTCCCATCCCACTGTACCGACTGCTACGCTGGTCACCCACTGTCAGTGCTAACTCCGGCATCGCCCCAGGTGCCGGTCAACAAGGCCTACATCATTGACTTTCCCATCACCGTATCGTCCACTCACTTGCTCTGCCCTTCTGTCCATTTCACTGAGCTGGAGCTCCCAGCAGCAACTCTAGAAGAGAAGAAGAGGCGGGGAATGGGGAATGGAGCATGCATGGCTCTAGCAAGCCCCCGGATCCCAGAATCCAATGAGAAGCCCCTCATACACAGAGATGTGAAGTTAGTTGTCTCGTCCAGGGTGCTGGACTTAGTCTCCAGTGCCACCGGGGCTGTTGGTGGGGTGGAAGGCAGCATTAGGGAGGCTGGAAAGAGCCTCTGCTTTGGAATTAGATCCAGGCTTGGAATCCCACCTCTACCACTTACTATGACGGGAACTTGGGAAGTGACTTAACTTTCTAAGCTTGATCTGCTTATTTGGAAAACAGGTAACTAAGCCTTACAGTGTGAAGAAGAGTAAGTGAGGGGATTGAGAAAAGCACCTGCTGTATTATGGGGCCCTCACTGGAGTTGTACCCTAATGCCCATTGACTCCGACTTGAAACAGCCAACAGTGAGCTCTTGTACTGTTGAAAGCAAGTCCCAACTGTTTGCCTCTTAAAATCTCCAGGTGCAAAGAATCTCCCCTCCCTATACTGTGTCTTCCCTACTGTGACTATCTATTGAGCACGAAGAAAACCTGTTGGCACAACCAGCTGTGAGCTCATCTGACTCCGAGGTGTCCCAGCATCAGCACTCAAATACGAATTTGGATCCCGGGTATTACAAACTGAGAGTATTTCTCAATAAGTTAATGTAATAGTTAACATCTGTGATATTACTAGCAAAACAAACATTAAATGAGGTTGAACGGACACAGTTTTGAAGAACTCTAAAACACTCAGTAAGTAAAGGCCAGATTACACCTTCTGAATAGTCTCAAGTCTCTTGTTCCAGACACACACAGAAATCCCCTATTTATATTCCTGAAAATTTAATACTGAACACATCCCACCAACTGGGGGAGGGAGGAAAGCATCTTAATTCTACAGAGAGCCATGACTATTTTTCTAAGACTGCATTTCCTTCATGAGTTAAAAGCACCTTTTAAATGGTTCAAACAGGTGTATGTTGAAGGGCAATGGAACAGAGAAAACCTTACCCCTTTAAAGTGGCTCCTAAGTTCATCTGATTCCAGGTCATGCATTCAAGCTGGGAGGTCATCTGGTATAAATTGTCACTGTTAGAAAAATATCCAGAGTTAGAAACAGAGAACTACAAAGAAAGACAGTTATTTCTTCAAAAAGCAATAGCATTTTACCTTTACTTTGCAGCGAAAGCCTCCATGTTTTCCAAAATGACAGAATACTGTGAATCTGAAATGATTTTCATTTCAGCCCACTGATTCCTCGCGGTTATTCGCTTCACACAGAGCAGGAAGGATGTGAGAGTAATCTGGAAGCCTTTAAAAAACCTCAGCAGAGCAAACACCGAAGTTTCTAAAAAGGTATTAAACCTTTCAGGGGAAGAGGCTAAAAAGGGAGTGAAACTCTTGAAAGGCAACACAGGCCGGATAACTCAACATTAAAGTTAAAAGCCTGGAGCTGAAAGTAAAAAGATGGCAGATTAATTATTCGTGAAAAGGCCATTAAGTTGTTTTAATCGAAAGGATATGTATCACGTGGATTATGAGGGTCCGAGAAGTCAAAGAGTGATGGCTGGTGGATGGTCTCATACTCAAGGATGTGACAAGCAAAAAAGAAAGAATGGTAAAGACTATGCACAACTGAAGGAATTCGTCTCTAGAAATTGTATAATCCTGGAACAAGTCAAAAGGAGGGGGGAAAAAAAGCCCCAGCCCTAAGCTCTAAGAAGGAAAATAACAGCTGATCATTTACATTAAGACCTCAAAGGAGAAAGTACACTATCACATAAACCAACCAAAAGTTGTTCTCTCCTCTCCTCTTACATTTATCTCCTTCCTAGAAAAGCAGCACATAAATCAACAGGCAGAAATCTCCTTAATTACCAAGCTCTATGTGGAATACATTCAGTCCTGAACTGAAATGGTTAATTATGAAATTTGAGACCCAAGAGATGAATGGGCTGTCTTCGGACCCTTGGTCTAAACACATTACAGAGGAATACCTTCCCTCTACCTTCATGGCAGAAGAGAAAGAGAGAAGCTTTCAGTGTCTAATGTGCGATATCAGACCACAAACCCAGGCCGTCTCCACCTTGTTGTGGTACGCCTTCCTGGGGCAGAGGCAACACCAAATTTTAATTAAGAGAAGGTTTTGTCAGGCCAGCCAAACTGGGAGCTTGTGGAGAGGTCAGGGAAATCACAGCAACTCGGGATATTTGGATGCTGTGCTCCCTCTGGGCATAGCCCGATAAATCATGGCAGAGTCTCTTCTGCTGTTCGCATAATCACTCGGAAAACGATCTGGAACTCCTTTGTGGTGGGCACACAGGATAAGGAGAAAATCAGATTCCAGGAGGGAATTTTACATATGAGATGTGAAGTGGCTTCAAGCTCCAAGTACGGGTCCTTTCATTAGTCAGTGTGTATCTGGAGCCCATCACTCATCCTCAGTCTGACTGGCTATTATGCTACTACAATATCCTACAGATCAATGGGAAAAAAATGATTAGTTTCTCCTGCCGCTTCTCCATTTGCAGTAGCGGCCCGTGCTGGTCTGTGCCACTACGTTTCGTAATTCCACAAATTCTTGCTGTAAGGCCAATGTAATTAATTCCTGAAGGACCCCCAATTTTTATTAGAAGTGCCAGCCCTGCTGCATTTAACACAGAAGAGTTTCTTGAACTTTCTGTGGGCTGACAGCTCATTAATAAGCATCCTCCTCCACAATCTCTACTGGTTTTTGTTCTCTTGCGCCTTTTCATCAAGCAATCCATTTATTAATCTCGCCATTAATCTCAGCCAACAGGCATTGTATTCCCCCGGCAGCTCTGTATTTTTGTCACTGATTTTTAAAAAATTGTTCACCAACTAAAATCACTCAGCTCCAGCTGACAATTTTCCTAGGCCCTATTGGGATGTGGGGTCTTTCTGGAATTATTTCATCCTTGCCTAAGACGAAGACCATCATTTTCAAAAGGGCCAAGAAGCAAGATGAGGGACAGAAGTTTATGCATATGGGTTAATGAGCAGCAAATATCTAACTTTATGATTTAGGAATTTTCTCACACACTTAAGGAATAGTCCAATAGATTCATAAGGGTCTTTATCAGGAAGTACCGTGAAGAGAAAATATTTTTAAGGCCAATTTTCTCAGCCCCAAAAAAGCAAACTTTCCCAAATATACAGTCTATGTCTTATATATGTTAATCTTCCTAGTGTGTGCTTAATAAATACAGTGCACAGTAGGACAGCTACTGCTTAGACAAAGCTGTTGAGTACTTGAAATATGCTAGTGCCACACACTGAAATAAGATTTGGGTTATTTTTTAAAAATATTTTATTTATTTATTTGAGAGAGAGAAAGAGAGAGGACAAGCAGGGGGAGAAGAAGAGAAGCAGACTCCCAAGGAGCACAGAGAGAAACATGGGGCTTGATCCCAGGCCCCTGAGATCATGACCTGAGCCAAAGTCAGATGCTTAACCGATTGAGCCACCTCAGCACCCCAAAATTTTGACTATTTTAAAAATAGAATATTTTAAAAATTAATTTCACGGTCTTATTTTTTTTAATGCAGCTACTAACAAATTCCAAATTCTATATATCTATATCTATCTGTATGTATCTATCTGGCTTGCATGGGTTTTATTGGTCAGTACTGCTCTAGAAGTTTTAGGACCTTGAGCCAATCAGTTTAGCTCTCTGTGCCTCAGTTTTCTCATCTGCCAAATGGAAATCTTAATCTCCATCAGTCTAACTTTACAGGGATTTGGTAAAGCCTTAAAAGTAGCTCTTTGAAGGCTATCCAGATAATATATTTTAAATTTTCTAAACTATCTAATTTTTCACAGTGCTTTTCACACATCCTCAATATGCCCCACAACTTGGCGAGGCAGGTATAGTCATGATCCCCATTTATCAGAAGATGACTGGGGCTCACAGAAGTGCCTGGCGTTGGCTTGCCTGATGCCCCCCAGCCGCACCCCTCTAAAGGCATCCTGGCATCACTTGGCCTGCAAGCTCATCCTCTACCACTTAAATAACAGTAATCATAACATAACAATAATACAGACAGATCTGGAGGGGAAAGAGAGCATGTTCCAGGAAGCTCGTGACTTTCTGTCTCCGGAAAGTTCTAAGAGGCAAGATGCCCAACACATCCTTTTCAGCCAACTAAGAATAGTATGCCAAGATTACAGGAAACACTTCTTGTTTTAGTGGTCCCGATCGCTCAGTTTGCAAATCCTCTTGAGGGGAGAGCAGATGGGAAGGGTGATAGAGAAGACGGACTTGTGGAAAATCCCCAAGCTCCGAATAGGTTTCCAGTGATAGGATCGGAGCACCGCTTTAACCACATCCTGCCTTCTGCTGGCTGGGGTTCCTCAGAGGCTCGGTCACTTAGCTAGGCTGGCACAACCTCTTCATGGAAGTCAATGACAACATGGCAGTAACTGCTGTCAGGGAGGAGAGAGAATGTGAACCCACGCTAAAAATACCAGGCCCGAGCATGCTCCAGTTCTGATCTCTTTGGGCTGTCGGTCCACACCTAGCTTTCATCATGAAAACCCACAGGAAGAGGCAGAGCTGGTCAGGGAATATATGGGGCCTCTGACAAATAAAGCATCTAATTATTAAATAACCACCGTAGGTGTCGGCCGCTTCATTCCCAGAGGAGATCAGATAAGCAGGTGGTTTGGCTCAAAGCAAACCCCAGTGGTCACGTAGGCATTTCAGCTCCCCGTCTAACTCTGTCTGTTCGGAAGTGAACTCTGAAATCGCAAGCTGCCAAAATATATTCCAAAAGTCATGGTATCCTTTATATTTTTAAGTGGATTTTTTTTAAGGGCCCTTGTTTCCTATGTAAGAAATGTTTGAAGTTGGAAGCAACGGAGAGAGGAAAGAAACTTCTATAACTGGGATTAATGCAAGTTGGAGTAAAATAAAAGGAAGTCAGTCCTAGCAAAAAGAGGAACTTAAAAGGAAATCGGTAGTAGATCATATAGAGTTTGTTTTGGCCTGGACTGCAGTATTACTGAGTTCTCGACCTCCACACAGAAAGAAAGGAGGGGGAAAAAAGCCCTTAGCTATTATCTGAGCTGGGACTCCCCCACTCTTCAAATGCATGTGTAATTCAAGTACATGTTCATCTTTGAGTGTGTTTACTACATTCAGCAGAACAAGGTAGAAAAGTTCATGTCACCACTGGCACAGCGCTGTCGAACCTGGCTGAGGTTGGGGTCATCTCTGCCAGATGGTGGCTGGCTGACAAAGGAGCACTTTGGTGGAAGTAAAGAACCCCACAAGGAAAAAAAAGAAGAAGAAGAAGAAAGCAAGAATTAAAAAAGAAAATGCCAACCAAGAAACATGCAGCTAGAGCTGGCATCTATGATCAGAATTCACGATGGCCAGCTTTTGCTGCAACAGCTCTGCCCCACACCAACAGAGGGGCCCCTGTGGGTTCCCCCTACCTGATAACCAGGACACAGACACAGAGGCTGCAGCCAGACCTCCACGCAGCCCTTCTCCTGCGTTCTTCCCTCCAAGGCGCCATGGAGGCTGCCTGTTGAGAAATTTCTGCCCAGCAGGCCATGATGAATAATTATTTTACAGTCAATCTCTTGGTATTGTTATTTCTCTCAAGCTCACCAGTTAACCAAAGAAAAACCCACTGGGGATTCAACTTCTATTAATAAACACTTGGTCAGCACAAAAGTTGCAGGAATATTTGAAACTAGATTTTTCCCCCTCCCTGGAGACAAGTCCATTTCCAGCCTTTGGTTGTGATAACACTGCCTACCCCTGGAAACCATTTCAGACTTTCTGCCTTCGTGCCTACTGATGCGGGAAACAAATGCCAGCATTGTCTTAAGTGAGACTTTACACCATGTAAAGTGTTCCTAGATACACAAGCGAAAAGAGGCACTCGAGATTGTCACTTTATTTCCTCGGACATGAGCCATCGCTTGATTCATGTCTATGTTGAAGGCCAACCTCAATGGTAGATAATGTATTTCCCGGTGACCTGGGTTCCCCAGAAACTCTATGGCTGCTACGGAAGTCTCACACGAAAAACCATCCGCTGCAAAAAGCCTCCACAGTCAACCGCATCATTTGTGAATCATCAACATTCAATTAGCAATATTTCAATCAGCAGTTACTGCTTCCCAAGGTGGGGTGGTTTTACCCACTAAATGGCGAAAGGAAATAGGCTCATTTAAATTGGTAGCACAGTTGCTAAAGAAGGATGCCCAAACCTAATAAAAGAGCCTAAGAAGGAAAGGAAAGGACTAAAATAGCTATAAATAAACAAACAAATAAAAACAAACAAATAAAATAACATGTGGGGACTATTTTTCAAACACAAGGCACAGAGCTCCTTTTCTTTTCTTTTTTTTTTAGATTTTATTTATTTATTTGAGAGAGAGAGAGAGAGAGAGAGATCACAAGTAGGCAGAGAGAGAGGAAGAAGTAGGCTCTCCGCTGAGCAGAGAGCCCAATGTGGGGCTCGATCCCAGGACCCTGAGATCATGACCTGAGCTGAAGGCAGAGGCTCAACCCACTGAGCCACCCAGGCGCCCCCAGAACTCCTTTTCAAAGTAGCTGTGAGTATCAGCCCATGAACTGGGCAGAGTCAGGGATGGGGGGTTCCAAGGAGGTCAGCAAGCGGTGAAGGCAGAGGGGTTTGTGGAAGAAGATTCACAGGAAGTAAGCAGGGAAGGCCCCCCTGTTCTCGGTAGCTCCCTGTTCTAGGTAGAAATCAGGACAAATTTGTGCTTAATGAGAGTGGATTCATTACTCTCTCCACTCAGAAGAGTCATGTGGATTAAAGAAGTCAATACTTGGACAGTGCCTAGAAGGGTGCCCAGATGAAGGAAGCCTGTATGAGCCTTTGCTCTGCATGTTTACCAGCAACAGTGCTGCTACAGACTGTACACGGGGAACATTCCAGGTGGGGTGAGTGGCCTGGAATCCCTGCTTGATTCACAGCACAGATGGGTTTTGAAGTCAGAGAGACTGAGGATCAAGTCCTGGTCTTGATTCTGACATGCTGTGTGACTTAAGCCAGTTATTTTGAGTCTCTGAACCTACTTCC
This sequence comes from Mellivora capensis, assembly GCA_004024625.1. Taxonomy (NCBI): domain Eukaryota; kingdom Metazoa; phylum Chordata; class Mammalia; order Carnivora; family Mustelidae; genus Mellivora; species Mellivora capensis. The sequence continues at coordinate 71,660 of PISX010000830.1, read as the reverse complement.
TCTTCAGGAGAGTGGAGATTCGAACATCTACAAAGAACTTAGAACTAAATGAAGGAACTGAGTGAAGCACTTAGCTCAGTGGCCAGCAGCACATAGTCAGCACGCAATAAACCCTCACGGTTTACTCACGTTTCCCCCAGCTATGATCACTGCTCCCCTAGGGGCTGAAATCTGGTTTCAGAAGCCTTAGTGACCTTTCAACAGACCTCTACCCACCTTCAGAATGGAAAGTGGCAGAGAGGATGGGGAAAAGCATCCTCTATCACCTCCCATAAGTTGACTGGGGACATTTTCTATTCACTATTGTTCCCATCTACACACAAAGGGGCACAGCCATAACTCCTCTGAGCTGTTACCTGAGAGAGAAGAGAGAATCACTGGACAGTTCCCTTCTAACAAGAAGAGAATTTTGAGAATTTCCTCAAAACGAATTCACATTGCACACTGTTTATTCTCTCTCTCTCTCTCTCTCTCTCTCTATATATATATATATATATGTATATATATCATTAACTTTATTTCATGCTGGGAAGGAAGATTAAATTTAAGATTGGAGGGACAGAAGCTTTGGAAGGGCAGTGGGGAAGAGGCTGGGCAGGCTGCCCCAGGGGGTCAAGTGCAACAAGGCGGACGAAATACAAGCAAGCCTTTCCCAGGAGGTCCCAATTTTAGACAGAAGGGAATGGAGCCAGGGACCAAAGAAGCACCAGTGAACATCTAAAACTCAAATGTTAAGCCATTCAGTGATTAAAATTTAGTCGTGTTTCCTATGCTTTTTCAAACACTGCATTCACAAAACATTTCAATACCCCTTCAGACTTTTTTTATTAGTAAAAAAGAAAGGAAATGACATAACTGCGGTAGTGTCAATGCACAGAACCAATTTTAAAACATTCCTACACCTGTTCATTCATCATTATTGCAGGGGAAGTACCTGACCTTTGAAAAGTGATTAGAAATGTTATGAATTTAGGGTGACTGGAACTTCAAAGACAGTACAGACTTCGAGGGAGCAAACTCTTTTCCTACAGGAGTCACAATGTCTTGCTTAGGTGTTATTGCTTAGAAATTTCCTCTAACAGAAGAAAATGCTATTTTTGTGATTATAAATACAAAAAAAACCCAAGAAGCAAAAAAAAATTCCAATTATGTAGAAAGAAGAAAGGGATAAGCAAATATTTCCAAAAGATGAACCTGACAAAATAGCTTTATATAGTGGACATTCAGAAGCTGGATTACAAATGTGAGAATCTTACCTATAAAATGCAATCCAAGTGACTTTTCCCACTTCCATGACAACCACAATTTCAGCCCTTGTCAAAATCCACCACAGGGACTCAGTTTCAGAATTGTTGTTAAACCAGTGGCTGTGATCACTTTATCCCCACCTCCTCTTTCTAGGCTAGACCCTCTGATGGCCCCTTCCTAGTGTGGCTCTAGGCTTGGGAGAGAGGAGAGTAAGAAATGTGTGTGTCTGTGTCCCTTTGAACCAATGCCTCCCAGGCTCCAAACCCCAACGGGGTATACCAGCACACCTAAACAGCACCCACTCCAGCGTCAAAGGCTTCCTCTCTACCTGGGGGTAAGTCTCCAGTCAGGAACTGAGATGGAGGAGTGGGCCAAGGTCACCCCATGGGGAACCATTCCAGCTATACCCCCAATGGCTGCTCCAGTTACAACAATGCCACTCTGGTAATGGCAGGAACAGTTCCTCAAGAAGGATGGGAATGGCCCTGCCACCACAGTTTTGATGGGAAGGAGTGGGAGTGTTCGCAACAGAGAATGGTTGTGGGTTCTGCATGCCTTCCAGTGATGGGACCCACCAAGGGGAAGCGCTGAGGTGCCAAAGAACAGAACTGGATTCTAGCTAGTGAGAAAGAAAAGGAGGATGAGGCGGTGCGGTCATTCTTCCGCGCTCTCTCAGCAACCTTCAAGCGCTTCTTTGCTCCTTCTCGCTCAAAGAAAAAAAGAAAAGGCGAAAGGAAGGGGAAGGGAAGGAGAGTGATCTTGAATCCAAGATCCAATTAGATATGCCGGATTTCCCCATCAAAAGGGAAGGCTTCTAAAGTCCGTGTTGCCTCAGGCATACAGAACTCCAAGGGGCTCGACCTTGTACTTCCGCCTAGATAGGAGAATCAGACCAGTACCAGGCTCAATTTCATAAGCACACCGAGACTTTGGGATGCGCCGCAGCCGGCTAGGGAGCGAAGACTCCTTCCCCTCCTCCACCTGTGGGACTGGAGGTCCTCCAGGCGCGGCCATCCCCCCCCACCCAATCTCCCAGGGCAGGCGCTTTTCCTTCCTTCATTACCTCACTACCTCCTTCCCTTGACGTCAGCCCCCGGTCCTCGAGCGGAGGGGGGAGGATGGAGATGAGTTTGGGGGCAGTCGGTATCAGGATCCCCGCAGCACCGGGGTGGGGGGCAGGGGTGGAATATGAGGTAATGCTCGCCCAGTCCCCCGCCTCAAAGGCCCAGAGCCGCCACTTCCCTCCGCCCGCCCCACCTTCCAGCGCCGCGCGCGCCGGTGTGTGCACCAGTTACTAGGCAACCCTATCGGAGAAGCGGGATGCCGGCCAAGTTCACCCAAAGTTGAAGAATAAATTTGGGGGAGAGAAGGTGGAGGGTGGAGCGAGAGCCGGGAGAACGCACAAGGGACAGGGGGAAAAAAGCTTGGAAGGAAAAGAGGCTGGTCTTCTGCCTCCCTGGAACGGGAGAGGACGACGGACGAGGGCTGAAGCAGCGTCCCCGGAGGCCACCGCGGCGACCCGACTGCGGTCCTGCCCGCAGGAACCACGCCCACCGGGTGCCGCGGCGGTCGCAGACCCCGGAGCACAAGGGTGGGGAGAGCGTACGCGCCCTCGAATTACTCCCCGAGAAAGCCGCCGGTGTGGCCAGTGGGCGAGGAGAGGTCTGAGAAGCGAGAAGAACGGAGTGGGAGTGGACTCCATGTCTAGTCTTTGGTCCCGAGGAAACTAAGGGCTCCTTAAGGAGCGCTTAAAAAAATAACTTCTCCAAGCTCCGCTGTTCTCTAGTTCAAACAGTAACCGCCCTCGTTTATATTCAAAACAAGAACGCTAGGAGACGAGGAAACCTACTTCTTTCAAATCAGGAGATCTGCTTAAATTTGCTTTAAGTAGCTAAACGCGTCCTTTGCCTCCAGGACCCCGCACGCCCGCGGTCCGGGCTGCCCGCGTCGGACGTTCCCGCCGGTGCGCGCGCCCTCTCCGGGGTCCCGGGGACCCAGACACCGTGCGGAGCGCTTTCCTACCTGCTGTACGGCGTCCTCAGCAGCAGGGCCTGGCTGCCAGTGCAGCTGTCGGTGGGGGTGTGGCAGCCATAGACTGGGGGCGGCACGGAGTACTGCTGCTCGCCTGCGGAGAGCCGAGGGGAGCCGAGTGAGCGCGCTGCAAGGGATCCGGGTGCGAGTCGGTCGGGGTGGCGCGCGGGGATCGGGGACGCGGGCAGGGTCCGGGACAGAGAGCATCCCCAGCCAGGCTCGGGGACGAAGCTGGGGGCCACGAGCCTGGACGCCCGGGGCGAGCCGAGAGAGGGCGTCCAGATCCTAAGGAGCTAATCTGCTTCTCACTTCACATTCCCTTAGCGCTTACTTCCTAGTACACCGAAAAGACCCTCGAGACATTCGTAGACTTGAGTAGAGCGGTCACCAACATACTGGGGGTGGGGGCAAAGCTCAATCTTTCCTTCTCAATTGGGTGAGACTGGGCTGATTATTTCTAAAAATCCCTTCTCTCAAAATTTGCTGTGGGATTCCGGGGATTGGCACGAAAGAAGGGGAGAAGGACCCCACATCCTTCCCGCCTGCTTACCCAGAGAGCCCTGCTGGCCCATGGGGTCCTCGTGCTTGAAAGAGTGGTTGGGGAACTGCGCCGCGTGGTGCGAGGGCGTGTGACCGTAGCTGGGCGTCCCGTCGAAGGTGACCGTGCTGTAACCTGCGAGCGCGGCAGAGAGAAGTACAGCGTCAGCGGAGGCGGGGTGGGGTGGAGGGGGTCGGTGGGTCTACGAAACCTGAACCCGGTCGAGGAGTCCCCGGCCCCCCGAACAAGAAACCCCAGCGGAGGAAGATGCCACCCCACCGGCCTCCAGAACTTTCTCGGAGGGAAGCCGGGCCCAACCGCAAAGGTGTGACCTCGGGGCCGGCGCGCCGCCCTTTCCCAAGTAAAACCCTGACCTCCCTGCCGTTTCCCGATTCATGTACGCCCCTCGTCTCCCACGGTGTCTGCAGCTCCTGAACCGAACCTTAGGCAAGTGAAGTATGAAAACCGCCAACCGCTCGCCAGAGAAAGTTCTTCACCTCCAAAAACAAACACCGTGGCTCTTGCTCGGGGGCAGCGCGGACGAGCGAAATGAATCTGCTCAGCTGACCCCGCGCTGACTCGGAGCCGTAAATCAGGGGACCGCGCACCAACTTTCATTAATTACTCGGAGCCAGTTAAACGGGATGGGCCTTAGATGGAAAGAGTCATTACTGAGTAATGTTATCTGAGGCTGCGCGACCCTAACACCACGACATCTAAGGCCCTCAGGAAAGCTGGTGAGGATTAAAAGAAAGGGGCCCTTTCAGCTGGGCCCGCGGGCGTCGGCCCTATGCCCTCCTTCTACCCCTCTCGGATCCAATTCGCATCCCGTGCCTCCTTACTCTGACCACCATCGTGGGGTTCCTCACGCCCCAGGAGAGGAAGCTGCCAGTTTTAGAGTGTTCCTGACACTGTAAGCTCCCTTTCCCTCCAGGGCAGTGCACGGGTCCCCCATTTTCCCTACAGTGCAACCAAGGGCAACATCGACTGTTCTTCCCCAACTCTCCGAAGGCTGAGTAACAGAATGTGGCTTCTTGATTGAAAAACGTGGTCTCGCGGGGCCACTGGGTGGCTCAGTCCTTAAATGGCTGCATTCGACTCGGGTGATGATCCCAGAGTCCTGGGATTGAGCCCGGGGTCGGGCTCCTTGCTCAGCGGGGAGTCCGCTTCTCCCTCTCTCTCTGCCCCTCCCCCTGCTTGTGTTCTCTCTCTCCCCATCTCTGTCAAATAAATAAATAAATAAATAAATAAATAAATAAAATCTTTATTAAAAAAAGAAATTAAGAAAAATGTGGTCTCCTTTTGTGGTTATTATCATTAAATTGCTTGAAACATATACCCCGCCAGCTTCTGGGAAACTGTTGCCACCGCTGGGGAAAAAGCATCCTCCAACTACAATAAAGGTCAGTCCCGGGGCCCTGAACGGAATGGTGGGATTCTCTCCTTTTATGCGCAGGCCCCAGAGTCTCTGGCCCGAGTTCCAGGCCCAGGGGCAAATGAGATCAGCCCCGTTGCTCACTTACGCTTACCTGAGGGCCACCGTGCGGATCCATCCCCTGCTCATTCTCCCAAACCCCTCCCAGCCATTGCGCTGGATCTCGAAACTCCACTCAATTTTTGGGAGTGGGATGGGTCAAACACCCACACTCTTGCCCCGGGCATGACAGAGGGTCTGCAACAAGTGTTTGTGAAGACTTAGGGTGGACAGAACGAGGAGACCGTTACCCCATCATTGAAACATACCCCCCCCCAAACAAAAACAAAACCAGAGCTTCTCCTGCCCCCGGTGTGTCTGAGTGGGAGACAGGGTCAAGGCAGATCCTAATAACCAGATCGTACCAGGCAGGCAAAATCTCACGCACTGCTTGGCGCCACAGGTTGACAATTAAGAAACCGCCAACTTTTGTAACTTGCTTGACCCCAAAGCCCTACATCTCTCGCCTGCTACGTAGGCAAAGATGACCCCCGCCCCGTTGCTGTCAGGCCTGGGTGAGCTGGGCTTCCTTCTGGGAGAGAAGGCACGGCCCTCTTTGAGGCCTACCTGTCAGCTTACAAACGAAATGTGGCTCTCAGTACCCAATTTTGCAGAGAGAAGGCCGAATTATGAAAAGATGCATTTTTTTAAATAGAAAGAAGAAGAAACAGAAACCACAAAGAAATTGTCTCTAGACGAACCCTTCTCCATTCCTGAGCAGATGGGTAGGCAGTGGCCTGGAGCACGTGCTGTCCTTGGAGGCGGACTCAGCAACTGTAGGGTTGCGGGCTGCAGCTCCCCAACCGGCCCCGTCGCCTCCCTGCCCCGCAAGGCTCCCAAAGGCCCCTCCCGGACAGGTCACGCAGACCGGGTGTGGGGAGGTGGGGTAGGGGCCAGCCTCCAACCCCTCCCTCACGACCCCCGTGTTGAAAGCGCCTGCGGAGGGGACAGAGGGCTCTTTTAATTAGAAACTTATCGGACCCCGGACTGATTAGATCGCTGTCCTGGGGCCTCTCGCTGGGCCAGCGGCGGAGAGCGCGGGGGCGGGGGCCCAGGGAGGAACGGTTGCGGGCTAAAAGGGGCAGCGTGTTCAAAGACTTCTTGTACAGGCCTTCAAGGGGGAGACTCTAAGCGTCCAAGGTAGCGCTTTTCCCACGGTTAGTCTCTGCCGGGAAAGGGAGTGCAACCTTGACCGCGCGGAGAGGCGAGACACGCTCTGCGCCTCCCTCCCCCGCGCGCGGCAGCGGAGGAACCCGGGAACCGCCTGGCCGGGCCTGGCTTCCCAAGAGCTGGACGGTAAAGCGGACAGAAGGCTCCGTCAGGGAGAGGGGCAGAAGGCTGAAAATGATGATTCCATTGCGGCGGCACAATAAGGACAAATCTGCCCCCCAACGAAATACCCTCTCCAACGTGACCCAAAGGGGGGCGCCCTTTGCCCTTGGGTACAGCTGGTCTCTACACTTGATTCTAGGGTGACCCGGTGATGCCAAGGCTGCCTCCTGCTCTAGGATCTGAGCCCCCTCCAGCTGAGGGAATCAGAGGCTGACTGACAAGTAATCCTTTGGGTTTTGGGGGGGGTTTCCCCCCCTCCTTCAATTCCGCATTAAGTCTGGGGCTACCCAAGTCCTCACCCCACTTCTGCCCTGACAAACAATCTAAACAAACTCATACACAGACTACTGTCGGTTCAGTGCCCCTCCAACAGGGCAAAGGAAATCCATCTCAACAGAAGGGCCAAGATCCCTGGAAAAGGAGGTAGAAATAGCCTCATATGGTCTGCGTGTGAGTCCCAGCTGTGCCTCAGAGCGACCTGTTGCACACCTAATCTCTTAGAGCCTAGATTTTCTCATCCAGAAATAAGGGAGTCCTCCAATGTCAGACTCCATGCACTCCAATATGCAACCATGCACACTGCTTAATGCTTAACCACCAGTGCCTTGTACAGAGTAGATACTCAATAAATGTTTGCTGAATTAATGTGTGGAAGTTTAGGACACCACCTATCCTGTTTAAGAAATGGGAAAGGGACGGGGGTGGCATGATGCCTGGTGGTGCCAACTGTCCTCTCCTGTGGGCCAGGGTTAAGCTGCTTTGCCTAGGGACAGGGATTCAGAGTCTTGATTTCTCTCTGTTGGAGCTTGGTCTGGAGTCTGTTGATGGCCATTCCCATACTCTGGGGAAGGAGCTGATGCCCTTGCTTCCCCCAACACAAGCCTCCCGCTAGACTGCATTCCTGGGGGAGCCATAGGAATCCCAGAAGTCAAGAGAATTAATCCAGAATCTCCAGGCCTTGGGGTTGCCAGGGCTAGGACTGAAGCTGGAGCAGCTTCTGACATCTCACCCCAGCCCCCAGCTGCCCAGTAAGTCCCAACAGCCAGGCAAGCATGACTCACTTACATTTTCAGTGCAAGAAAAAACTAAACCCACAGAAAAGAACTGCCTTACAGATTGTGGCATGTGTCTGGAGCTGGCTTTCCACTGGGCTTTTCCCCAGGATGGGGATGAAAACTCCTTCACCTGCTAGTCCTGGTCCCCTTTTATCTCTTTGGCAACCAACCCCATGCTGAACTGATGGGATCCTAGGCACCAGAACGGCCTATAGAAGAGACCCAAACAAAGTGAGAGAGCCCAGATTCCAAAAATCCCCTCAGAACCTAGATGGACTCAAATAAATGCTAACAGCACAGCAGTATTTTGAAACCCCAGAAACAAAGCAAATGGTGTCTCCAGGCCTCCAAAGAGCACACATCCACACTCAGATTCACTCACGTCACACACCTGCCTGCCAGTCTTGCCGTTTCTGGTTCCGCCAATTTTAGATGGTCTGCTGCCTTTGGAATTTAGAGCCCCAAGCCAGGGGAAAGTTGGGCTTCTGCTCCAGTGGCATAGAACTTCAGGCGGGGGCCAACACCCAAGTTGCTCACCTCAGCTGTCCTCTTACAGATGGGGAAACTGAGACCTGGAGATTTGTAAAAGGTAACAACAGCCTGCTAATCAGAGGTGACACTCTCAGAGAACACAAGCCTCTGAATCGACACTGAGTTTTTCCAACATCCTTTGAGTGGGAAACACTAACTTCCATGTAGCAAACACCCAGAATGGAGGCCCCGGGGTGCTGCTTGAGGTTCTTCCACAGACCACGGACCTCGAGTCCCCTAAAGGAAGAGGGGAGAGTGGTTTCGATTTCACTGGGGCTTCTGGTGAGCCAGGTGCTGCAGGCTGGGTTTAGCTAGGGACCACCTGAAGATACTCATTTAGAAGGTGTTGGCACTGACGGTGGACCAGAAGCCCTGAGCCCTTCTGCTCTTGGGGAGCCCTGGCACCTCCCGCAGACGGTACATGCTCCGTTCTCCCCGCCCACGCATCCCAGAAACATCCCAGTCCCTTAGGGCTGCAGGAAATTTTGCTCCAACAAAAGCATCCGCCATGGCGTTTGTAAGACATTTCCTAAAATACGGAATGAACTCTCAAAGAGCACAGAAGTCCAATTAGTATCAAATTGGAAAACAAACTACAAGGGCCCAGCCTGATTGGCTTTGCGCTAGTTCCTGAGAAACATTAAATAAGTGTGCGGGAGCCAGGGCAGGATGGGGACACTACTGGCTGAGTCCCTCGATGTACACTGAACTCGGCAAATAAACCGTTCTTGTTCTGACCCCCCTGTCTTGCAAAAATCAGCTGAGCTCCGAGTTTAATGACAAGAAGGCACCAAGGCGCGCTGAAAGGAAGGCCCATGCTTGGGCCTCGTTCCACCGCCTCTCGGAGGACCCGGTCCCACACAGCTTGGAACAGGATAAACAGAGTTCTCTTCCAGCCCTGGAGCTCTCACGGACGCCGCCTGAGCTGGAACCCAGGAGACATTTGCTTTTATACTACCAGACGCGAACGCGGACATGGTTCCAGGAAAGCCACTGTTTAGCTGCTAGCCCGTAAATGTACTCATTCCTTGTTCCGTGATACTTATCGAACGTCTAATGTGTGCCATCGCCGTGAAGGCTGGAGCGGCTCCTGACATTTCCGCGCGGGGTAGGAACACGGGCTGTTCACCCGGTGCTGGTCCCACGGTCTGAAAGCTAAAAAGGTCCAGTGCCTAATAACAGTCCCGTGGTGCCTTGAGCCACAGAGCACCTTCCTGAGACAGAGCCAGACACTGCACCGGTTCCCCCTTCCGACTCCCACGGAGACTAGCTCCTGGAATCTCCTGGGGTCCGAGGGGCCCCAGATGACCTCCCGGCTCATGCGAACCAGTCCCGCTCCCGGCTCTGCAGGATGTCAGGGGCCTCCGCCGGCACGTACTCCCTCTCCCCGGCCTCCTCTCTCCAAGCTGCTGCTTCCGCTACCCTCACGGTCTGGGGCGGGGTGGGGGCGGGGGCGGCCGGTTAAGAGCCGGGGTCAGGGAAGGGATAGGACAGGGGGATGCTAGAGCGCGGCGACAGCCCCGGCGCCACCCCGCGTGTAGAGGGCGCTCCCCCGGCCCGCTTACCCTGGTTGCGGATAGCGGGCTGGCTTTCGAGGCAGCTGGGCAGGTAGGGCGCGTTGGGGAACATCCTGGCCTGACCGGAGGACGCCTGGCTGGGCGGAGGAGGACCGAAGGGACCGTAGCGACAGGCTCCAGCTGTGCCGGTGAACTGGCCGGAGAAATGCACGGTGAAGGCGCTCAAGCACTGCTCCTCGTGCGGCTCCGCGCCGCCCCAGCTCGGCTCCTGTTTGATGAAGGAGTGAGGCGGCGGCGGCGGCGGGGGTGGCGGCGGGGCCGGCGGCGGCGCAGGACCGCCCAGCGAACCGTAAGCCGAGGCGCCCGGGGGTGCAAAATCCAGCACCGGCGCCCACTGCGCGGCGCCGCTCACGGGCAGGGCGCAGCCACCGCCGCCACCCAGCGAGGGTACCGCGGGCAGCAGCGCATTCAGGTCCCGCACGTCAGAGCCCATTTGCTGCGGCTCAGCCCCGGATGCCCCGCGGCTCCTTCGGCCTTGCAGACGCTCAGCGCTGGACTCCGCCGCGCCTAACTTGGCCCAGAGGCCGCCTGGGCCCCGGAGCCCCGGCTGCTCGGGGTGCTGAAGGCACCCAGACCCGGAGCGGAGCGAGTGTGAAGACGCCGGCTCCGGGGCACACGTGGAAGCTGGCTCCTGCGGCGGGAGGAAGTCCAGGATCGCGGCAAGGAGGCGGCGGGGCCCCGGCTCCTGGGCTGCGGTCCCGGCTCTGGGTGGGTGGGTGAGTGAGTGAGTGGGAGGGCGGGTGGGAAGGGGGGAGCGCACAGACGGCCGGGCTGCGGAGAACCCCCGGGTGTGGGCGCTGCCTTGAACTCCTTACCCCAGCTGCCTGGCTGCCCCCAGCTTCCCAAAGCTCAAATAAGAGGGGCTGGCGGCGGGGGAGGAGGAGGAGCCAGGAGCCTCCGCCGCTCCATTCACACTGCGGCCTGAGCCCGGCCCGGCAGCGCGCGCCGCTGGGTGGGGGCGCCCCCGCCGCGGGGGTGGGGGGCGGGCCTGTAAGAGAGTCCCTCTGGGAGACACCCTCCTCTCCAACCCGCCGCGCGCTCTCGGCGGGCCTATGGACGCAGCCCTCCCCCCACCTCCCCTTCTCGGCCTTTGCAAGTGTGGGCGCCTCGGGGCACTGGCGAGTCTCTCCAGGTGAGCAGAGAATGTCCCCACTGCATCCCTGGGGGGTGGGGGGGGCGGGATGGTGGTGTTAATCTGAGAGGGCGGGTTCAAGGGAGGAGCAGGTGAGCTGCGCGAGGGCGGGAACTTCAGGAAAGCACTGAAAACTTTCCAGAGCTTCAGAGAGGCCAATTCCTTTACTCGGAGCCCGAAAGTCCAGCTTCTGCTTCTTGAGCAGCCGGGCAGGAGTGGTGGCCGTAATCTCAGGTTCACTGGGGTGGGGGTGACACTTTATGGGTTCCAGAGGCCACGCTCAAGGTGAACGTGGGTGACCTGCGGGGCGCGGTGCTTCAGCTGTGATAAAAGGCATTTTTCGATCGTCTGGTAGTTGGTTACTGGATGAGGCTTGCGCCCAGACGAGGGCAGTTGTCGCCTCCCTAAAAACTGCTGTCAGCGGCACTTAATCTCCTTTTCTAGTGAGGGATATTTAACTCTAATTCGGTGAAGCCGGGAAAGCCTTAAGGGGAACGCCCAGAGCTTGCACGCATTCCGACCGGAGAATCCCGGAGCCCAGTATGGAGGTTGAGAGGTGGGGAAGATTCCAAGTCCAAGTCCCCCGGGGAGAGGTTGGCCTCTGCAGCCAGCCCCGCCGCCCTCGGCCTCCGCTCACCGTCGAGGATACCATTCTGGATAAGCAGATGAGGGGACGCAAACCAGTTAGGAGGACCACAAAGGAAAGCCCTTAGTGGCCCACGGCCCAGGGCAGTGTTCGCACCGTTGGGAGTTCCGAGCTCAGAGCTTCGCCACATCAGACTCCTCTCTTCACCTAGTCACTCTGTGGGGGCCCCGCGCCTCAGGGCAGGTGTTTGAGGTTTTGTTTAGGTTTTTGGCTCTTCCACAGTAGTCAGGATTTAAGGGGATGCGAATCTAGGCAAGGAGAAGCGCTGGGAACCCGGGTTGGAGCGCGTTTCGGGGCTCGTGGAAACGTCCAGGGGGCAGCGGTGACGGCGCAGCCTGGAGCCGCCAGGAGCGCGGGCGGGCAGTGGCCGGTGGCCACCAGGCCTCTTACTCCAGGCTGGCCGCGGAAGGGCGCGCACCTCTCCACCAAGCCCTTGCGAAGCGACAACCATGGTAGTTGCGGTTTTACAAAGAAACGGAACGTTTTAAAAGCCTTGGCATACTCTTCATTTTCTTGCGCTTTGGTTTTAGTTAACTTGAACTTGCGCTGAGTAAATGAAGTAGACCTGAGTTCTGGCAGCGAACCCGAGGCTCAGAGCCTACACGCCAAAGAAAATTCCCTCCTCTTGGGGTCGCTCGTCCTAAAGGCGCTGGAGACGGTGAGGGCAGAGGATCGCGCGCTACCCGCTCGCCACCTACGAGGTCCTGCCCCTCTCTGCGCTACTTTGGTGCATGACTGTGCTTGTCTCCACTCAGAAGCTTTATCTTTTCTTTAAAGACCTGAAAAGGTTCTGGAGGCCAGCTCCTTCTCCCCCGACACTCCGTGAGCTGCCTACTACGCTCCCCCAAGTGCAGTCTGGAAACCTGCAGCGGGGCTGGAGAGCTGGGCAGAGGGCATGCGCCTGTGCTCTCTTTGGTGCAGAAAGGCCCCGGGAGACGAAACTTCTCAGGCCAAGTTGCCCCTTGAACTCCGCAGACCCCTGTCTCACACCCACCACTTTTATTTCGACGTCGAAGGAGTTTTTCTTAACTAGAATTCACTCAAGCGCCACGAGGGAAGGAGAGACCTTTACGAAAAGTCAGGGATTTTTATTTGCCAACGAAAAGGTCGAGATTGTTTCTCTTTTACCCTCTTCTGCAAAGTTTTGGAGGGTATTCGGGGGGAGGTGACTTGAACGTGAGCTTTTGTGGTTTTGAATCCCAGATAGGGCAGAAGTGCTTAATTTTGCACCTTTACGTTTTTAAAAAAGTTTTTGTTGAGGGGCGGGGTGGGGTGGAGTGAGAAGAAAGGGGACCGAGAAAATTCAGGACTTTTCTTCCCTCCGCCATTTGTTGCCTGAGAATCCTAGAGGGAGGAAGAGCAGTAGTGTGATCCCCGCTTCAAGCCTGGCTTGCCTCCTCGCTCCGGCACCGTACTCCGAAACGGTGGGAGGAGTTCCCTGCAACCGGCCGGGAAGTAAGTGCTGCGCGTCCGCCGCTGCTCGAAGTCAGAGGGCCTCTCGGGAGAGGAGGTCTCCGAACCCCCCGACCCATCCGCATCCCCGGAAGCCCAGGAGCCCCTGGCCCAACGCTGGGAAACCCGCACACTGAGGTCCCCATTTTCCCCCTTGAATAACCTATTCTGCGGGAGCTCGGCGATTACCCAGGCAGTCGCTCCCGCTAAGCTGGCCTCGGCGCCCTGAGCCCGCCAGGCGGAGGGACAGAGTATCTGGCCGGGAGGAACTCTGCCCGCCTCGGCAGGTGGGCGCTCTCCGGCACCTCCGTAGCTCGAGGCCCAAGGAAATGAGGGCGGCGGAGACCTGGCCGCTCCCTTCTCTGATCCACTTTTCCACTCCCTGTCAGCTGAGACTTATGGCACAGAGGATTTGGTCTGAATCACCATTTGGCAGGAATGGAAATACAACTCCCGGTCTGCAGAGAAGGAAACTGAGGCCCAGGCAGAGAGAGGAAAGACAGCTGTAGAGCGCAGTGGTTAAGAGGATGGAATTGGTGGTCAGAGAATGGAATCTCAGGTCCGCCGGGTAACAGCTGTGTAACCCTAGAGGACTTCCATGGCCTCTCTGAGCCTCAGTTTCCTTATTGATGGGATGGGATAGTGCAATACCAGCGTCTACTTCATGGAGTAGTGGGGATCAGACCAGAGAATAGTGTTGGTTTCACGCATTCGATAAACGTTACAATTGTTGTCACTATTACTAAGGATACATAGCAAAATAGTGGCCAAGCCGAGCTGAAACCCAGATCTCTCGACGTCTCGCTCAGTCAGGCCTTTATCCCCCTCCCTTTCTGCCTCCGTAGAGCTAATGGAGTGGGCTGTAAAGAAGGGAGGGAGAGAGGGACACTGAAAACCCATGTGGCTCGGATACATTGGTAAAAGTCATCCTGGCCTGGAAGGTGCTTAATTATTGGGAGATCAAAAATCACCGCTGAGTGGTAGAGGGTACTGAGGACCTCTAACCGCCCCCACTCCCCCGCCCCCTTTGACCCCGGGGCTGTCAACTGCATCTGACCAAGAGCCGAGCCGGCCCTGCAGCCGCGGCCCCAGGGAGCGGCGCGTACTCCCAGGCTGCGCTCCGGGCGTCACCCCGCGGCCGCCGACAACTGAATAAACACTCAAAGCGCTGCGATCTGTCAAAGGCTGGGGCTGGAGACGCAGAAGAGGAGTGGCTGCACCGCCAGCCGCCCAGGAGGAACTGGCTCTCCATTAGCACCTCGGGCAGGGGCTAAAACCCCGAGCTCCACGCGCAGGACCGACAGCCCAACCGCTACGCCTCCCCTCCCTGCCCACTCCAGCTCTTGGGGATCTGCTTACCCCCGGCATCTCCGTAGGCGCTTAGCAGGTTTCCAGCCCCGTGCTGGCAGTAGAAACCCCAGCTTCATTTCTTTAAATTAAAAAAAAAAGTAACGAGGGAATTTTGTTAGAGAGTACTCCTCCCCTTTGTCCTCCCACCCTGGCTTCCTCTGCTCATTTGAAAAATAACTCGATTTTTTTTTTAACTACCTTTCGTCTACAGTACAAACCCCGTTCTCTGACCCAGTTTGGGGGTTTAGGACCGGTGAGCACCGCCGTCTAGGCGCTGCAAAATTTTCCCCTCTCCCCCAGCTTGCAGTTCGTGGAACCGCCAGAGTTACCCGTCTATTCTCATGCCACCGCGAGTTGGTCCCCAAGCTCCCAGAAAGTCCCCGTTGAAAGGATCCCGCAGCGCTGCCTCTATTATTATACCGTAAATCTTTTTAAATTCTGGAACTAATTATATAGAGGATATGTCTCAATTTGTTCTGCATTAATGCCACAGTGGGGATGGAGGCCGGGCCGTGGCCAGAGCAGATACGTAGGCCCATGAAATTGATGAACTGAGAGTTGCTCCCAGTCCTAAGCGCACCATCTGGAATTCCAGTCTGAGGTTACAATTAGAACTCCTGACCCCGGATTCAACTTTGCAAACAACAGGGGGAAAAATGGGAAAAAGAAAAAAAAAAAAACAACAAGAAAAAAACCCAACTTATATTCTGCACCTGTAAAAAAAAAAAAAAAAATCCCCACACAATCTTAAAATCTTTCCATCTCAGAAGATTCTTTCCAAGTATTCTTTTGTGTTTTTTTAACCTATAAAAGATAATGGACTATATTTTATAGACTGGATTTTATCTTATCCCTTTCCCTCTCCCGACTGCACTCAGTTTAATAGTTGTCAGTTTTTTCTTTTTTCTTAAGGGTTGGATTTAATTATATGGGACCAAAATATTCCTTAGTAAATTAGCTTGCTAAATATTCTGTCATTTTGCTATTCTGCTTTTGAGAAACAGCTTAATTACAGAAATCTATCTGGATCTAGGAACTTCTTTTTCACTGTTGCTCCAGCTTAACTGTAATCAGGAATTTTATTTGTGTTATAATTTTATTTGTGTTCTAAATCGGTTAGGCCAAATTCTTCCTTCTTTCTTTAGTAACACACTGCTTTATTTTCCTCTCACTTTGACCCTCTGAAGAAAACGAAGGACTAGGCAGTGCTAGGGAAATCTGTTAAATTTATTAGCATAAATGCTTAGACAAAACGAGATATAAATCATTCAGATGTATTAAGCCATAAAGTATCCCAATGAAGTCAGTGCCTCACAGGGGTCCTGGTGTATAAATGTTCATATAAAACAGGTTATCAGTATTATCTTTCAAACTGAATATGTGTTGTAAAAATATCCAAACGTTGAGTTAAGAATATGGGGGCAATGGCTGGGCAGGAAGGGTAGCAATTTGGTGGCTCAGAAAGCATGGCAGAAGACAATTCTCAACAGTATGAAAATGCAGTAGACAATTTTTTTGAAGAAAAGTATGCAAGATATATTTGATGAGAAGTAAAGAAATAAGGAAAGAAGAAATGAGTGGAGAGCAAAACACTGCTTTCTGTAGAACACTTTTTTTCCCTAAAAAAGGTCAATTTAGCTTAAAAAAAAAAAACCTAGTCAGAAAAGGCACTGGCTCTTCACACAGATAACGGATGAGCCATTAATGGAGAGCCACCTGGGCCTCCGTCTGCAAACCCGGATATGCAGCTGGTCGGCAGAAGGATGTGAATTCACTGGAGGTGGACAGGGAGAAGAGGGGTGGGGGAGTGAGGAAGAGGAGTTGCCAGAATTCCTAGCAGAGGTTTACCAAGACAAAAAATCAGACAAAATGTTAAAGGAGCAAGGGCTCTCAAAGCTCATAATCACAACTCTCTGTAAACCTTGGCAAACCAAGGCATTCTTTGCCTTTTAGAAATGACTCTTCCAAAGCCTTTTTTTTTCTTCTCCCTCTCTCTCTCTCTCTCTCTCTCTCTCTTCCTCTCTCCCTCTCTCTCTCTCTAATCAAGGAGTTTACCAGAGAAAGGGAACAATCTCCCTTTTCTTCATCAGGGACATCGTCAGCTTTTAGGGTTCGTGGGTTCATTCACCATTGGGGTAACCATTTATCAGGCAATTTCTTTGTGCCAAGTGTTGTGGCAGGGACTGGAAATCCAGTCGCAGGAGACAAGCTCCACCCTGCTCTCACGGAGCTTGCATTCCAGCCGGAATGACGGAAACGTTACAAGCAAACAAGTCGGATACTTTCAGCTAGGGGTAACAGCTACAAAGAAACAAGGAGATTCAGTGGACTAGAGGAGTAAAGGTATGACAGGGATGGGAACAAATATACATTCACTGCCCTGTCTTAATGTGTTTGTAAGTATCTCGCTTTAGTGCTGTGTGGCAAGAAGGGTTTGAAGGATTTGGAACAATTGGTCTGGACAGATCTCTACCTAGAGGGGGCTGGACTTTATGGAATCAGGAGACTAGCGTTTTAGAGAGGGGTGGATTAAAATCGCCACCAGCAGGGACACCTGGGTGGCTCTGTTGGTTAAGCGTCTGCCTTTAGCTTTGCTCATGATCCCAGAATCCTGGGATCCAGTCACATGTTGGGCTCCTTGCTCAGCGGGGAGCCTGCTTCTCCCTCTGCCTGCTGCTCCCCCTGCTTATGCTTTCTCTCTCTCTCTTTCTCTGACATATAAATAAAATCTTTAAAAAATAAAATAAAATCGCCACCACCAGCTGAGTGATGTGAAAGTTACTTAACCTCCGAAACACTCCATTTTTTCCTCTTGATAAAAATAGCAGCACCTTTTGAAGTTGAGAGAATAAGGTGAAGAAGGGCATGTACCATTTTCTGGCCCAAAGGGAGAACTCAATAAATGGTTACTATTATCTATATTCTTATAGATTCTGTTATTTTTTGTTTCCAGTTAATTGATAAGTTAGTAGACTTAATACCGATAATGGTGTAAGTTACGAAAATCTTCACTGTTGTTGGATCAGGGAGAAGGGCAGGAAGAGAAGCCCTTTGCCAACAACTCTAACCTTAAGCTGGGTTTGTTACTGCCTTGAAGTGAATTAAAATCGTTCTGTCCTATACCCAGGCCTGAAACCTGAAACAGAAAATATGTAGCTTCTGCTTGAAAGTCAAGCTTAGATTCTTTCCTTGCAGTACAGAAGGCTATAGATGAATGTCAGCTTGAAAGGCTTAGGATGGCATTTTTCCTTACAGCCACATTTCAGGTATGTAGCCTAGTGTAGAATCCTGGGCTAGGTATAAAAACAGCTGGGTTCAAATCTTGTTTCTGACAATGACCATGGCCTTGGGGAAATAACTTAAGCTCTTGATTTTTCAATACCCTTATCTGTAAAACAAGAATGATAATAAGGATGAAATAAAGCAAACAGGGATTTGAAAACTGCAAAATGCTAAGCAATGCTTACAGAAAGCCATCAGGACCATCTGTAATGTGGGAACTAACCAGGGAAATAAATGCTGCAAGGAGTGTTGGGGTACATACATCACTTTCTTCTGCATGTTTCTTACTTTGTAAAATGGGCATAGTACCTTTCTCATGGGGCTCTGGTGACAATGACATGAGATGTGTGTAAAATCTTTCTGAACACGCCTGGAATAGAGTGCTCGCTACCTAATTGTGGCTGCTACTTTTCTTGTTAACCCTTCTCTGATCATGCTCTGAGCTGATCATGATCTGAGATCTGAGATCTGAGGTCTGAGATCATGATCTCTGATCATGATCTGAGCTGAGCTTTACCTTTTCACACTTATAGTTTTTTGTTTATTTGTTTGTTTGTTTTTTACTGTGGCAGGATGAAATAGTATAAAGGGCAGGGCTTAGGGATCAGAAGTCTGGGGTTTGAGTCCTCCTCTCCTCCTTATTTTCTGTATGACTTTGGGTGACTTCCTTATTTTTTCTGAGCCTCAAGTTTCATAACTGTAAAAATGGGAGCTAAGGATACCTTCATCTCACAGAGCTGGTTTTTTTTTTAAGATTTTATTTATTTATTTGACAGACGGGGATCACAGAGAAGCAGGCAGAGAGAGGAGGAAGCAGGCTCCCCGCTGAGCAGAGAGCCTGTTTGGGGGCTCGGGGCTCGATCCCAGGACCAGAGCCGAAGGCAGAGGCTTTAACCCACTGAGCCACCCAGGCGCCCCTCACAGAGCTGTTTTGAGAACAGATTAACACGACACATGTAAAGTGCTTACACGGTACCCGGCATGTAGTCAGAAATCAAAAAATGGTAGTTACTAAGTTTTCAATTTGTCTAATCAGAGAATATTAATTTACTTCAAAAAACTGAGCAGCCACCAAGAACCTGGATTCCAGCATGATTCTGAGCACACACACAAACAAATCCCCATCTTCTAAATTCACCTGTGCCACTTTGAAATCTTACTCCTTCATATAGGAAAGACTTTGTAATCAAGGCATTGACAATGACTTTTGTTTTTGACTATCAGTTCATTAGGTTGTAAGTTAGAATCCCATTTATTTTCACCGAGTTTCTTTGCAGAATAACCAGCACATATCAAGGACTTTGGTAATCTTATATTTTTTAAAATAAGCAGAAAACTTTTTCAGCCAATGGAGAGAGAAAAAAAACCAATTGGACTCTCTTCCTGGAGTTGCCACACAGCATTTATTAATAGCTCTGTAAACAGGCTTGAACATAGTATCAGCTGGCTGCTCAAGATATTACAAAAGTTTATGAGAAGTGGCTCAGGAAAAACAAGATAGATTCATTAGAAATCTGATACTGGTCAATAGTGCCTTTATCCCGAGTCTCCATAAATCACAAACAAATGAAACTTCTATTGTGATCACTGTTCCATTTCTAAAGGATCTCCTTCTCCCCTTTAGTAGAAATTAAATAACATTTAAGAAAGTACATGATTTTTTTTTCTCTACTGATACAGAAACTAATTACAAAATTTCCCAAGAGGTAATAAATACCAAACTCTAATCAACAGATGTGACATACAATAAATAAAAAGTGCATAACTTTGATTCTCTATTTAGGGCATATGTTTATCTTTAATTATCCCCAACTTAAGAATGGAATAACTATTGTTATCTGTTATATTTATTATTTATTTCTAGAGTGACACCACATTTTTATCTTGCCCAGAACAGTCGCACTCTAAGTTGTTGTCCCAGCTTAATTATTAATTGCTCTCCTTTTACTTCCCAAAGTATTTTGGAATTGATGGTAAATAGTAAGGGCTCTACTTGCTTAAAATTTTATTTTATAAAAAAGACAGGTTCAAGAAAGCCATTAGAACAAAGGTGAAAGACAAGAGTTAATTGTGACTAGTGAGAAGAAGAAAAGATTGGATTAATATTAGAAATCAAAGGATGAGGGGGTGCCTGGGTGTCTCAGTCAGTTAAGCGTCTGCCTTTAGCTCAAGTCATGATCTCAGGGTCCTGGGACTGAGCCCTTGTTGGGCTCCCTGCTCAGCAGGGAGTCTGCTTCTCCCTCTGCCTCTCCCTCTGTCCCTATCACCCCCCCCCGCGCCCCCTAGCTTGATATCTCTCTCTCTCTCTCTCCCGAAAAATAAATAAATAAAATCATTTTTTAAAAAAAGAAATCAAAGGATGAGGATAATTACTGTAGTTGAGCATAAAATTTAGTTCTGAGCTTCCTGACAGCCAAGTCAAAAAGGGAAAATAAAACTAGATATATATCTCTCATTACAAAATAGAGAGAAGAAACTCATTTTTTTCAGAAGAGACAGACTTTTCTAGTACTAAGCTCCAACAGAAACTCAGCTCACTAGCTTTCCTCTAAGAATCATGAGAAATGGTTAGTGACTTCAACAATAAAGTTTCAAAAGATGCAGAGATATTCTCTGGTGACTTCTCATTTCAACCCAATGGTGTAATATTAAAATTATAGTTATTTTTCTAAAAAATAAACAAACAAACAACAAAACCAAAAACCAAAACAAACAAATTTTAAAAACCCAAACTTTTTCTGAAAGGAAAGAGCCAGTAATATAATCACTTTTTAAAGCTCTCTGGGAGTCTGACCTGATTCAAATTAACCTAATGTGTTAGTTTTCAGAAACTGCCTACTGATAATTTTTAAAAATATTTTATTCATTAATCATCAAATAACTTTGAATATGAACCAAAACATTGCTAGGGACACCACCCTTGTTCTCCAGAATTTGTGATCTGATTTGGGGAGAGCCCTAGGGTAGTAGTAGTTCTTAACTGAGATGATTTCCTACACCATCTGGTTATGCGTAGAGACATTTGTGATTGTCATAGCTTGGTTGGGGTAGGAAAGTAGATGCTACTAACATCTAGTGCAGACAGGCCAGGGATGCTGCTAAACTTTCTTTAATTCACAGGGCAGTGCCCCTACAGCAAAAAATCATCCTGCCTAAAATGTCAACAATTCTGAGGTTAAGAAACCCTGCCTTAGCGTACTGTCACTAGAAGAGATCATCATTTCTAGCTGGGGTAAAAAGAAACTTCCTGGAGGAGAGGTCCTTGAGCTGAGTTCTCCCACCCCACCCCAGTGGAAACGGAAGATGCATCTCCCCAGGCTCAAGAAATGGTAGGAATAGAAACAGGCAGGTGAGAAGAGGCAAGCATACTGTAGGGATGCCGTCCACAAAGGGAAATTTGGGTAAACTAACTGAGCTACAAAAGAGGAGAATCTATGTGAAACAATACGAGAGAAAGCCAGAGTGTACAAGTGAATTTAGGGCAAAGAGTTTCTGCTCTGATGTTATGCTCCAAGATCCCTAAACATTGCTAGTGTTTTTTGTTGTTGTTGTTTTTTAAACCACACAAATCAAAAGCAGCATAAACTTTTATGTTCACAAAGATCATCTTTGAATACCAGCTTGGGCTGTATATATATGGGTAGATAGATATTTTCTTCCACTCTCCTACATCATTTTTTACCACTTACATAGTAGGGATTCCTTGGACTAGGTTTTATATCACATTAAATTTTAAAAAATGAGTGCCTACTTAAAAATACAACCTATCAAGGCACAGGAAATTCTGAACCACTGCTGTAATTAATAGAACATTGTAGGAATCACCATTAAGAAATATTATTCTGACCTAGTTCGCCGTGTCAAGCTGCAGATTGTCCTTTTCTCGAATCATGGAATGCTTTGTGAGAAAGGACTACAAAGCTGGGTGCCTCAATATTAGCCATCTCACCCCCCAAAGTTCAGCCAGAAGTGGGACAAAACCCTCCTCACCATGTCGACGTGTTTACTTCTGGCGTAGGAAAATATTGCTGTTGCCCAATTTGGTTTTCCAGCCCATTCACTTGCCTGGAAACATATGTTTTATTCTTTCCTTTGATGATTTACAAATAAATTAGCATGATCCACTAAGGCCTGCCAACATACATGTGTTACTGGAGAAATCTGAGATGTTGAAAAATGATTGTGATTTATTGTATCCCGATACTTTCTTCTGAAGGACCAAATAAATAGCATCAGTTAGTTATATACCTGACATATTTATTGCAGAAATCCCACTGAGCACTTCCCATTGTCATGTGTTCTCACACATTGTTTTCACAAATTGTGTTTTGAAAGAAGTCGAGGGAAATTCAGGCCAGAGAAACAAGATGTTATCTTTTGGAAAGGATGAGCCCACTCTAATGGAAAGGGATAATCCATTCAGAGGTTTGCAAAGCCAATGTCCTCCAGTGGGTGTGATAAATCCACAGGATCTGAATCCAGGATTTTGCACTGGGACCTTGAAGTCAGCAGGAACAATTTAGTTGTGCTCCAAATATCAGTGTTATTATTGGATAAGCATGCACATCTGTTAGGTCAATTTTGTCCTATTTCTTTAAGGGAATTGCATTCACCAAACACAGTCCTAATTATGTCCATCACAAATAGATCTAAGACGAATGCATAATGTCAGTGCCGCTCCTTGATCATCTCTGTGTTTGAAAACCAGATATAAAAAGGAGAAAAATTCACCTGCTCATCTCAGATGGGTCACATGCTTGGAGAACCCCTGAAGAGACTCTAGTTCTCCCCTAAATTTCATCAACAGGACCATATTCAGAAGACGAGAATATTTGAGACAGCTGCCCTTCTTCACTTTCAAATACATGTTGTACATGCTTTAATTGAGGGTGGGGGGCAAGAGGAATCCAAATATTCTTTTCTAAGAAATTCTTCATCACGTCCTTTCCTAACGCCATACGGTACCTTCCTAGGTATCGTTCAGTTCACCCAGGTTATGTAAGACAATTTTTCTCCGGGTAGAAATGGCAGCTTGCAGCAGGGTACAGCTGTAAGGCACTTCAAAAAGCATCTAGTTGTACCCCGCATTTTTCAGATAAAATGTTATACGACTTGACCCAGATTACCTGGCTAGTTCGTAGCAGAGCTCCCCCTAAGGCCCGGCCTATGGGAGGTGAGATCTATCTTTCTGTAACTGCATTCACTCATTTACACTTTCTGAGTACATATCACAGGCCCAGTAACTGAACAGGAGACACACGGTCCTTGCTCTCAACGTGCTCTCAACAGTGCTCTCAAGCCAGCTCTGTCTGGCTATGCCAGGATTTGGTCACAGGTGAAGCAGGACGTGGAACTTCTGCTAGAAGATGTATCCTTATAACCATGCTCCCTTACACCAGCTCTGAGAATCTGTCAGTTCTTCCCTACGGTAATCAGGAAGACCAAAGGCCAGTTCATTAAGTTTTAGAGAGAGGGCCTCTGGTGGGCTTGTCAATAATTAGTTAACCTCAACATTGTTAAAAATAGAAAAGCATCATTATAGCTTACAGAGGACCCGATCGACAGAGATGCCTGGCACACCGACAGCACTTTTTTGCTTGAATTAGTCAGTGATGGCTCCCAGAGGTTTAGCAACAAGGATACCCCAAGGGGGAGCTCTTCTGGTTTGGAACTGAACTACAGTGAGTGCGGATCTAACCCAAAGCACAAGGAGCCTTTCAGAGCCGCATTTAGTAGCATAGTCAAAGGAAGATAACCAGAAAGCCACAAAGAAACCGTTAAGCCTCTCCTCCCTGTGTTTTTGCTGCCTATTTAACGCTGATGAAATCCTGACAGTTTTGGTTAGGCGGGGGGAGTGTTACACAATGTGCAAACTTCGCAGACATTTACCAAAGATCAAGTTCCAAGATGTAAAACAAATAAAACAAAGATTTTCTCCTAATTTGACTCCCAGCGGATCTGAAAAGCATTTCGAACGTGTCCAGTAAGGCATGAAAAATAATGACCCCAGAGAGTCCTCACTCCCTTGGTCGTCTTAATATATTTTTGTCTACAAACAAGAGAAGTTTTCTAAACTGCTCCCTTGGCTTCCTTTGAAAGGTCTCTAGAACAAAAGTACTTTGGGTGACCCCGGGATACCCGGCAACAGTAACCAAGGATGTGGATGAAGCTGAGAAAGGTAAAAACAGACGATGCACTTTTTGACGTCAGACCTAAAATATTGTGTCCATAAAAACAGAAGAAAACGCTGAAGCTTAGAAACAAAGAACAACTCCATCAGGAAGATGAGCAAGCTTATTGAAGAGAATGTTAAATACGATTTCCCAAAATGTACTATAAAATCACTCTTATGCTACCCAGGTGGCCCTGTGGGGTAGCTTCTTTATGTAATTAGAATTGGCTTTCCTCCTTCTTGCCTCCTTCTCCTTCTCTTCTTTTTGTAATAATAGTCATTATTATTATTATTATTATTGTTATTAGCCATCATTTACTGAGCGGCTGGGCTCTCTGATACATTCTCTCTACTGTTCATAACCACTGCTTTCATGAACGGTTCTGATCACCGTTTCTGAGATGAGGGAATTGATGCTACGAGGTTTGAGCTGTTGACCGTGGAGAACATAGGCAGCCAGAGCCGCAGCCATCGCTGTGTATGGCGAGGCATCAGAAGTCTGGAAGGAAGTGAAGTGGGTGGATGTTGGGGATCCACTTCCGTGGCAGTCTTTGGTGTAGCTTATTCTCAGAATCCGACTTAACGGCCCATAACCGTCCAGCCCAATTCTGACAAGATCCGTAGGCCAAAGTAAAATTAAATGACTTTTGCCACAGAATCTGTTTCTACCACACAGTGTCAACCGAAGTCCGACCCATCCCCTTCCTGTTTGTACCAAATTCTGGCATAGCCTCCTTCCTACAATAGTTATGTCCCTGAAATTATTTTTTTTGTTGTTAAATACAGTGAATAACAGTGACAACACACTGTGGGGGAGTTACAGAAAGGATTTGCTATTTCAAGGCATCCCAAGGTGATTTTTCCTCCTTCTAAATGATCCCCCCATTCTCTACCTCTCTTTGTGTCTCTTCAAACCTGAATTTTCACATGCCAGGATTGAATAAAGAGGAGAGATGGAACGTACAAGCACACCAGTCTTGCATCTAGATAAAGCAGGAGGAAGCTCTATTGAAAGGTCCACTCAGGTTTTCAACAAGGTGGCTCTCAAAAGATCTCAGATCTAGGCCATTTCTGATGGTTACAGGAAGAAGAAAATGTGTCTTTATAAACCCAAAGTTCATACGTATGTATAGATGTTCACATGTGCCTGCACACAAACATTCCTGATGTTTACGGAGCTGAGCCTTTCGCACTTGTACTTCTCCCCACAAGAGCAACTTCTGCTTACGTCTCTCTCTCTTCCTCACCCCCACTCACACGAACAATCCTGAAGTCGTGAACTAAAGGAATATGGCCAATTTAAAAAGGAGAATGGCTTCATAGGGGCAAAGTGGCACTTTCCAGTTACATGAAAAGACAGGACTCCAACAATGTTGACTTTCTGGAGCTTTTCGTGCAGGCGGGGAGTCATATGCTCAAAAGCCGAGACAGCTCTGGCTGGCTGAGTGCCTGAGGAGGACAGCCATGGGTCCTCAGTCAGGCATTTGGGATCACAACTCATCTCAGAAATGCATCTTGTTTCCAGTTTCCTCTTTATCTCTGGCAGAGATCACCGTGAACATGAACGGAGAGCTATGGTAGATCTTGGAGCCAGCTGCCAGAGGACGTCCACCCCGCTGGGGTCCAACCCAAAAAAACGTGCTCTCAGCCTAAGCCATGCTTCAGCGGCTGGGCATGAAGCTTCCCTGCTTGGTTGAGTTTCTTACTTTTTCAGTTTTTTTTGGCAACCCTTCCGGATTCACAAGTGAAGCTCTGAGGCTTATGACGGTGGCATTCCTGCCATTTGGGTCTCATTCATATGAGATTCATATGTATTCTCATTGTACATATGAGGCATAGAGAGCTTGCCATTTGTCCTAAGTCCCACAGGTGGAAAATGACAGACTCCCTCCAAACTCTGCCAGTATGTTCCCATTGACCAAATCCTACCAGACGTGGAAGGTAAGGGAACCCATTGGGGCAATCCATATAGGTCAGCCTCGGGCAGCCCAGAGCAGGGTGAAGAAAGGTGGAAATGGACTTGGACAGGGCTTGTGGGTCTGAAAATGCCTTTATCCTAACCTTCGCTTGATTGATATTTAGCTGGCTATACAGTTATAGATTGGAAATAATTTTCTCTTGGAATTTTGAAGACATTGTTCTTTGCCTTTTAGTTTCCAGCATTACTTTTCAGAAATCCAAAGCCATTCTGATTTCTGAGCCCATATATGAATTAGCTTTCCTTTCTTGGAAGTTTGCAGGATCTTCAGGAGTTCCCTGAACTCTCCAGTTCAATTCCCAATAAACCTTGTTAAAAAGAATTGATCTATTAATTAAATTGTCCCAACAACTATTTTGGAATGACAGAAAAAGGAATTACTTATCCATTTTTCTCCCTTAAGGAATATTTAGAGCCCAATATAATAGAGGTATTGAATTTTAAAATCTGTTTAAAATAGTGAAGGGGCACCTGGGTGGCTCAGTGGGTTAAGCCTCTGCCTTCGGCTCTGGTCATGATCTTAGGGTCCTGGGCTCGGGCTCTGCATTGGGCTCTCTGCTCGGTGGGAAGCCTGCTGCCCCCCCTCTCTCTGCCTGCCTACTTCTTCTCTCTCTCTCTCTGTGAAATAAATAAATAAAAACTTTTAAAAAATCGTGGGGAGAAAAAAATCATGATAGTGAGAGTATCCAAAATTAAGTATTTCTATTCAGCATCTAAAAATGTCTGTCATCCTATCCTCACATGAAATTGCTATTGAATAAGATCAACCTAGGTCAGCACTAAACAGTCTGTGTCTTTTCAACAACTTGGGTCCAGGGACTCTGAAATGCAGACTTAACAGACATTTCTCTTAGAAAAATGACACGCTTTATTTTTAATCAGCTCAATATTTTACATGAAGATATCATACCTGGAGATTACCCTGTTGTGGAAACCAACATCCAATCAGCTATTGCCCCAGCCCAGAACAATGGGTGACAGAAATTCTTTTGTGGGTTGTATTCTGATGGAGCCAAAGTTGGTTGGCCCGAGATGATTTCCATGGTCTGCTGAGCACAAAAGTAGAGGCCGGCTCTTGGCCACAAACAAGGCTGCCCAGTCAATAAGACCTGCTTCCATCAACCCAAGTCTGTACTGATTTCTGCTTTTTTTAACAATAGAAATGAAAATGCCACAGGGAGGAGAAAGAACAATGGTGTTTTGACAAATGGAACAAAGATAGAGCTTGACTGACAGTTCAGGTCAGAAAGCAAACGAAGGCACAGGAAGACTGATGTTGGCCTGCCTTCTTGCCAAGAAGCAAACACTCCGTGGGAGGTTTCCACTGACATGATGAACAGGCTTAACAGTGGCCATTTAGATTCAGCAATTTTGTTGAATGTTTTCTGGCAAAAGGGCACTTTTTCTAGGACTTCAAGTGTAGAGTAATATTACACAATCCACACGTATGGAGGGCCTAGGTGGCTCAGTCGGCTAAGCATCTGCCTTCAGCTGAGGTCATGATCCCGGAGTCCTGGGATCAAGCCCCACTTTTGTCTGAGGGGCGTGCTTCTCTGTCTCCCTCTGCTTCTCCCCTCCCCCGCCGTTTGTGTGTTCTCTTTCTCTCTCTCAAATAAATAAATAATAATAATAAATAAAAATCTCTCTCTCAAATAAATAAATAAAATATTTAAACCAAAATTAACACATATAGTGTTATAATCTTTGAAACCAAAGGAAGAACAATGAGAGCTTATGCGACTCACTGAAAAATGTTATTGTCCTGTTTCTTTGGAGATCTGCTAGAATAGTTCAGATAGAGTTCTGGCCTTGGGAAGGGGCTCAGCCTAGCTGAGAAACCTCTAGTTGCCCTTTCTAGACTTGGAATCCTCTAAAAAGGGAAATTAGGAAGCATTCATTCATGACCTTGAAAAAGTGTTTATAAAAGTATATTATAACGTATCAGTAAAAGGAGCCGGGAAGAGGGTTTATGTGAAAGTTCATGAGAGAAATGCAGCTATTAGCACGCATGCCTTTCCCCACCTTGACCCCAGCAGGAATGTGTAAATTGTAACATATGGAATGTAAGCGTCTGTTGAGATATTTCATAAATCTGCCTGGCAATGAGCATCACAAGGCCCTGCGTGAGAACGAGCCCCAGAAAGGAAGAGATGGTCAACATCACATAGAAGTTTGGGCTGTTCATCAACCCAGGATCTGACCATCAGAAATGTGCAGACAATGTTCTTTAGTAATCACAGCTACTTTCTGACTAGGTGACACTTCGTTAGGGGGCCCAAACCAAGAATAAGTAATATGTTCATCCATTCATTCCAGAAATGTCTATGGAGAGCCTGTACCATGGCCGGCAGCATGCTAGGCACTGCACGTACAGTGGAGAACAAGGAAGACACCGCCTTGCCGCCGTATAACCTACAGCATGTAGACAAACAGATGTTAAACAAAAAATAACAAAAATAATTTTGTAATTACAATTTGGATAAATGCTAGAAAGGAGAATACTAGCTTATGCTAATAGTACAGGGACTCTTCCAAACTCTCTACATGGATTATCTCATTTAATCCTCTTACCAATCTCTGCAATAGATGCTATTATTAGCCCCATTTTAAAGATGAAAAAATAAAGGCGTGATGTTCTACCTGTTTTGCTCAAGGCCACACGGCTAATGAGCGGTGGGCTCAGAATATAGTGTCAAGCAGGGTGCGTTCAGGCCCCGAGTTCCTGACTCTGTGCCACTTTTTTTATGACCTGTGTGGAGAAAGACCATGGATTTAGAGTTCCAGGTTAAAGAAAATGTCTTTCAGGGTAGGATTTTAGGCCAAGCCCAAGCAGGAATTATTTGGGCAAGAGAAGATAACAGGAGTATTCCAAAGTTGGGGAGATGGTGTGTCCAAAGATCCTGAGGCAGAAGGAGTTGGCTTTGGAGGCGTGACTGGGGAGTGGGGAGTGAAGGCAACGCTGGAGAGTAGGCAAGGGTCAGAGTAGGTGCAACCTTGTAAATCCTACTAAGAATCTTGAGCTAAATTCTGAGCAGAGTGGGAACTCCTGAAAGACCAGAATTTGTATGGGGTTTGGTAGTGTCTCTCCAAACACAACTGCTACAGCCAGGAGAGGAGAGGCTTTCTCCCCACAGAGGATGGGGCTGAGGCTGAGCTTGCAACTCATTCTTCCTTCCCACCAACTTCTGTAGAAGAAAGAGGATTCTACATAGTTTTGTTCTTACCAGACCTCTGTCTTCTGCTGCATTTAGAAGATGGTGGTGTCCAGAAAAGACTGATGCTATGGACTAAATGTTTGTGTTCCCCTCCCCCAAATTCATATGTTGAAATCTTGATCCCCAGTGTGATGGTATTAGGTGGTGGGTCTTTGGGAGGACATCAGGTCAAGAGGGCAGAGATCTCCCAGATGAGATTAGTGCCCTTATAAGAAGACACCAAGAGCTAGCTCCCTATGAAGATACTATGGGAAGTTGGCCAATTTCAAGGGGGAAGAAGGCTCTCCCAGAATCTGACCATGTTCCACCTGGATCTTATACCCCTAGCCTTCAGAACTGTGGGAAATGTCTTTTGTTTATAAGCCCCCAGTCTATGGTAATTAGTGATAGCAGCCCAGATGGATGAAGGCAACTGGCAAACCAAAAATTCATTCAGCACTGCTTAATAGTAACTTCAGGCACTAGCATTAACTTTCACATTGCCCAAACTGTGGGAATTAAGATTAGGAAAATAATCCCCAGATTTCCATGTTAAAAATGGTAGCATTTCCTTACATTCTTGAGACAGATACACTGTTATTCTGGGGTGTTTGTTTTTCTTTTTAATCAATTCTTTCATTTATTCACTGGTCCAAGGTTTGCATACCTATCATGTGGCAGACTTGAAAGACCAAAAAGCAAGTAAGACTCAGGTCTCTATGGAAGGCAGAATAATGAATGACATCCCCGAAATGTCCACATCCTAATCCCCAGAACCTGTGGACACATTACCTCATATGGCAAAAGAGACTGTGCAGATGTGTGTAAGTCAAGGCTCTTAAGATGGGAGATCATCCTGGAATATCGTGAAAGAAGGAGGCAGGAGGGTCTGAGTCCTAGAAGGAGATGGAAGGACCAAAGCAGAGTGGTTGGGGCCTGGTTGGGGACACAAGCCAAGGAAGGAGGGCAGCCTCTGGAGGCTGGAAAAGGTGAGGAATGGGTCCTCCCCTAGAGCTGTCAGAAAGGAAGGCAGCCCTGCAGTACTTTGGTTTTAGTCCAATAAGACCCACTGGGGACTTCTGATGCTCATAAGATAATAAATTTATATTGTCTCAGACAACTAAATTTGTGATCATCTCTATACCTGCATTAGGGAAAAAATGCACTCCCCACTCCACTGGGACCTGTCCCAGGACAGACATCTTTGATCTCTCAGTTTCCCACTAGGGCCCACAGTCTTTCTCAACCCAGCAGTCCAGGCAGCGCTTCCCAATCAGCCAGGGACTGGATGTAGCTCACTTTGCATCCTGCGGGGTCTGTGCAGCACCTTACACACGAGTGTGACCCCGCCGGCATCGCTGTATGTGTAAATATTCATTATGTGGACACTTCTTAAAGATTTTTATTTTTATTTATTTGACAGACAGATACCACAAGTAAGCAGAGAGGCAGGCAGAGAAAGAGGGGGAAGCAGGCTCCCTGCTGAGCAGAGAGCCTGATGCGGGGCTCGATCCCAGGACCCTGAGATCATGACCTGAGCTGAAGGCAGAGGCTTAACCCACTGAGCCACCCAGGTGCCCTCATTATGTGGATATTTCTTAATAATTTGGTCTCCAAAGTTGGTTCCACCCCATAATTGCTGTGTCTCCTCAGATAAATTACATACATCCCCAGGCTTCAATTTCTTTATCTTGAAGATAATAATATCTACCTCCAAGATCATGAAGAATAAGTGACTTAGGTATCAAAGCATGAAAACTCATGCCTGGCCAGGAAGTGCTCCGATTTTAACAATGGGGATGATGACTGCTATTATTATTGCCTACAGAATTTACCTGAGGTTTAAAAGTCCTTTGGAAGAAAAATAAAAATAAAAGTCCTTTGGGGACCTACTGTCTAAGTGTGGGACACACACTAGACAAGCAAGAGTGAGGGCAAGTGGACAGGCTGTAACTGGGAGAAGACGGAATCAGGGTGAGGATGGTCGAAATGGAAACAAGTGGGGGGACTTGACAGTACTGCAGAAGTAAAAAAATCAACGGGCTTGACAATGAATTGCCTATGGGGGTAAAGAACTGTCAAGGAAAGGGCCACTTAGTGGGTTAAAGCCTCTGCCTTCAGCTCATGCTAATTAAAGCATGAAATAAATCCTTATTTTGTTTGTGACCTCTCCGGCCCCCTAGCTTTTCCTAGTGTGGTACTCTTTTCTTTCTTCCCGTAACAAAGAAACACCATAAAAATAAAAATAAAATAAAATAAAGAGCCAAAGGAGACACCAAGTATAGAGGTATAAACTATTTGGCAAAATGTAACGGAAAACCAGGAAACTTCCTCTACCTGAATTTTGGCTTTTTGTTGCCACTATGTGAAGAAGACATCATGATTGGCCAGAAAGAGGGAGTGTAAGACAACAGAAGAAGAAACAATAAATAGAATTAAAAGGTCTGAATTGACTTTCAGAAAGAGAAATAAATGAATAGCATAAGAGATAGTTTTTAATTTTTAATGCCTGTAATACAGTTGGGCTGGGGGTGTAGACAGCAGGTGGAGAATAGAGAACAAAGCCCTTTGGGGCTGTGCAGGGTATGGGATGGGGCTAGGGGACTGACTGATGGGGAAGAGGGAAATGTTCTGGAGGTCAAGTTGGGACATAGGGTTTCCAAACCCTGTCTTGGCACCAATGAGTGTTTGAGCCCAGGGCTTACCCACAAGGATTCTACGAGATAGCTCTTGTGTGCCTGGGTTCTGTAAAGTTGCCGGGAGTCGAAGGGAGGCCTGCGGTCCTCGGGAGGAACCCATCTCACTGGCACGTGAGTTTCCCCTAGTATCTCATGGGGCCTCACTGGCTGGAAGGTAGTTAAAGGGAGCCACCTTCCTCCAAAAGAAACTCCATGCCCTTCTGCCGCTGTCCTCCCAAAGAGACGCCTGTTAAAGGTGGAATGTTTCTGAGCTGTGGCCCACCAGGAACTGCTGAACAGTGGAGTTTATTTCTGCATGAAACAAAATACCTATTTTTCCTTCTGCGTGGGTCCATGATTTGGCTGTGTTTAGCAGAAGAAAGGCAGGAAAGGCATACTTTGAAATTGTAGCAAGCATCTGAGCAGATTGAATTTAATGTTGGATACACATGTCTAGGAAAGTCTCCTTTGTCTCCTGCTCCTTGTTCACTGGGGCGCAGTGCGACGCTCCATTGAAGGGCCTGCTGATCTAAGCCAGTGCTAGCTGTTAACGGCAAAGGGTGGGAGTGAGGGGCAGCAAGCTGAGTCCAAGGAGGGATGCCCTTCCCCAGGATGCTTCTAGACACTCTGCTCAGCTCCGCCGTGCCTGGTGCTGACAGGGCAAGAACCTAAAAGCTGCTCAAGCTCTAGCTTGGCCACAAACATGCTGTGTGGCCTTTCCCACAGCTTAGGTTTGGTTTTTCCTGGTCCAGGACATAAAGGGACTGGACTAGATGAACTATAAGATTTTGTTTTAGAATTCTGACATTTGGAGCATCAACAGATGCTGGAAAGGAATGCCAGCCACGAGTGTAGGATAAAATTTGGCCCAAGTGTTTGGGATGGCATTAGCTTTCAAATGTTTTAATGGGCATACCCTTTGGCTTTTAGGGGTCAATTCTTGGGGTATATCCTGTGGAAATACTAGCAAAAGTTTGCAAACTTGAATGTTTATAACTGCAACATATCAGCAACAACTTATGTGTCCACTAGTAGGAAGGTGGTTAAATAAATATGCTACACAACCGTAATAAAGAATAAAAAATAGATAATACTTTAATATATTTTTATAATAATATATAATAAAAATATCCAAAATATCTTAAAGTGAAAAAGTTAAATTGTTGAGTAAAATATATACAGCTTGATTATGTTTTTTTCTGAAATGAAATCCAGGTATGTGTAATATATTTTATATTAATTATATATGCATATGCATTATATTTAATTATATATGCATCTATATATGCATAGAGAAAAGGTTGAGAAGGTTCCACACCAAAAATAATAGTGGTTTGCTCTAGGGCTGCACAGTTCAATATGGTAGCCTCACGTTAACTACTGAGTACTCACAGTGTGGCTGGTGTGACCGAGGAACTGGGTCTTGAAATTTTATTTAATTTTGATTAGTTCATATTTAATTTAAAACCTGTCCTTCAACTGTATGTTTTAGGAGATCTAAATACAGATCAAGTATTTTCAATGAGAATATAGCATCCATTGAGATGTATTGTAAGTATAAAATACACATCAGATTTAGAAGGCCTAGTACTCAAAAGTGGTAAATATCTCAATAATAATTTTCTGTTTATTAATAATTTGATAATATTGATTACATGTTGAAGTAAAAATAGTTGGGATACATCACATTAAATAAAAGATATAATTACAATTAATCTCACCTGCTCCTTTTCTACTTTTTTTAACGTGGCTACTAGAAAACTTTAAATTACATATACGGCTCACATGATATTTCTAACGGGTACTGCTGCTTTGGGGAGTGTAATAGAGGAGAGGCTAGACTAACTTTTCATTTATATACTTTTGCATTGTTTGATTTTTTACAGTAAGCCTGGATTACTTTCATAATTTATGAAGAATAAAGACCTTTAAAATGTGATAATAAAAAATTCATTTCTAGGATATATTTTGATATATAAAGAAAATATTTGAGAAAACACTCCCTCTAATTTGTTTCTTTTGGGATGGTGTGTCAGGGTCTGAAATAAATGTTTTGCCATCAGCTTATTATAAAGTGGAACTCTCATTGTGATGTGTCTGTGATTTACCAGTATCTTCTAATTGCTTGACCCTTTCTTGGACGACTGCTATCCTCAGCAAGTATACTTCTGCCTGACAACCATCCCAGCTGTGTTGGAAGAGGATTGTTTCTCAGAGAGTAGGAGTTAAGCCCACGAGAGTTAGGGGAAAAAAAGAGAAATAATCCTTGAAGAAATCTCCCCTCTTCTCTCCAGCTCCCTCCTCCTGTATCAAGATTCCCCAAAGCTTTGGGGATCTATAGTCCTAGGCTGAACTTCCTACCTCGCTAAATGACAAGGCCAGGATGTTAATGTTACCCACGCAGACACGTCTGTGTTACACATAAACACGTTATGGCTGTAACAATATCACTTTCAAAGGAGCACTAATCCAATGAAGTCATCAAGTCAGAAAACATTTGTTTCTCCGTGTCTTGTGTCTGAGCTGTGTGTGAGAGAGAAGAGTGAGAAGGAGGGGCGGAGGAAAGATGGAGGGAAGGAAGAAGAGAGAGAGAGAGAGAAAGAACAATTTATAAAACCCTACTTTGCAGAGACAGCTTTTCAAACTGTGCCTTTGGTTTCTTATTTGTTTGCTATGGTGTCACTTCCTTATACTTTTTCTGTTTGAAAAGTTGATGATAATCTTTCCTCTACAAAGAGGCAGATATACAGGTGACCCAAGTCAATATGTTGGGTAGGAAATTGTAGGGTTTGAATGGATGTCACAGGGTGACGGGTAGAGAAGAAAACAGTGGCAGTTCTTAAAGTTCAGAAATAGCCAACTCCATGCTCCCCTAAACCCCTAGGTCACCCATATCATAGCTTGTGTCTGCCTAGATCATATTGGCCTGTTTCTATCTGTCTTCCTTGGTAGGTCTCCTATCCCCAGCACCTTGCACAGAGTCTTGCAAATAGTAGACTCTTTTTTTTTTTTTTTTAAGATTTTATTTATTTATTTGACAGACGGAGATCACAGAGAAGTAGGCAGAGAGAGAGAGGAGGAAGCAGGCTCCCTGCTAAGCAGAGAGCCCGATGCGGGCCTTGATCCCAGGATCCTGGGATCATGACCTGAGTCAAAGGCAGAGGCTTTAACCCACTGAGCCACCCAGGTGCCCCAAATAGTAGGCTCTTAATAAAAGTTTGTTGATTGAATGAGTGAAAGAATGAACAAAGGAATAAATAGACCTACCATTCAAGGGTCAGTCTTATCTAAAACATTAATGCAATTAGAATTTCATCTCAAAAATGGACTTGTAAAATTTTCCATCTTATTTATACTATAT
Source organism: Mellivora capensis (assembly GCA_004024625.1). Classification (NCBI taxonomy): domain Eukaryota; kingdom Metazoa; phylum Chordata; class Mammalia; order Carnivora; family Mustelidae; genus Mellivora; species Mellivora capensis. The sequence continues at coordinate 36,629 of PISX010000830.1, read as the reverse complement.
TTTAATAAATGTCTATCATGGGCTAAAATAAAAGATGTCTAAACAAAGCCAGATTTTACACATACACATACACACAAGCACACACATACACACACTTATGGTCCCAGCCCTTATGACGTTTAGAGTCTGGGGAGAAAGGGAAGGTAGGGATCAGATATAAAAACATAAAACTAAAAATCACAAATTGTAATAAGTGCTCCCCAGGATATGATCTGGGCTGATGACAGAGAACAAAGCAAGGGGCAGTGCCAATTTCGCCAAGCCAATTTTTCTCTTCTCTGAGCAAGTGACATTGAAGTCAAAGCATGGAGGTTTGGAAGTCAATTCTTAAGTAAACAAATTGGGGGTGAGAGGGTCCAAGAGAGAGGAAAAGCCTTCCACAAACCCGGGAGCAGTGCCTGCTGCTCCTGTGACTTATCACCCAAACACGTAATGTAATTTGAATTTGACTTGATTCATTTGGGTTTTAGGGTCCATGCTAATTTGCATGCCTGACTAGGTGTCAATGTCGTTGGAACCCACATGCTCAGAGTATAAAGAGGGTGATTTCCCTTATTAGAAGGGCAATGTGATTTTAAGGGGATGTTCTGGGAGTGGGCTGAGGGGTGACTGGCAGGAGGCTGGTAAATTTCGCTCGCTTGTCGTCAAGGTTGTCTCATCCCTCTTCACATTAGCTTCTCCATTTCAGATCTGCTCACTATTCAATTTCTGCTTTCAATATATATATTTTTTTGTTGAAGTAATTACATGAGATTCACAAGAGTATTCTTACTTTTCACTTTATTTATACTCCTTGTCCCTTTTGAATATTTTAAAATATGAGTTTTTATACCTTACCTTATAAAACTAGTAAATACAATTGTGAACTATATGTATAGTTCTGTTTAACATGGCGACCCCATGACTGTTGTTGGGAATTAGTTTTCTTTCTTCACAATTATTAATGCAATATAATTTCAGTGCAATTAGATTTAGAAAACTCAAGAAAAAATAAAAAGAAAATAAAATTCTCTATAACTTATTCATCCGGAGATTACCACTGATAATATCTTGTTATATTTCTTTCTCAATGCCTTTTTAAAAATAGAATCAAATTCTATTGTTAATTTATAATTGACCTTTAAAAACTAGAAACTCAGTATATGTAGGCACCTTTCCATGACAGTAAATGCCGACCTTTTGTATGGCTCTATCATAATTGAAATTAGTGGACATTTAGGTTGCAATTTTCACCATAAATTTAACTTTTAACCTACATTTTTTTAAAAGATTTTATTTATTTACTTGACAGAGAGAGATCACAGTAGACAGAGAGGCAGGCAGAGAGAGAGAGAGAGAAGCAGGCTCCCTGCTGAGCAGAGAGCCCGATGCGGGACTTGATCCCAGGACCTTGAGATCATGACCTGAGCCGAAGGCAGCGGCTTAACCCACTGAGCCACCCAGGCACCCTTAACCTACATTTTTAATAATATTTATTTATTTATTGGGAGGAAGGGGCAGAGGGCGAAGGAGAGAGAAACTCAAGCAGACTCAATGAGTATAAACTAGGTGTTTGAAAATGTTTGAAAATCTAGGCTGACCAAATCAAATTCAGGGTTGTTTCCTAATGTCACTAAACATTTTAAACAGCAAGTTTCTCTTAAAATGGACTTTCTTTCTTGCTTTCTTTCTTTCTTTCTTCTTTTTTAAGATTTATTTATTTACTTGAGAGAGAAAAAGCAGGAGCATGGGAGAGGGGCAGCAGGAGAAAGAGGGGAAGCAGCCTCCCTGCTGAGCAGGGAGCCCCAGGCAGGGCTCGATCTCCTCATCCTGAGATCCTAACTTGCGCCAAAAACAAGAGTCAGAGGCTTAACTGACTGAGCCACCTAGGTGTCCCACACATACCCTTTCATAAAATATCAATTTCTCAGAAGGTTGGTAGTGATGCATAGGGCGCAATGCCTCTGAAATCTGTCTAATGCTTAGTTTGAAGACTGGCTCACATCTGTTGTGTGGAGGGTGTGGGGTAAGGGTAGGGGTGAGTACTGTTGGGAGTCCCCGCTCTGATCACAACTGTTACTGCGTGACCACCATGTCAGGCAGGGGAGGGGGCGGGGCAAGAGGCAAAGCTCCAGGTGCCCAGAAGTGGGCAGTCTGGAGGATTCTAGCCATCAGAGGCCCCCACCTTCCAGGACTTGAAAAAGAGAACCTCCACCGGTTTCCCTCCAACAAAACAGAACATCAGCGCCAGTCCTCCTTATGCAAGATCAGCCTGGCTCAGGCCGATGAATACACAGAGATCCGTTCCACCTTCAAACCTGACATTCCCCTTAGTTACCATCCTGTGATTTCCAAAAGTCTATTTTCTGTTTCTTTTCAGCTATAGCAACCTGCTCTCCTAAATAGCTTCTTTATCTGGTGGGGCAATTACAGTCTGTGACTAACAGCTGTGGTTCATAAACATGAGTTTCACTGTTTGGGTCAGTAGTTCTCAGCCTTTTCTGAATGGCAACTCCCCCAACTGATCTTGGCATTAAGAGAAGCACCTTTCCTGAGCTCTCCGGTTGGTACTCAATAGAGCAGTTTACTCTTGGAGGGTTCTGTTTTCCCATTATAAAGGAGGTGACATTTTTATTAAGTTGCGAGTCCTGGCATCTAATACCCAACATATTTCTGGATGCTGATTTTATTAGTGATTTTAACTTTCTCCATTGAGCTTTTCTTTCTATTCCAAATGGTCTACAATAGGTATGTCTTTTTTTTTGACTTAGAAAAAAAAATGTTCTTTCAAAAAGTAAGTCTCAGGCTTGATGAAGAGTCTTAGGCCCGACACCAAGAATCACAATCCATCAAAAAAAAAAAAAAAAGGTATAAATTACACTTCAGAAGAATTAAAAGCTTTTGCTGTGTGAAAGACTATGTAAAGAGGATGAAAAGACAAGCTGTGGACTGGGAGAAAATACTATTTGCGAACCACACGTCTGACAAAGGATTTGTATCTAGAACATACAAAGAACGCTCAAAGGTCAACAGTAAAAACAAAGAATCGAATTAGAAAATGGGCAGCCTATAGAAACATGTCATTCAAGAGGGCATACAGGGGGCAAAAAAGCACGAGAAAAGGTGTTCAACGTTACCAGCCATGAGAGAAATGCATTTGACCATGACACACCTATTGAGGTAGCTAAAGTAAAAATATAGTGACAATGCCAAATGCTCACAGGGAATCGGAGAAACCAGATCTCTCATACATGGCTGGTGGGAACGTAAAATGGTACAGTGACTTTGGAGAACAGCTTGGCAATTTCTTAAAAAACTGAACGTAGACTTTCCATATGACCCAGCAATTAATCCCTGAGCACGTATCCCCCAGAAATCAAAGAACCCGAACAGGAATATTCATAGCAGCTTTAATCACCGGAGCCAAAGTCTGCCAAACACCAAAACATCCATCAATTACTATTTCATACCTTTTTGATGTATTTGTTTTAGAATGTGAGAATGTATTGCTTAATTTTTGATTTGGAATAAAACTCACTTAACATAAAACATCATTTTTACTTTTTTAATTCAGTGGTGTTTTTTGTTTATTCACAGTATTGTGTAACCATCAGCATTATACGATTCCAAACATTTTCATCAGCCAAAAGGAAATCTCACACCCATGGGGTTATTTTCCCTCCCCTTCAATAACTAATCTCCTTTCCACACATTATACACTTCTGATGTATATGAAGGGTGCCTATGCATGGAATCCTACAACAGGATACAAGAGTCCGTTGTGCCTGACTTCTTTCACCTAGGATGTTTTCAAGGTTCATCCCTGAAGTAGCATGCATCAGAACTTCACTGCTTTTTGTGGTTAAATAATATTCCATTGCATAGATATATTTACTTTTAATTTTTTTAAGATTTTACTTATTTGACAGAATGAGAGAGAGAGATCACAAGTAGGCAGAGGCAGGCAGGGAGAGGAGGAAACGGGTTCCCTGCTGAGCAGAGAGCCCGATGGAGGGCTGGATCCCAAGACCCCGAGATCATGACCTGAGCCTAAGGCAGAGGCCAACTCTCTGAGCCACCCAGGCACCCCTAATTTTAATTTTTGATACAATTTTTCTTTGTTCCCTTCCTGCAGGTCTCTTTTATGTTGGTTAGTGTAGCGAACTGCCTCCAGCCTGGACTGCTGACCTGTGACCTCCCATTACTCAAACCCAGGCTGACATATGTGGGCTTCGTTCCCTCACTTCTCAGCATCTCCTCCTGAAATCAAGACACTTCCTCGGGTAGGTCATTAATTGGGACTCAGAGGATCTCTACAGGGGAGGGTCTCCTCGTGGCACATCAGAGGTGACTGGTGTCAGGGTGGAAGGAAGGGGAGACAGCCAGTCTGTCTACGGAGCCGAACCAATTTGTAGTCTCCTAGTTACTTGACTCACCTTTCTAGAACAAGGAGCACTAAATCTTTTCCCCAAAGCAAAACTTTGCCAAGCTGTTTTGGAAGCACACACATTTTGCCTGAGTGTCCTTACTCTCTGCATGGTGCTCCTGAGTCCAGAGCTGACTGTCCCACGGTGTTGCAGTCACCGGCTTACCCACTACCAAGCACCGTTTCCTTCCTTCACTGATGTCACAGCTGGGATGAGCTGACTGTGCCCATGGTACGTTGGTGTGTCAGTGAACGCGAAGCCCAGTTACTGAGCCTTTATGATGTATAGGCCCCAGACTGAGCCCTTTGCATCTGACTTGGGGCTCACAGCAATTGCATCGGACCGAAGCTGTTCTTATTCCCCGTTAAGATTCAGAGGCAGAGGCTCGAAGAGTTTTTGGGTCCAGTCCAAGATCATATCACCACTGAGTGGCTTGGGGAGGTTGCAACACAAACCAGACCGATGGGTCATCCAAGTGCACTGAGAGCCTAGGCTCTGCAGCCAGACTTCCCGGGTTCCAATCCTGGCTCCTTGTCCATTACCTATTTGGATTTGCCTCCGTTTCCCTACCTGTAAAATGGGATTAATAATAATACCTACCTCATCGTGTCGTTGTAAAAATTAAATACATGAATCTGTTATGGCCTGAGAGCTCTGTGCCTGGCACATACTAAGGGCCATGTGAGTGATCACTGTTGTTATGGTTGTTTTTATTACGTTGAGTCTTAAAAATGGGACAGTGAGGCAAGAAAAAAAAAAATGACCCGAACAGACTCCATTTCATGTTGCCTCATGAGATCTCTTCTGGCCAAGTGACACAGCACGCACTTCCTCCAAGCTGCTGCTCCCAACCCCAGGGGCTTTCAGCCACCCACAAAGCCAAACCAACCATTTCCAAAGCCACATTCTTCAGGTCAGCGATAAGTCGCTGTAGTAACAGGAAAGGGGGTGAGGGGAGCATAACTCTTTCCTGTAAGAGCCAGCCACGGATTTTCTTTGGAGAAGCATATTATGTGGTCACCCGGGACATTGCCTTTAGTCAATATTTAGGATCACCTAAATAGCTTAGGAGCACGGATGCTTTGTGTATCTCTATTTCCACAACACACCATGGACTATCAGTGCTACAGGAAATACAGCCATTAGCGCCTTTAACTCTAATCAGATCAGAGAACCAATCCCAGGAACTCCAGAGCCCGTTCAGAAAACTCATCTTTACCAAAGAGTGTCATGAGACATTACCTGCCTCACAGAGACTGGTTACAAAGGTTAAGAGACCTGCAGCTGAGGCTTTCTTCACTCCTCTAAATTGGTGATGGCTTCAGTCCAGGCCAAAAATCAGCTTCAATTTGGAATCCCAATCAATGGCCCTGTGAAGGACTTCGCTTTGGGGGGCCCTAAGTTGGCTGAAGGAAGATAGGCCACACCATCAGATGGGCTAAAGCAGGTGGGTCTCCCTGAACTCAGGGAGCTACAAAGACTTTTTGGGCAGAGCAATAAGAATGTTACTGCTGGTATAGGACCATATGTCAGGTTTATAGCTCTGAGTCCCTGACACAAACTCCACGCTCTCATGACCTTCAGGAAAGACAAGGTTTACAGTTGATCTAATTTAGAAGGGAGAGGCTCTTTCCAGAATCCCTGAGTATAAGGAATGCCTGATTGAGGGGAGGGGGTGAGGGAGGTGGGAACATACCCTTACGATTGGTGTCTAAGATAAGCGCCCTTGAGGTGCCTGGATGGCTCAGTGGGTTAAGGCCTCTGCGTTTGGCTCAGGTCATGATCCCAGGGTCCTGGGATCGAGCCCCACATTGGGCTCTCTGCTCAGCAGGGAGCTGGCTTCCCTTCCTCTCTCTGTCTGCCTCTCTGCCTACTTGTGATCTCTGTCAAATAAATAAATAAAATCTTAAAAAAAAAAAAAGATAAGTGCCCTTAGAACTCCCCAGGAGGGAGGGGACCTCTCTATAAAGAATCATAAGTCTTGAAGATTTTAGAAACTTATCTTGATGTGGCTTTACCAGCATTCCTATTACATGTGTTAGTAGAAGGTACTTATCTCCATGGCACCATCACCTAACTGAACTCTTTTATTTTATGATAAAGAAGCTGAAGCCCAGAGTCAGACAGCAATATAGTAATGAAGGCCCAGAACACAAGATGGCAGCCCTCAGTCTAGTTTTCCACACTCAGAGCCACGCTGCTAAAAGACGATTCTAAAAATGTCCTTCTACACAGATCATTCCTCCTCTCTCACAAGGCTGGTGGGTCCCTCCCAGCAGATAGCTCTTTTTTTTTTTTTTTTTAAGATTTTATTTATTTATTTGACAGAGATCACAAGTAGGCAGAGAAGCAGGCAGAGAAATAGTGGGAAGCAGGCTCCCTGCTGAGCAGAGAGCCCCATGCGGGGCTCCATCCCAGGACCCTGGGATCATGACCTGAGCTGAAGCCAGAGGCTTTAACCCACTGAGCCACCCAGGCGCCTCCCAGCAGATAGTTTTATCCACAAACTATTCAGAGTCCTCTGAAGCCTCTCTCACCAAGAACTAGAGCTTCTGCCAAGGTAGGGGGGGAGGATTCAAGATTGGATTGAGAACATAAGTGATTAAAAGGCTCAACAGAACAATCCTGCTGATCCAGAATGACTAGAGAGTGGTCTTCCTGATTACCTAGTGTTTCTGCTCATGCTTACTGAATGAATGAATATATGGAGAACTGAAATATAATACGAGCAGTGCTACTCAGTTCAATTGAGTATTTCTTCCCCTAGTGTGTCGAGGTCATTATTATGAGTATGGGTTATCATTCTGGAGAATTCAAACAATGGCGAACAGGGTTGACAATCTTCCCTTTAGCAAATTTTTGGTAATTTACTGACCCTGTTGTAGAAGGTGAGGGTATCTAAGCTCGCTCTTTTCTTTTTTAAAAAGTGAATCCCTTCATATCTGTCTGCTTATCTTTCTTTTTTTTTTAAAGATTTTATTTATTTATTTGGCAGACAGAGATCACAAGTAGGCAGAGGCAAGCAGAGAGAGAGGGGGAAGCAGGCTCCCTGCTGAGCAGAAAGTCTGACTGGGGTGGGGTGGGGGGCTTGATCCTAGGACCCTGGGATCATGACCTGAGCAGAAGGCAGAGGCTTAACTTACTGAGCCACCCAGGCCCCCCTGTCTGCTTATCTTTCCCTTAGCCTTTTCTTCATAATAATATCGTAAGGAATGTACACACACACACACATCTAGTTATCTGAGACTTCGGTTGAATGGACCCTAGTTAGCCAGTTAATAGGACCATCACACAGAGGATTATGTCTTAAACATCTCCCCTGAATTCTCTGTTAACAAGACAGGAGACAGGCCATGGGTCACTTGATCCTTTTTACTTCATTTAGGAACATGAATCTTGAGGCCAAGAGGCAGAAACCAGCCCACTGACACAATTGGCAACTAGACACAAAACAATTACCGAATTGTTGGGTTCAAGAAAAATGAGGTCAAGTTTAAAAAATAATTTTAAAAAATTCAATGACCAGGGGCGTCTGGGTGGCTCAGTGGGTTAAAGCCTCTGCCTTCAGCTCAGGTCATGATCCTAGGGTCGTGGGATCGAGCCCCGCATGGGGCTCTCTGCTCAGCAGGGAGCCTGCTTCCTCCTCTCTCTCTCTGCCTGCCTCTCTGCCTACTTGTGATCTCCGTCTGTCAAATAACTAAATAAAATCTTAAAAAAAAAAAATTCAATGACCAGTTCAGGTACACCTTAACTCATTACGTATTTTTGAGCAGGCAATGAATGAAACACAAAGAAGAGTGCGCAGAGAAATATGTTTCGTAAACTAAGTTTAACAGAAGCTTTTAGTGACACTTTTTAAAAATTTATTGCTTCTTAACTTAAGCTAAATGTTTTAACATTTTGTAAAATAATTTTTTAAAGTCACAGATCAAGATTTATCTACATTCAGGTAGATTCTGCTGGCTCGTGTCCAAAAGACTTGGTCCTCCTGAGGGTAGTATCCTTTGCTTTTCTTTGAGTATCTTATTAACACTTCAACTTCTCAGGAATTATGCCAAGTATCAAGGCTACAGAGAAAGAAGACCCAGCCCCTGGGTCCTATGAGAACTGACCTATAGAACTGACCTATGAGAACCCTATGAGAACTGACATGAGAGACTAAACACTCAAACATTTTCTCACTGTCACCATCATTTTCTTTCTTAAAATGCCATCAATCTGAGCTTCATAGAAAATGCTCCTTACACTTCCTGTGGTTTCTCCACAGGGTTCCTATACACTTGCTACTTAGTTCTCTTTAAGATGTACACGTAGTTCAAATTAAACAACTTCTCAGAAATGCTGCTGTGCATTTTTTTCCTGTCTTTGCCTCGTCACATACCCTCCCACCTCCAGCCTGGTTCTTTCTTTGGCTCTTGATCTGAAATAACAAGGCACTAAACTGAGATGAGAAGGGCCTGCTTGTCTCAGGTGCCCCACATGGTGCTCACTGGTAAGGGTTTTGTTATATCTTTCTTTCCCAAGTTTGTCCGAGCCTATTTATGCCAAGATTGTTTTCTTTCATATTATTAACCATTATTATTATCCACTGAAGCATTATTTGTAATAGCTAAAAAAAGAGAAAAAAAGAAAAACAGAAGTAACCTCTATCTTCATCTGTAGGAAGGGAGTTAACTCAACTATGGCATATCCATACAATGAAACTCTCTTCATGCTTTAAAAAGAGTGAAAGTTTTTTTTTAATTTTTTAAATTTTTTTTTTTAATTTCTTTTCAGCATAACAGAATTCATAGTTTGAAAGGTTTTGGGGATGCCTGGGTGGCTCAGTTGATTGAGGGTCTGACTCTTGATTTCCATTCAGGTCATAATCTCAGGTTTGGGGGATCGGGCTCCGTGCTCAGTGGCCAGTTGGCTTCTCTCCCTCTTTCTCCTTCTCTCTCTGCTCCTCCCCCTGCTCGCTACACTCTCTCTCTAATATAAATAAATAAATCATTAAAAAAACAAAAAGAATGAGAGGTGTCTCAAGATGTTGCACACATAAAAGCAGAGATTGGAATGGGGTCATCAGAGGCCGGACTTTGGAGGAAACAGGGAGATGTTGGTCAAAGGTTTAGCTATGGCAGGATGAATAAGTTCTGGAGATCTAACGGACAACATGGTGGCCAGAGTTAGTAGTACTGTATTGCATTCTTGAAATTTGCAAAGAGAGTAGATCTTCTCACCACAATAGTAACTCTATGAGGTGATATGTTAAATAGCTTGATTGTGGTAATCCTTTCACAATGTACACATAGATCAAAACAACGTGTGTTCAACACCTCAAATATATACAATTTTTATTTGTCAGGTGTACCTCAATAAAGCTGGGGGGGTGGAAATGAGAGGTATGTATGATACATTGTAAAATTTTAAAAAGGCAAGTTAGAAGAACAATATGTGTTCTTAAAAATACATATGTAAATCTGTAGAAAATACATATGTGAATCTGAAGAAAGTGATGTGAATACACCCATACACAGTATTTGAATGAAAAAAATTTTAGGAGATAAACAGACTTAACAGTGAGGAGTCTAGCAAGTGAGGCAGGGAAGGAACAGGTGAAGGAAGAAATGCACTTTCTAATTCTGCACTTTTCTATTGATTATTCTGACAATAAGTAGATATACTTGTTATAAATAAACAAAAAAGAGAATATAATATTTTCCTAGATATTTCAAAACTATATATTCTTCTGGACTTTTTAAAAAAGATTTTATTTATTTATTTGACAGAGAGACAGAGAGAAAGGGAACACAAACAGGGGAGCAGGAGAGGGAGAAGCAGGATTCCTGCTGAGCAGGGACCCCAATGTGGGGCTCGATCCCAGGACTCTGAGATCATGACCTGAGCAGAAAGCAGACGCTTAACGACTGAGCCACGCAGGCGCCCCTATTCTTCTGGACTTGCATAGCTGTTGAGTTTTCACATACTTTGATAATACCCTTATCTCCTCTTTGATAGCTTCAGGGAATTAAGGCCCCAGACGAACAAGTGTGTGCCCCCCTTTCCTATCTGTTGCTTCTCCAGGTTACCCATCCCCTGGGATAATACAGAGTATGTTTCATTCAGACTCATTGTAGACCATTCCCAGAAATCGTGGTCATGTGATAGATGGACGTCCTGGAAAATCTATTCTCCAGGCCCTGAAAGGAAGCCAGAGGGGTATGATTTTCAACTCACAGGTCAGGAAACTGAGGCATGGAAAGTTGACCAGGGATGCCCAGGCCACATGAGAGGTTAAAAGTAATGAGATGTGGTGAAAAAGGTCTTGGGTTCAAAGCCCTAAGTCCCAAGTTCGAGTTCTTGACATATTACATTTTCTTTAAGCAAAATTTTAACTCCCTGAGCCCCAGTTTTCTTGTTGGTAAAATAAGGATTAGAATGCCTGCCTCCCAGAGTGGTACTATTACATGAGAGTATTTAAATTTTTTCCCCATTGTAAAGCACCATATATACCATAGGACCAACAATCAGAAAATTAGATGTGAACAGTCAGACTGTTGTGGTTGCATATACAACTAGACTTTGTTTGATTTTCTTACGCTCAAAACACAAATTTAAAACTCTCTTTCAAACATCTTAGAAGTAGTCCCTTTGCCTTGAATGGTCTCGTTCTTTAAACTCAAGCTTTTTTGTTCTCCGCCCCAAATATTTCTCTTCATGCATTTTAAAAGAGGCACAGAAGTATCAGTTCCACAAGGAAGGCAACAGTACTCTACTAGAATGCCATACCAAATTGGAGAGAAGTCTAAAAGCAGATTAAAGTTGTTTCAAATGCTTCAAAGAGGAGGAAAAATCTAATCCCCCAAGGCTTCTTTAAATCCAGTCCTTAATTTCACAAAACTTCCCAAGTCTTTTAAAAGGCCCAAATATCATTTTACAGTGTGAAGGAGTAATGGAGAACATTTCCCAATTTTTAAGAACATTCTTCCTTCCTTAAAAAAGGGCTCGAGAAAGCTGGGTCTCCCCTCACAAAGGAACTGGCCCAAGTGGGTGACGACCTGCCGCCTTAGCAGGGAGTGGGGGCAGCCATCCCCAGAGCCCTGAGCCTGGAGTTGACGGCTAATGACTACCTGGAGATTTCCTCAAAGAAGCAGTGTCAGGCCTTTTCCCTGTTATTTCTGGGCGTGATTTTCATGTCTGTCATTGTGTGGAAGAACGCCCAGTCCCTCTACTGTGTAACACTGAAGGAAAGAAAGTTTCCAAATGAGAAGAAAAACAAGGCTGGTTATAACAGACACAAGTAGGACCCCTTCCACTGCTTTAGAAAACTGTTCTTCCTAAGCTATCTTCACCTGCCCAGAGAGGCCATCCCTTGTCCCAAAACACTTCTCCTGACTCTTCCCTTGCTGACCTATGGAAGCAATGATAAGAGTCCCCATTATAGCATGAACACGGGTTGAGATGACTTCAGTACCAAGCACTTTGTCAAAGGGCTTATGTGAGGCAGATACTATTATTAGCCCCATTTTACAGATGACCAAGTTGAGGTCTGAAAGCCTAATGTAGCCGCCAGGTGACACATAGCTACTTAAGGAGTTGAGCAGGTACTTGAACCCAGATCTTTCTGACTCATTGTTCTGCTTAGCCAGAACAATGCACTGCCTAAATACAGACCACATGGCGAGGCCCAGGTTGAACACTTCTGTTCTACTTCATCGCTGAAGTTATTCAACTAACTGGTATTACGGTTAACAATAGCGGCCCATGTCCCTTCCAAGGATGCTCAGTAGCTTACACACCTGGTCTCATTTCATGCTTCCCAGCAGGTGTAAATGAAACAGACTACCCTGACCCTGGAAATAATTTCTGCTTCTTCTGTAAGACTTTTCTTCTCTCCTTCTCTCCTGTTCTCTTCTCCCTCTTTCTTCATCTCTGAGATGTTCTGGTTGCATTTTTACCTTGCCTTCAGACTGGCCTAACATGCAAACCTTGTCGTGAAGAAGACAGTGACGGGAGACATCTTTTCAGGTGTCTTCTGCTTTAGTTGCAGGGGAAGTTATGAGTGTCCCTCTCTGCTCTCCGTCTTCAGGACATCTCCCCGAGGAAAGTGCCAGAACGGTGACCTCAGACCACAGCTTGAACGCTGATTGGAAGTCACCCAGCTCCCGAGGTGATAGAGTGTCCTTTCTTTAAAAAAGGAGATAAAAATAGCTAAGAAACAACACTTTCCTTAGTTCTCTGAAAGGTTGGCATCCTTCCAGGATAGACTTATGTACTTTTTGTACTTGGAGGAAAAAAAGAGATGGGATCTGATCCAAGAATGGTCCTACAAATGAGAGAAATATGGAGCAAGCAGCTGGAGCCGAGCGGCCAAGTGGTACCACCAGCTGCAAGCCCATTAATTAACATTCCCTGGTATGTAGCAGCTTCGGTGACCTTGATTCTTGTTGAATTCACAGAGATAATTTTTACAGAGCCTCCACTTTTCTCGCTGCAGTGTATTTACCCAAGGAGTACCTTGCATATTTCCCCCCATGTCTCTGAGCAGTAAATTTATTCTAATTGCGAAGAGATACAGTAAAAGCCTGATTGAACACTTGGCAGTTTATAGAGATTTATTTCTGGGGCTTAAGGGGGTTTTTAGAGTGTGTGACTAGAGCGGGGTGGAGGGGAGCTGGGGAAAGAAGCCCAGGAGAAAATGTAGATTTAATGGATCTATAAAATGACCCCTCTAGATAAAGGCTTGTTCCAAAGACTCTTAAACAGCCTGACCCATACCAGGGTCTGTGACAGCCAGTCCGACATGAGGTGTCTGAAGGATTGCATATTCCTCTCTGGGTTTTCGGGTTTCCATATGAAATTCATTATTCCTCACGCAGAGGTGGGACAGGGGTGAGTCTGTTTTCCAGAAAGAAGAAGCATATTTAACTACAAATTTCTAAGTACTAAAAGCTATGAAAAGAGGCTAAATAAAGTAAACCTCCAGCACCACCCCTTAAAATCACTCAGCCTTTTCTCTAACCTTCTGGAAGCTGCATTCCGAATTTTAAGCATACTATCCTGGAAGGTGAATCATGAGAGCCTGCCCTTTGTACCAGGATTTCTGTCCTTCAAAACCTAGTTATCCATGACACTTCCAGCCGATGGTGAGACAGACAGACACTCTCTTCTCTAATGGGGCCTTCTGCTCAGAGTCAAGTTTGCCTGTACACACCACTGAACTTTTCCACGAAATCCTTCTAGGCTTTTGATCCCATGAGTGACATTCGTCTTTTTGCAAAGCAGCTGCTTTGCAAGTTTTGCTGAAGATGAATTTTAGGACTTTCAACTGTTAACTTTGTTATATTGTAAATCTACTCACCGTACTAAAATAGAGACCTTTGTTCTAAAAGAAGACACAAGATAGAAAAGGATACAAAGTAGATGCTAGTGAGGAAGAAGCCTGCAAAGTCGGTGACTGGCCTCTTTGGCCAGAGGCTAGATGGGGAGTGGGTGAGCAGTTTGGGACGTCCCCTGCATTTTCGCTTTTTTTCAGGAGTTGGCATAAGGAGACCTTAGGAACATTTTTTAAAGTTTTTGTGAAGTTTAACACACAGGACCAAAAAAAAGCCATTTAAAAGTTGTTTTTTTCAATATTTTATTTATTTATTTGACAGATCAACAAGTAGGCAGAGAGGCAGGCAGAGAGAGAGGGGGAAGCAGGCTCCCTGCTGAGCAGAGAGCCTGATGCTGGGCTGGATCCCAGGAACCCGAGATCATGACCTGAGCCAGAGGCAGAGGCTTAACCCACTGAGCCACCCAGGTGCCTCTAACAAGTTGCTTTAAAGTTAACACCCAAGTCAAGGCATTATATAATATTGCTAACTTTCCTCCATAAGCCGCTACCATGCTCCTCGAGAAAGCTGCTATTGTGGTGTTTATGGGAATCACTTCTGTGCCTTTTAAAATAATTAGTTAGCACCTAGGTGTGCATCTATATAGAATAGTTTAATTTTATATCTTAGAACTTCATATGAATGGATTTCCTGCCCTGTTCTTTTGTACCTGGCTTCATTTGCCATTATGTTTGTATGAGCCATTCATCTATTTTGTATGGAGCTATAGTTCATATTCACGGTGGCACAGTCATGCTGGCACTATATTTTTTTTTATTTACAGAACTGTTACATGTACTCTTGGGGGATGTCCAGGTTATTTCCATTTGGGGGCTGTTGCTAATAAAGCTGCTGGGAGTGTTCATGGGCATGCGTGCAGGTGCACATGAGAATTGGCTCGGCTGGCCTGGATGGTGTCTAACAATGCATTTGAACAAAGCTTGAATCAAGATTAGTCCTAGGTTTAGGGATGCCGGTCATTCAGCTGGTTAAGCATGTGCCTTAAGTTCAGGTCACGATCCCAGGGTTCTGGGATCAAGCCCCGAATCTGGGTCCCTGCTTGGCGGGGAGCCTGCTTCTCCCTCTGCCTGTTGCTCCCCCAGCTTATACACACTCTCTTTCTCTTTCTCTCTCTCTCACTCTCTCTGGCAAATGAATAAATAAAATCTTAAAAAAAACCAGGTTAGTCCTAGGTTTAATGACAAAATGGACAGGATTTGTCATTTGTTCATTCATCCAATAAACATAAACAAAACTTCTACTGCAGGACTAGTCTCTCCTCTCGTCCATGCTCACAACAGACATTACTGATTCATATGGGCGTCCTTTCCTATTGAGTCTGAAGTGGCTTCAGAATTGTTTGAAGCATGGTCCTCAAGGCAGCAACTATTAAGGATCAGAGATGGGAGTGTGATGGTTAACTTTCTGTCTCAACTTGGCTAGGCCACAGTGCCCAGATATTTGGTCAAACATTATTCCAGACATTTCTATGAAGGATTTTTTTTTTTTTAGTTCAGATTACATTTATAGTTAAGATTTACTCAAAGTCAGTAGACTTTGTTTGGATTTTTTATTCAGTAGACTGGGAGTAAAGTAGATAACTCTCCATAATGTGGGTGGGCCTCGTCCAATCAGTTGAAGACCTAAGAGAAAGAAGACTGACTTTCCCTGAGAAGGAAAGAATTCTGCCAGAAGGCTGTCTGGATTCAAACTACACCTCTTCCCTGGGTCTCCCGCCAATGGACTACCCCTGCAAATTTTGAACTTGCTATTCTGTGGGATCATGTGAGCTACTTTCTTAAACTGGTCCCCCCCACACTGGTTCTGTTTTCCTGACTAATACAGGTGGCATGATATTGGCATAAGATTATCTGATGGCAAAGGAACAGAAAGCTTCTCTGACTAAGTAAAAGGGATTTATTGTTGATAGAGTGGAATCTCTTAGAATTAAACATCAGGGAATACTTTAAGATTTAGTATTACCCTCCTCAATAGCAAATCATTATAGCACTGTTTTCATTTGAGGTATTTTGTAAAATAAAAATGTGAGCTTAGTGGTGTCTGGCTGGCTCAGTTGGGAAAAAAGCATGCAACTCTTGATCTCGGGGTCATGAGACTGAGCCCTACCTTGGGTTCTACTTAAGTAAATAAAACTTTAAAAAATCTGGTGAGTGTATGTACAATTTCTCCCCTAGTTTGTGAATGTCATCAGATGCTCTCAGCCAGTGAGATCTGGAGCAGAGAAACTATTCTGACCTTCACAGCCAGTGAACATTAATGTGTACTACTATGATTGTGTCCAGCCAAGAACTTAAGCTCCTCACTACACTGGCAAAGTTGGATGTGTCCTATGATATATATTGTTGTTGTTGTTTTTCCTGCCCTAACCTCCCATTCTGCCATCACTTCTGTGTTCTGACAAACAGATCTGACCCAGACTGGCTGACCAGAATGTATAGCTAATAACACCGGACCTATTGCAAAGAAATGAAGGGGAAAGTGTCATGTTAGATGTTAAGATACAGGTTTTCTGGAAGCTGTAGGTCCTCCTACGCATTGGATAAAGAAGCAGAGAGTCTAGCTCAGCAGGTAAATAGGGATATCGTTGGGGGGAGTCTTTGACTTAGGTAGGTCTTCATGATGGGTCAGGGAAGCTCAGGGTTGACCAAAAATATATGCCAAGGAGCTGGAAGAAATTATGGAAGAGAGACTGGAAGAGCATTGGCCGGTGTGCAAAGCCTGCATCACATCTCTATGGGGACTGTGCCAGCTCGGGCTCTTCAGGCTGCTGCTTACTAGGAAGGAGTGACAGCCAGGCCTCTGCTCTGGGTCATGTGCTGGCTGTGCTCTCTGCTTCTCCACCAGCTTCCCTACCACACTCTCCTCTCTGCAGATCAGCCCTGTCTGTAAGGCTCCTGGTTCCCACTGCTCCATCATTGGTTTGGCTTTGGGTTTTTGTAGCGGGTGTCATTGATGTCCTGCCCAGGCCCACCTTGGAGTTCACCTGCAGTAGTGGCAGACAGTCTCCACGGACTGACAACTCCCTACCTCCAGAATCCATATCTCTCTGCTTTCTGAAGAGTTGTTTTTGTTTTGTGTTGTTGTTGTGTACCAGAAAGCTTGCTGGGGGTGCCTGGGTGGCTTAGTTGGTTAAGCGACTACTTTGGCTCAGGTCACAATCCTGGAGTCCCGGGGTCAAGTCCCGTATCGGGCTCCCTGCTCGGTGGGGAGTCTGCTTCTCCCTCTGACTTTCCCTTCTCGTGCTCTCTCTCTCTCTCTCTCATTCCCTCCCTCTCAAATAAATAAGTAAAAATCTTTAAAAAAATAAAATTATATTAAAAAAAAAAAAAGAAAGAAAGAAAGCAAGCTTGCTGGGCTGCAGGAATGTGCATCCCCAAACAGGGGATGTCAGGAGTCAGCGCATAAATGCCCCAACCTCCTGGTTCTCCAGTGGGATCTGAGGTATGGCCCACATGGGTTCTCAGGGCGTGTCAAGAGGGATTAAACTACAATTCCCCATGGTGGCAACCTGCTCATTAACATACCTTATATTGGCTTTTCTCCCTGCTCTGTCTCCCTTCCCCCACCCTCCCTTGCACTTCCTCAAATGACCTCCCAAATAAACTTCCTGCACCGAAGTTCTTGTCTCAAGGTTGGACTTTGGAGGTCCCAGTTTTATGTGACCTCCCAGTGGCCACACTTTCTGACTCTTAGCCCTTATGACTCTTAAGTTCAGAATCCTGTAAGCAAATCTGATTTGTCCAGATCAAGGGTGACACATGCGTTCCTGGTCCACTTAGCTACGGGTTGGGTTACGGAGGCAGTGGGCTTAGTGTTAGGACATGAATGACTTTTCTTGTACATCTGTACATGCCAGGTGCCGTGCTGGGCAATCAGACACAGAGAACGAAACCCAATTTCTGCCCTTAAAGAGTTCTAGTTGGGAAGTAGACTTATAAATAATACTTACATCACAAAATGGTAGGTTCTAGAACAGTGGAGGGAGGGTTAACAAATGTTATGGAAGTAAAGTAACTATAGGTTGGGGCACTGAAGGGTGGGTAGAAGCTCATCCAGAGAAAGCGTAGAGAGAGGATTTTCCAGGTAGAGGACAGAATGGAGCGATGAGAGAACACAGGCATTGTCTTACCTTAGCAACTTCTCTTTGTGGTTTGTTTTCTTTCTAAGAGGAAGAGCGAGGCACCACGGGAGAACCTCAGGTGCTCTGGGTTCAAGCCTTCCGTTATTTTCCACATCAGTGGGAAGGTGTCCACATGTTTTGAAGCCAAGGGACATATTACCTTACAGTAGAAGGAGAAAAGTTAGAGGATGTTGGAAAATGGAGAATTGGAGCATAGAGCCAGGATAAGCAGACTGTGTTATACAGCTCATGGCAACTGCTCTTGGAGTCATCGGGAGTAATATTCATTATCACATAAGTTAATGCTTTGTATGAGTGCCTGTGATTCCTCTGCTTCTAGAAAGCCAAATTGCCTGTCTTCCACAGACCTGCAAGAGACTTCTCACATGGAAGGGACCTGATGGTGAGGATGACTTTGAAAATATTTAAGCACCGTATCGCAGCTAGTGGACCAGTTAGATGACACAGTCCACAGACACTGGGATGCTTGCACAAAGTGTGTGAAGGCCAGACCCCAGCCCTGTCTTAGGGACCATCAAACCTGACACTTGTTTGGCAGGAGAGGTTGAAGGACTAATCTGAGAGCATGGGGTGACAGGGCTGGGAGTGGGAGCCACTCCTGCATTCACCCTCCCTCACTCTCCATTGCACATCAGACTCCTCCCTGGCCTCAAGGCCAGCAAGGGACAGGTGTGCTGCAGGTTTATCTTAGACTTGACTCATACCCATGGCTGCCCATAGGCAGGGTGTCTAATTCTTTTTTTTTTTTTTTAAGATTATTTATTTATTTGACAGAGATCACAAGTAGGCAAGAGAGGCAGGCAGGGAGAGAGAGGAGGAAGCAGGCTCTCCGCGGAGCAGAGAGCCCAATGTGGGTCTCCATCCAAGGACCCTGGGATCGTGACCTGAGCCGAAAGCAGAGGCTTTAACCCACTGAGCCACCCAGGCACCCCAGGGTGTCTAATTCTTGAGAGATCCCCAGTGGGGAAAGCTTTGGTGCCACCCCTCAAAATTATAGCTCTTACACTGCTTGTGCTCATGTTGAAAATTTTTTATTCACTAGTAAATAAACATCTATCATTTATGTTTTTATCTACATCTACTATTTATGTTATGTAATGTATGTGGTTACAAGCATAATTTATTTGCACACATATCACATAACATATGGGAAAGGATGCAGGGAATAGTCAGTTTTTTAAAAGCTGCCTATCAGATGTGTACTATGTCTCTATTATTTTCCTTAAATCTATCTAATTCTGACTCCAAGTCCCCATCTTGCCAGGCTAGTGAGAAAGGTATCTACCTCCCTCTTTTCAATCCAGAGGCTTGGGCAGAAGTCCAGAGGTCTTTTGCAACACCAAGGCCCTGCTTTATCATCATTATTCATTTGTTCAACAAGTATTTATTGAACACTTACCATGTGCCAAGCCTGGCTCTTGGAGCTGATAAGTAGTGATGTACAGAAGAGGTTAAATCCTTGCCCTCTGTTCCAGGCTGAGGAGCACTCTGTTCCTCATTGGTGAGACTGGGATCGGGCCTCCCTAGGAGCTCATGCAGCCCCTCCCCACTGGATGCTGCCTATCTAGGCACTTCCAGGAAGCAGGAAGAAAATCTCCCATCTAGATGATCTGCACTCCTTCCTGAGCGGGACCTCTTCTCCTAGACTCATCGCTTCTCAAAGTCATCCTCACTGAGCCCTCCCTCCCCAGACCATCCTTCATGGTGCCTCAAGGCACAAAACTTTTTTTAAGATCATAAATGTTATGTTTATTTCTTATTATAACATCCATATGTCAGAAGCCTCAAAACAAATTATTTTGTATTTAATTCAATGATTTTTTAAAAAATTGTGGTGTGGTAAAAATCATGTAAAATTTACCATCTTAGCCATTTTTTAAGTGTTCAGTGGCATCGAGTACCAAGGTGCAAAACTTTTATCCCAAGAGGTTGCATCCAATTTTTAGCTCTGCCCAAATTTTCCAAGCAAAGTACTGCAAAGCCTAGAAGTCTGTTTGAATGAAGGGAGAGGGAACCAATGTAATATTTTAGTCAACCAACCTGACATACAAACATTGTAACTGTCAAAAGAAGTTACAGAGCTGACTTGTCCCTGCTGAACTTTATGCCACATTCTTACCATACCCATTTGGTCAATGCATGTGCATAAGAGTGTGTATGTGTGCGCGCATGTGTGTGCACACGTGCACCTGCATTTGTCCGGCAGCTGGGCCTCAGGAGACTCTGAAAGGTGGTTCTGTCTGTTACCAGGTCACTTTTAGTCAGGGTCCTGCTGCTTCTTGCTGATCTCCTGAGAAGGAGATTAACCTCCACACCACTTGAACCTAATTCCCACTGTCACTAGCTGGGAAAATCCCCAGTAAACCCACGCTGGGTCAGGTATTTTCTGATCAAGGCGCAAGGATTATTTGGGGAATCTACATTGTAACTGGGGACGCTGATGACTAAAAAGTTCCCAAGACACAGAAGAATGGATCTGTAAGGACCTAATTTCGTTCATTGTGACAGGACAAGATGTTTTGGATGGAGGAATAGTTTTGTGCTTCACCCTCTTTTAAGGATGCTCATGTGATTTTCACATGTTTATCCAGCAATTTAAAACATGTGTGTTTCCGGGGTGGGGGTAGTTTGCAGCGCTCTTCCTTGGCAATTCCATCTTCTGCAAATGGTGTAAACCATGGCTGCTGTGCCACGGACTCTGATTTCTGACTTCCCCCTGATTCTGTTTTCATAAACCCAGCTTCCTGCTGAATACCTTCCCCAGGATACTCACGAAATCTCAAATTCAGTGTGTGTACAACCAAAGTCATCATTTCCCCCCCGAAACCAAGCCCTCTTCCTGGTGTTTCTATTTCTTTTTTTTTAGAGGGGGAGAGAGAGCATGCATGACCGGGTGGGGTGGGGGGAGGGGTAGAGGGAAAGGGAGGGAGAGAATCTTAAGCAGGCATCATGGAGCCTGACGCCCTGGGGCTCCATCTCAAGACCCTGGGATCTTGACCTAAGGCAAAGGCAGATGCTTAACCAGCTGAGCTACCCAGGTGTCCCTGGTGTTTCCATTTCTTTTAATGGTGGTGTTCTCCCCGTTCTTTGTGTTTACAATCTTCAGGTGATCTCTGGGTCTTTCCTTTCCCTTGCTTCCCACATCTGGGTAATTAGAATATTCTCCAGATGCGATCTCCATAAGATCTCTCCATCCACTCCTTCCTTTCCATCCCCACCACCAGTGGCCTCGTTCTGGCCCTCCTGGGCTCTTACCTGAACCATTACTGCAGCTCCATAGTTGTTTTCTTCACATTGGTGTCTGGTCACTACTGTAATGGTCTAGCTCAGTCTTCCTGGTTATGTTTTCAGTCATATTGCTAGATGGTGAGCTCTGCATTGTATTCATTTTTATATCCCAGTGCCCAAGATGATATTTGGTATATAGTAGGTACCCAACAAAGGCTGGATTAAATTATGTTGTTTTTCTACTGAAATTTTTCCAGTGGCTTTCCATTCTCTACCGAATGAAGCTACAGCCTGGCATTCTGAGCCTCTGTTTAATGGAGTGGGTTATCACTTAACTAAACTAACTGCTTTTCTGCACATATTCTCTCTACTCCCGAAAGTGAGTTGAAACTAGAAAATGGAAGAGACATAATATTTGAAGCCACAGTGGCTGAGAATTGTTCAAAACTGACAAAAAGATTTAGGAAATACAGCCATATATACCTAGCAAGATACATTAAAAAGAAGTTTGTACCTTAGACAAGTTTATAGGGAAACTGGAGAACACCAAAGACAATGAGAAAAATCTTAAAAGCATCTTGGAAGAAAAGAAACACCACCTACAAAGGACTGACAATTAGACTCTTAACAGACTTAATAATAACAATAAATGCAAAGAGACAGTGGGATAATATATTCAAAGCATTGAAAGGAAAAACTGTCCCCTGTATATCCCGAAAAGCTTTATTTCATGAATGACAATAAAGTGAAGACATTTTCAGATCAACAAAATCTAGCCGAACTTTACTAAAGGAACTCACACCCATCCCTCAAGATTCATCTCAAATGTTATTTCTTCCATGGAGCTCTGGCCTGATTCTCCTCTTTTGAATTTTAGTAGCATTTTATTTGATCCTGTCTCATGATGCTTATCAAATTCACAGGCTGAGAATATATGTGCCTTTTCATAACCCACCCCACTCCCCACCCCCAGTGCTCTTGACCTCTCTCATTAAAGACCCTAGGAACATTTTCGTGTCTAACTTACCTTAACTTTTTGTATAATTCCTATCATGATATGCGTGTGTAGTAGGTGTTTAATAAGTATTTGTTGAAGCTCACTGGTCAGTCTTCTTCTATGGTTTTTTCCTCTGTGTTTCATAAACTACATCTTCCCAAAGATGTTCCCTTCAAAGAGGGTGTTATGATCAAACCCTCTTCAAAAATGCCATGTGGAGTGCTATGTCTCCCTGTTGGAGATCCACAGTTTAATATGTGTATGTTTGCAGTTCCCTAAATTATCCGATTATACGACAACTCCTTCTACTCTTACCCCATGAATATCTCAAGCGACTGGTGTTTCTAATGACACATTTACGACAGAAGACAATGACTTATTTGAGTATAAGCCAGAGAGTCAACATTTTGAACTCAACAATTTGAACTCAACAATTTGAATTCAACATTTTGAATCCCAGTTCTGTTAACAACTAAGCACATAATTAGTTTTAAGTCATATGTCCTCTGGCTCCTTATCTGTGATATATCAAAGCAGATCATATCATATCATAAGCAGTCCCTTCAAACTCTATAAAGTTCCATGAATTAAAGAGCATTGTCTCTTACAGTCAACCAGTCATTCCACACATATTAAATTTCTTGTATGTGGCAGTGTGTGAAATACTGGGTATATAATAATGAATACAATCAGCATGATTTCATTTTGCTATCTGTTGAGGATGATTTTCTAGAGCTCACTATGAGAACATTGTTCTTTGGCTTCCAGAGTCAGTCAAAATTTGAGCATTTACTGTCTCTTTATTATGTACATCAGGTTGTGGAATGAATCTTTAGAATCAAAATTTATGGTCTATCTAGGCTTATGATTTTTTTATCCAAGAGTTCCATGGTAAGAATCAAAAATTTAACATCATCCCTTAAGTGTCTTTAGATTTCATCTTTTCATCATAACTTTAAATGTGTGTCTTCCACTGTCTTTTGTAAAAGACAATCCTCCATAGTTTAAAAAGCAAATTCTAGTGATATGGCATCAACCGAGCACTGTTGTGTATAGACATTGTCCTAAGCATTTCACATATATTATCTCATTTAATCCTTATGACAACCATGAGAACCAAGTGCTAATATGATTCCCATTTTACAGAGGTTCAATAACTTGCCCAAAGTCATACGGCTGGTGAAGTTGGGCTTTGACCCAATGCAGAATAGATCCTGACTCTGCACTCTCTACTCTAATATTTAACTGCCACTCTTCTTTAGATACTGTCCAGAAAGTGTTCTTATGGAAAGTTAAGGGTTAAGATCTCTGAAGAGCAGAACAACGGTATGGGATTTTTAAACATCTAACTTCAGCCAGGTAGTATACTGTGAGGAGTATTTAATGAAAAATTAAAAACCTTTTTTTTTTTTTTGGCTAAGTAGTAATCTTTATGGTTCTGAACATACCCATGTGCCAGAGAATTGCACTTCAGATAATAAGTTAACATAAAATTGGTGGTACAGTTTAAACCTGACAGCTCTCTGTGTCTGATAGGTTGTGCGAAAGTAATTTTAAAGATAAGATTTTACTCTCAAATCTGAAATCGGTTCTTTAAACATTTCCAACACCATCCAGTCTTTATGAACTAGTTTCAGTTATATGGAGAAAAACTACAGTGCTAGGAGGAGAGGAATCTTTTCATCATAAAATATTGTATTACCAGAAAAGAAGCAAAATATAATCAAAGAAATGTGAACCAAACAATGTCAGTGAGAATTCTTGGCATTTAGTTTTCGAAGCCATTTTGCATGGAAATGAATAGAATATAAACACAGTACTTCATCTAGGATATGGCAAGAAACTTCAAGATTGTAATGTGCATTAAGATAACATTCCAAACCTATCCTTTCAAGTTTTCAGCCAAGAATTTGTTTTTACAATTTCTTTGCAGTTGGCAAACAGCTAGACTCTGCTTGAGATATCACTTTTCATGCTTATGGTCCCAATCCCATTGTGTGTAACTGCTAACTTACTGTATGACCTTGACAAATTGACTCCCCTCCACCCCAATCCAAATTAAGGAGGTGGATCCGTTAGGCTCCTTCTGATTTTAAAATTCTATGGTTCTAGCCTATGGATTATGACATGAACACCATAAAAAGTGCTTGCTAGAGGGGATTGGATTTTTAGAATCTGGGCTACTTAAACATCTTTAATTGACCTACCTTTGAGCCAGTTATAAAGAGAATGTAAACCACAGCAGCCAAGGGCCATCCGTGATTCACTTGTTTTTGGTCCTGGTCAGCAGCTTCTGTGTTTATTTCAGGTCCCCAAGCACATTCTGTCATTCCCAGAGACAGCCTGTCCATGTGCTTCCTTGACTCCCCAACACAAATGGGGTCTGAGAGACTCTGGGCAAAAGAAGCAGGGATCACATCTGCCACAGGCCATGAGATGACCTTGAACGCCTTCCTAAACTGCAAGGAGGTGTGCACCCTGTGGCACCCTGCCTGAATGCCCCTCCAGACTGAAGTGCCTATGCCCTCAGCTGCCTTGAGGGTTGGCTGCTACAATTCTCCAGCTCAGACCTTCTCAGGAGAGAGTTTTTGGATGAATAGAGCAGCTTTGCCCAAAGCCACCATACTTCTAGGGCATCCTACATCTAAGGATTGCAGATTCTGTGGAGAGACTGGTTAAGGATCCCACTGCCCCAGTGGGGTCCAACTCTGAGGGGCCATGTCTGTGCCCGGGCTCCCCGGGTGTGCTGAGCGGTGCAGCTTCTCCCGTGGCCCATAGATGTCGCTCCTGAGCACTCCTCAGTAAACTTCTCGCCCCAAGATCTCTTTCTCAGAGTCCCCTTCTGGGGATCCACACCTGCCACAGAGACTTACCCACCTGAGCTGGAACTGAGGCTCTGCTTAGTTCAGAGCTGGATCTAGGGGTAAATTTCATCTTTAGCAAAATAGAAGTAATAACTACTCCATATCATTCTTTAGTGTAAGGAAATGAGGAAATGAGTCCAAAGCACATAGGAAATGATTAGCAGTGATAATTTAATGTTTATTGAGCAATCAAGTGTCATGGCATGTACTTCACCACTCAAAAACTCCATGAGAAAGATAATATCCCTATTTTACAAATAGAAAACTGAGGTGCGGAAAAGTTAAATAACTTCTTCAAAGTCGTACAGCTCATAAAAGTAAAGGATTCAAAACCAGGGAGCTGGACTGCAGAACCAGTGTTCTTAGCTAAACCCTTGCTGTCTCCCATTGCTAAACAAAAACAAAATTTTTTTAAATTTTTTATTAACATATAATGTATTGTTAGCCCCAGGGGCACAGGTCTGTGAATTGCCAGGTTTACACATTTCACAGCACTCACCATAGCACATACCTTCCCCAATGTCCATAACCCAACCCCCCCTCCCCAGGCAACCCTCAGTTTGTTTTGAAAGATTAAGAGTCTCTTATGGTTTGTCTCCCTCCCGATCCCATCTTCTAAACAAAAAATCTTAATGTATTTGCATGATGATAAATAAAATCCCAGTCATGTCCCCTGATTCCAGAAGGACCTTTAGCAAGGCAATTGTAAAAGAAATATTTTACGAAAAATTTTTGTACTCCTATCATTTATATTTTTGTGTTACTACAGATTATGTGTTACTATAGATTCTTTGTGTTACTATAGATTATGTGTTACTAAAGATTAGGCTTATTTTTGCTTCGGATCAACCCTTTCTCATTAGGGGAGTGAATGAAACAGTTGGAGGGTGGGGCTCCCACCCTTGGATGTGACAGTAGTTGATCCATTAGACCATCTATTTTTGTTGTTTCTATTTTAAGGAAACATGTGCTGAATTTCTGTTTTAATGATAATGTACTAAGTATAAGGTTATACTCAATAAAACAATGACATGTTTCATTATTAGATAGTAATTTTGCATCCTAATAGGGTTTAGGTTATATCATATTACCTAGGTTTTTAAATATCTCCCTCCCTGGGTCATTGGGAAGTACACCGTAATGGGGGAGAGAGACACTCTGGCAAAGGTCCCTGCTATTCACTCCTGACCCCTCAGTTATAGTCAATTTCTGTGTTCACTTCAGACTAGCTGTCTGTTATTATCCAATGGAAGGCCTTTGTTTCACATTTCACTTCTAACCTAAGCAGATTTATGCCATAAT
Source organism: Mellivora capensis (assembly GCA_004024625.1). NCBI lineage: Eukaryota > Metazoa > Chordata > Mammalia > Carnivora > Mustelidae > Mellivora > Mellivora capensis. Next base: position 10,314 of record PISX010000830.1, on the reverse strand, counting down.
TTTTATCTTAGGGGATAATGTGTTAACAATGCCTGTTTGGACCCCTGTTATACCTTTAAGGTCAGGGAAGTCTGTTTTACTCTTTAAGGCACAATCTGTTAAAGTTTTTATGATTTGCAAACAAAGTGGTTTTTCATCTTCTGCTATTAGATAACTAAGGTATAAGAGAGCTCCTTCTACACCAAATAAATTAAACATCTAAGTAATTTACAGCTCCAGGTATGTTTGCCAGACTAGCATAACTGAATAAAGTCAACAGATTAAATGTTCCCTTGGCAATCCGTAAGGGTATGAGATACAGCACCTGGGCTGCTCCGTTGGGTCTCATTATTAAATCACAAGCAAAAGCTCAGAATCCCAGGGTCCCAGGTGGCAGGTAGGAGCTGACTTTGGAGGATGGAGTCATAGCAGTCGTTACCCATGACTTAGGAAGCAAGAAACTCTTAGCATGATTGAGATAGAGAGAAAAAGAGAAGGAGGGGGGGGAGGAAGAGAGCGAGACAGAGAGAGGGGTGTTGGGGAGAGACTATATGTTTCAATGAGGGAAGATTCTAGTTCTTTGGTTATGTCACTAAACTGGAAATTCATCAACATAACTGTGTATTTGCGCAGTCTCTGAGCAAAAGTTAAAAAAGGAGAATATTTTGTGTGTGGAACTACTATCACTGTCAAGGTCAGACCAAGAACCTGCTAGAAAAATAGACAATATTTTCCTCTTTCTTATTTCATAGAAAGGCTTTGACCAGCACCTGCTTTTGCCTAGAGAAGGAAGGTTTGGTCAGCAGAGCTGGTGGCAGCAAGAGAAACATCAGAGCATAGGATCCAAGAAGTTATGTGCAATATCCAGTCTAATTCTTGGGAAGGTTTCAAATGCCAGAAACCAGTCATCTCATCTCTAACAAATGGAATTTTTCAACCCAAAACATGGTTTTAAATTTGCACATTTACTGATAGGATGATCAGTGGGAAGATGGGGTGAGGAGAGGCAAGTATATGTTTAGTCAGAGGAAACCCCATTTCTGGATCATATTCATTGCACTCAGTAGACAAACAGGGTCTCATTCAAAAACAATAAATACCTCTCTCCTCTCTAAAGGTCTCGTGGAAATGTAAGTGCTGTAAGGAAAATATGAAAGGCAGAACTCTGCTTATATTTCTTCACTCTTGTTGGCACAGCTTCTCCGGAGATGAATGGGAGAGGAAAGAGGAAAAACAACCATTCCAGGTGCATTGTATACTGCTGTCTTTAGTAATTACTAGACTTCCGGTTCTATGATAGCCCCTTTGGGGTGCTGTAAGAATTGGAAGGAGAGGGGACAAGGGTGTGTGTGCGTGTGTGTGTGTGTGATGATTTAGTGTGCTTGACCTACAAAGTATCTGAATTTAAGGTAAAACCATTAAATTGGGTTCATTGCTGAATTCTCGTGGGGGCACAGTAACCTTTTCATTTTCATTTAGGAAGAAAGGGTGGAAGAGAAGCTTCCCATGCCTGGTTTGTAAATATGGCCTTGAAAATGTCCACAGACGTATTGTTGTCTTGTTGAGTCTGCAGCCAGGAAGACAGAAATCACTGCAGGAAAGCAGGTGTGAACGTCCCCCTACTTCAGAGACAGCTCTCTTTGAAGCTGGAAAGTCAAGGACGCTGGTACCTTCAAGGAAACAAGGATATAATTATCAAAACCCCCAACTGGCCAGTGACCTTCCATTCCTTAGGCCACCCTACTCCCTTGGCTGGCACCAGCCCAGGTCCTCACAGACTCAGCTCTGTGTCCCAGACCGCTCAGACCTAGGAGCAACCCCCTCACACACCCTTTGAAAGCATCCGTAATCTCTTTCTCCTGCAGTGCTCTTGCTGACATAAATCCGCCAGCCCCTTGGGGGGTGGCTCTGAACCCCCAATGGAGGGAGGCCCATTCAGGCCAAGTGGAGTCTGAATGGCTTAGCAGTAGGATTTATGCCTCCCCTCACCTGTGCCGTCTGTCTGTGGCCCCTACCCCAGTCTGGTTTTGAAGGTTTGAACATGACCCCCCCCCCAGCTTTTTGCCAAGTTTGCCATCGTCACCTCAGTCACGGGCAGCCGTCTCAAGGCCATTGGAAGCTAATAACAGGGACTTTCAACTCCTTTGTTATATTTGAAATGTTGAAAGCAGAAGCCTAATAAAATGAGTTCAGAAAAACAAAACCAGCAATAAATTATCGTTTGAAAAGAGTGGCTAAAGAACTCATCTACTCTGAATACCTAGGGGCTATTTCTCAGCTACAGCGATAATCCAGCATTTGGACTCCCTTCCTTGCGCAAAAGCCTTGGCTGTGTTCTCTTAGCATAGATTCCTCTCAGTTTCTATAAGCCAAGTGTCCAGAATCAAGAGTTACACAACGCCCCCCATCCAACTCCTTCACACTGTACACACACACACACACACACACACACACACACACTCGCTCCCTACCCAGCCTTGGTCCTAAGGGGTCCACTGAATTGTATTATTTCTTTTTGACCACAAAGAATTTATCCTACATCATCATCCATCAGCACTCACTGCAATTTTACATTTTATTTATTTTAAGATAAGAGTAAAAGTCTACTTCCTTGACCTCATAAAGACTACTTATGGTAAACTGATTTATTTAATGAAAAAACACCAGAAGCATTATTCCCTGTAAAAGCAGAAGCAAATTAGAGATGCCCTTATCACTGTTGTTTTTACTCCATGTTTTGGAATTTCTAGACCAGTCGTTTCTTCTCAGGACACATTTAGCGACGTACGGAACCAATCTTGGTTGTCCTAACTTTGACAATTGGAGTGCAGTTGGCCTATGGTGGGTAGAGGCAGAGAACGTTGCTAAATATCCTACAATGCACAGAACAGCCCCCACAACAAAGACTCTTCCAGCCCCAAATGTCAGTAGGGCCTAAAGTAAGGAGGAACCTTGCTCTATACAATGCAGTATGTGAAACATAAGTAAGAGAAATAAAGCTTAGAAAATAACTGATTTTCATTGTCACTAACTGCAAAGAACATGTATCATCTAGAAAAGCAACCCCCCAAATTAAATAAACATTATTAAAGTTCATAAAATAGTAAATAATGTAGCTGGATAAGATGTTTTCAATTATGTAAGAGACTTAAGAGTCTTTAAATTTTCCTACAGGTTTGGTTATCTATTCTACAAAAACTTCTTGAGAACAAAAGGATTCGTTTTATAAAAGAACACTTAGGAGATATAAAGTGACTTTTACATTTTAAAACTATGGAAAAAAATTAAAAATTTTAATAACCAAGTCTATAACACTGTAATACAATATTATAGGAAACCCAAGTGGAAATATCTTCCCCAACTATAAGCTGGACTTGAGGGCTTTTTAAAAAAGTTTATTAAAGCATGAAAAAATTGTTCAGGGGTAGTAAATACACACACACACACACACACACACACACTCTCTCTCTCTCTCTCTATCTCTCTCTCTCTTTTTAGCAGATCAAAACTTCATCACTATTTTTTAATGAAGGTAGTATTCAGATGCATTATTGGAAATCGAACTAGTCTATCACAATAGATCATTATGATCCGGTAGATGAAGCTTCTTGAGGGGAGGGCCCATATCTTATTCATCTTCCTATCTCCATAACTGACACCTCCCAAGAACCCAATGTTTGTGAATGAATTAAATAAAGAGAAAACACTAACAGTGAGAGATGGTCTTTGAACTCACTAGTCAGAAGTTAACATAGAGCCACAACAATTGTAATTCAACATCTAAGAACCCACATCTGAAAGGATGAATGAATAGTCAAGATTTTAATAGGAGGTTTTTGCCTCATGTTGAAACCATAAAATGTAGAGGCTAAAAATAGAGTGAGTGAACAGGAATCAACCAGTGATATTTTACTAAGAACAGTAAACTCGGTTTTTAAATGTTGAAGACCTGAAAGAGTCTATAAATACCTATATGCACATAACCTAAATGTATCAGTGGTTTCCTTGATCTTTCATTCATTTTCATGACAAGGCTTCAAAACTTGAGGGGAAGGGAGGGAGGAAAGAAACAAAGGAAGGCCAGGTGGGAAGTCACAATCAGGAAATAATCAAAAGATTTCACTTTACCCCTTCCATCCAGGCTCACCCAAAAACCTTCCATTCTGAATTTTTTTTATTATGTCCTGAATGTTTAATAGCATTAATTCCACAGTTTCAAGGGGTTGAAAACCCTACAATCCAGTTTAATATAAGGTCATTCAAAAATCCCGCATTGGGACAGATTCGTGATCTGAGAAGCCTCAGACAAGTTCACCAGGGAACATATTCCAGTATGTTCTCTTGATCTGTTTGATATAAATTTCAAAGCTTAGGGACAAGAAAAATCACAGTTACTATTCATTGAGCACTTGTTATGTTCCAGACATCTTCCTAGAGAATTGTTCATACATTTTCTCGGCCAGCCATGATATGATAGCCTTCCAGATGAGGAGGCAGATGTAATGGAGGTAATGCAAGAGAGCCACCCATAAACAGGCAGAGCCAGCCACACCTGCCAACCCCCAAAGCCAGACTCCTACATACCACATTGCAGGTGTCTCCAGGATATCATATTTCTCTCCATAACCCACTCTTCATGGATTTGGTCATAAAAATCTCCAGATCAGCAAGCATTGCTGAGACAGGGAACATAAAGGAAGTGTACGAAACAGTCCTGGGCTAGAAGGACATGCTGTCTTCTTGAAGATACATGATAAAGAGCAGGAGCTGAATAATACCAACCATAAAGAGTTCTAAAGGAAAGTTAAAGCACGTGTCAGAATGGATGATATAGCCAATAAACATGTGGATGACCAAGAAGCAGAAAGAGAAAATACCAGATAGCATTGGTAGGGAAAGTCTCATTGCGGTCCCTCAACCTACCAAAGATTCGATAGGACAGTCACAGGATTTGGACAGATAGAGGAAGAAGTAGAAGTTGTTCAAATCAGTTTCTCTCCACCAGGGCTACTGGACCATCAATGGCCAGGTGTGGGGCTGTTCAGGAGCAGAGCATGGCCAAGAGACAGCACCCAGGGCAGCACCGAAACCAGAAGCCCAGGAAGGCCACCCCTGAGGTGTCCATATGGAGGCACTGTGCCAAAGGCAGGAAGCAGGAACAGGGCAAAAGGTAGGAACTAGAGAGTTCAGTCCAAAGTCAGAGAATTGGGGAGGAAGGGAGAAATGAAATCTGGAGAGCCTTCCCAAGCTGCTTCATCCCAAAGGCAGACACCCCTAATGAGACATGGAGCCCCAGCTCAGAGTGGGGAGCATGCCGTGAAGGAGTTGAGGAAAGCTGTGCAAGAATGAATGTGTGAGTAGGGTCTAGGGTCTAAGAAGGGACCAGCCAGTCTAAAATGTAGGGTGCCTCTGTGGAGAGTAGTATCAATTGGATAGGCCAGATGAGGCCAGTTGAGAGACTAGAGGACCATGGGCAACAGCCAGCTTATCAAGACACAAAAGCAGGTCCAGAGTCTGATGAACACTTATCCGTTCACATGATGAATCTGACCGTTTGAGACAGGTTAAGTCCCTTTTCGTATTCCATCACCTTCCAAATTGGGAATCTTGACTCTGCCCCTTATCAGCTGTATGGCCTTGGGAAAATTACTTAACCTCTCTGCACTTCAATGTTCTCATCTTTAAAATGACCATAATGATTGTATCTACCTTGTAGGAGTGCTGTGAGGCTCGAACCTGTTCATATATGTCACTTGCACTGCACAGAGCCTGGCATGTGCAAGTGTAATGTGAGGGTTCGCTGTCTATGGTTCCTTCCCCATTTCACCACTGTATAGGTTAAGGATTCACAATTGTGGGGGAGGTGGGCAGGAAGACGAAGAAGGGGAGGGTATCTCACAGCCATTCCTTCTCTGAATCACCCTGAATTATAAATGCATCTTTTGGAAACTGTCCAGCTCCTGAACATCTTGCCTGTGTCCAGGGCAGCACAGAGAAGGCTGTCAAGTTTGCTGTAGAAACTGCACATTTCTAACAGCTTTGGATCCCAGTATCCCTGCCTGGCCTCTTGCCCCATCAGCAGTGTGCTGGGCTGATGTCTAAGTGAGCAAGTCCCCTTCTGAAGTTCTCACAATTCTAATCCCTAGCTCCGAGCCTCCAACACACTTTCCACGTGACGCACGTGATGTCAGCATTATTTGCCCATCTAGATCAGGTCTGTGTTTCATTCCATGTAATAAATGTTGCTGGAGCAGCTGTATAACCCACATTCGAGTGGGGAGACAGATGATAAACCAGATAAGTAAGTAAAATATGAAGTGTTTTAGACAGCAAGAAGCATTAAGGAGAAAAAAATAAAATAGGAGAGGGGGATAGGTTGGGACAGGCAGAGTACAATTTTAGAATTGGTGGTCAGAGAAGGTGTCACTGAGAAGGTGACCACTGAGCACAGACAGGAAGAAAGTAACACCACCTAGGTGTGTATGTGAGAAGAGGATCTTCCTGGCAGCGGGAAGGACAAGAGCAGAGGCTTTGAGGCAGGTGTATGCCTGCCATGATGTTGGAAGAACAGCCAGGAGCCCAGTGTGGCAGAAGTGGGATGAGTAGTGAGAGCCAGAGGAAGAGCAGGAAGGTCATGGGACAGGAGCACCTAGGCCTCAGAGCCCCCAGTGAGTATTCTTTTTAGGGGGATGAGGTGCTGCTGGAGGGTGTGGACAGGATTTGACTTTTACATCTGACCGACTCTGTCTTCCTGCTGGGTTAGAAATACACTGAAGGGATGAGGATAAAACAAGGGAGAACAATGAAGAGGATATTGTAAATCAGATAAGAGGCAAAGGTTGGCAGCAAGAGAAGGTAAGGGGTGGCAATGAGAGTATTTAAAAAGTGTTAGATTGGGGGCACCTGGGTGGCTCAGTTGGTTAAGCGGCTGCCTTCGGCTCAGGTCATGATCCCAGGATCCTGGGATCGAGTCCCACATCGGGCTCCTTGCTCGGCAGGGAGCCTGCTTCTCCCTCTGCCTCTGCCTGCCACTCTGTCTGCCTGTGCTCTCTCTCTCTGACAAATAAATAAATTTTTTTAAAAAGTGTCAGATTGGCTTGAATATATTTAGAGGGTATAGCCAATAGGATTTCCTGGTAGACTGGACAGGGGTGAGAGAAAAGCAAAGCAAAGCAAAACAAACAAACAAATAAACAAACAAACAAAAAACCAGGAGAAAAGAGGGACATCAGTGACTTTGTCTCCAGTAAGTGAGAATGGAGTTGTCTCTGAGATGCGGATGTTCGAGATGTCTGATTCAACATCCAGGAGTGAAGAAATCTGGGCTGCAGGTAAAAATCAATCTCAAAAATAGGTCTCAAAGCCTATGCTCTAATACCTTACAAACTTGGAATTTGGGGACTTGTACCTATTTTGTATGGGAGTGGGAAGAACAGCTTTCCGGAAGTAACAAGAATGAAAAAACTAATTAGACAATCTCAAAACTTAGTTTAAGTTATAACTTTCAAATTCTTGATCTTCCCAAGCTTTCTCTGATTATTGAGGCCCTTCCCCCACCCTAACTGCTCCCCACGCTTACCTAAAATAAAACCATCTCTGCCCAAGTTGGTTCTGGCATGAAAATAGTAGGGCTATCACTCCCAATGGGAATGAATGTACCTTTTCACAACAAACTTTACATAAACAGTGGTTCTCTGCTTGTTAACACTCTTGGAGGACTACCATGAATTCAGGCACCCCTTCCACTCTTCTGTCCCTTAGGCTACTGACTGTCTAGATCTCTTGGCCATTTCAGAGCTTTTCTATTTTGACAAGAGAGGAAGATTGCAGGTCAACCTAATCATTCAAAAAACTATGCAAAGTATCAGGAAGTTCATCAGTGTCCATCTCACTTGAGTGTTCTTATCTAGGCTGTAGATTAGAGGCACTGTGATTTTTGTATTAAGATATAATGTATTATTTGCTTCAGGGGTACAGGACTGTGAATCATCGGGCTTACACAATTCACAGCATTCACCATAGCACATAGCCTCCCCAGTGTCCATAACCCAGCCACCTTATTTGGTTTGTCTCTCTTCCCACTCCATCTTGTTTCATTTTTTCCTTCCCTAGCCCCCAACCCCCCTGCCTGCCTCTCAAATTCCTCATGTCAGAGAGATCACACGATAATTGTCTTTCTCTGATGGACGTATTTCGCTCAGCATAATACCCTCTAGTTCCATCCATATAATTACAAATGGCAAGATTTCATTTCTTTTAATGGCTGTATAGTATTCTATTGTGTATATATACCACATCTTCTTTATCCATTCATCTGTTGGTGGACATCTAGGTTCTTTCCATAGTTTGGCTATTGTGGACATTGCTGCTATAAACATTCGGGTGCACGTGCCCCTTTGGATCACTACGTTTGTATCTTTAGGGTAAATACCCAGTAGTGCAATTGCTGGGTCATAAGGTAGCTTTATTTTCAACTTTTTGAAGAACCTCCATGCTGTTTTCCACAGTAGCTGCACCAGCTTGCATTCCCACCAACAGTGTAGGAGGGATCCCCTTTCTCCATGTCCTTGCCAACATCTGTCATTTCCTGACTTGTCAATTTTAGCCATTCTGACCGCTGTGAGGTGGAATCTCACTGTGCTTTTGATTTGTATTTCCCTGATGATGAGTGATGTGGAGCATTTTTTCATGTGCCTGTTGGCCATTTGGATGTCTTCTTTGCAGAAATGTCTGTTCATGTCCTCTGCCCATTTCTTGATTGGATTATTTGTTCTTTGGGGTTGAGTTTGATAGGTTCTTTATAGATTTTGGATACTAGCCCTTTATCAGATATGCCATTTGCAAATTACTTCTCCCATTCTGTCGGTTGTCTTTTGGTTTGGATGACTGTTTCCTTTGCTGTGCAAAAGCTTTTGATCTTGATGAAGTACCAATGGTTCATTTTTGCCCTTGCTTCCCTTGCCTTTGGTGATGTTTCTAGGAAGAAGGTGCTGTGGTTCAGGTCGAACAGGTTGCTGCCTGTGTTCTCCTCAAGGATTTTGATGGATTCCGTCTCACATTGAGGTCTTTCATCCATTTGGAGTCTATTTTTGTGTGTGGTGTAAGGAAATGGCCCAGTTTCATTCTTTTGCATGTGACTGTCCAATTTTCCTAACACCATTTGTTGAAGAGACTGTCATTTTTCCATTGGACATTCTTTCTTGCTTTGTTGAAGATTAGTTGACCATAGAGTTGAGGATCCATTTCTGGGCTCTCTATTCTGTTCTATTGATCTATGTGTCTGGTTTTGTGCCAGTACCATACTGTCTTGAAGATGACAGCTTTGTAATAGAGCTTGAAGTCTGGCATTGTGATGCTGCCAACTTTGGTTTTCTTTTTCAATATTCCTCTGTCTATTCAGGATCTTTTCTGGTTCCATATAAACTTTAGGATTATTTGTTCCATTTCTTTAAGAAAAGTTGATGGTATTTTGTTAGAGATTGCATTAAATATGTAGATTGCTTTAGGTAGCATAGACATTTTCACAATATTTATTCTTCCAATCCAGGAGCATGGAACACTTCTCCATTTCTTTGTGTCTTCCTCAATTTCTTTCATGAGTACTCAATAGTTTGCTGAGTATAGATTCTTTGCCTCTTTGGTTAGGTTTATTCCTAGGTATCTTATGGTTTTGGGTGCAATTGTGAAAGGGATTGACTCCTTAATTTCTCTTTCTTTTGTCTTGTTGGTGTAAAGAAATGCAACTAAATCAGGATATAAAATCAATGCACAGAAATCCTGTGCATTGATTTTATATCCTGACACTTTACTGAATTCCTGTATAAGTTCTAGCAGATTTGGAGTGGAGTCTTTTGGGTTTTCCACAAAAAGTATCATATAATCTGCAAAGAGTGATAGTTTGACTTCTTCTTTATTGATTTGGATGCCTTTAATTTTCTTTTGTTGTCTGATTGCTGAGGCTAGGACTTCTAGTACTATGTTGAACAGCAGTGGTGGTAGTGAACAGCCCTGCTGTGTTCCTGACCTTGGGGGAAAAGCTGTCAGTTTTTCCCCATTGAGAATGATACTCGCTGTGGGTTTTTCATAGATGACTTTGAAGATATTGAGATATGTACCCTCTATCCCTACACTGTGAAGAGTTTTGATCAAGAAAGGATGCTGTACTTTGTCAAATGCTTACCCAGCATCTATTGAGAATTTCATATGGTTCTTGTTCTTTCTTTTATTAATGTATTGTATCATATTGATTGATTTGTGGATGTTGAACCAAACTTACAGCCCAGGAATAAATCCCACTTGGTCGTGGTGAATAATCCTTTTAACGTACTGTTGTAT